>CM053033.1:116486751-116834251 GCA_028564925.1 Lithobates sylvaticus
TTTCCCCACAAATTGAGCTTTCTTTTGGTGGTACTTGATAACCATTGCGTTTTTATTTTTTGCGCTATAAACAAAAAAATACAGACAATTTTGAAGTTTACTTTCTGTTATAAAACACATGCACATATAAATTTCTTCATCAATTTAGACCAATATTTAATCTGCTACATATTTGTGGTAGAAAAAATCCCAATAAGTGTATATTGATTAGTTTGTGCAAAAGCTATAGAGTCTACAAACTATGGACTATATACTGGAATTTTTATTTATTTTATATTTTTTACTAGTAATGGCGGCAATCAGCGACTTATAGCAAGACTGCGATATTACATTACTATTAAGGCCCATACACACGATCTGACTTTTTGACAACCAACATGCAAATTAGCTGTTTTGGACCAACATCCGACCGTGTGTACGCTCCATCGGACCAACTTTTTCCAGGTTTCATCAGACTTTTGTTGGCTGTGCGAACGGACCAACTTTCTGCCAACCAAAGTCCGACCGTGTGTACACAAAACCAACGGACTTTTGTACAAACCAATGCAGAACCAATGCAAAAGATCATACAACAATACAGAAGTTGACCAAAGGTGGCGGTAAAGAGCAGAAAAAACAAGTGATTTGGTGAAAGTTGGCTGAAAAAGTCCTGCTGTGTGTATGCAATACCAACTTGGGGCCAACGCCCTTTGGACAAAAATCCACGGGAAAGTTGGTCCACGGTCCGATCGTGTGTATGAGGCTTTACAGTGATCAGTGCTAAAAATATACACTATCACTGTACTAATGACACTGGCAGGGAAAGGGTTAACATCAGGGGCAATCAAAGGGTTAACTGTGTGCCTAACCTGTGCTTTGTGAGGTGTTTCTATCAAGCAATGTAAAACATTGCTGCTGTCAGAAGAGATGTATTTGTTTACACACACAGGGTTCGCTTTGGTAATGTCAGTAGCTGATCGTTGGGTGCCGGCGACCAATCAGTGTCCGACACCCGCTGATTGGTTGTTGCAGCCAATCACAGAACAGCCAGGGTGGCAGGGCGTGCGGGTGCACTCCCTACCCCAGCACTCAGATCACCTACTAGGTAGGTGATCCAGCGCAGAGTTGCGGCCCTGTCGCAGTATATCTACTGGGTGGTCCGCAAGTGGTTAACGTCACATAGGAGACAAAAACTCCCTATGTGTTGATTTTTTGTTGACAGGTTCTCTTTAATGAGACACGAAGAGTCTAAAAGACCTCCAATGTTTCCTCTGGGCTCCACTGAAGTCAGGCATTCCCTGTGGGGGTCTGTCAGTGGAGGGACAGAGTGTTATTTGAGGGGGTTGGGGGTCTGTCAGTGGAGGGAGGGGTGGTATTTGGGAGGGTTGGGGGTCTGTCAGAGGAGTGAGTGGGCGGCATTTGGGGGTTTGTCAGTGGAGGGAGGGGGTGGTATTTTGGAGGGTTGGGGGTCTGTCAGTGGAGAGAGGGATGCCACTGAAGCCCCACCCTCCTACTACCAATTCCTGCCCCCACTGACAGACCCCCCACACCCTCAACTACTCTTTCCCCCCAGCTCCCCACTGACACACCCCCAACTACCCCTTGCCTTTCATTGATACACCCCACCCAACCTCTCCCCTGACCCCCCACCCCCCATGGGCAGACCATCCAAACCCCCCCATATACCACTCCCTCCCCCCACTGACAGACCCCCAAACCCCCCTAAATACCACCCATCCCCCTACTGACAGACCCCCCCTCAAATACCACCCCTCCCTCCACCTACAGCTCCCAAACCCCCCCCCCCCCCAAATACCACACTCTTCCTCTCCTCCACTGACAGACCCCCGAATACCACCCCTCCCTCTACTGACAGACCCCCAAATACGACCCTACCCCCTCACCCCACTAAAATTTGGGTAAACATTTGCAGTAATGTCGTGTGACATAAAAAATTGGAACTACCGCTATTTAATTCTCTAGGTGTCTCTTTTCAGAAAATATATATTATTTTGGGGGTTTTATGTAATATTCAGGCCTAAAATTATTTTTTAAACGTGTTAAAAAAAACCCTGCAAAACTGTCTCTGGCAGTGAAAGGGTTAAAGAAGAAGTTCACATTTGGGAACATATTACATGTTCCACCCATAAGATTTGTTGGTTAAAAAAAAAAAAAAACTGGCTCCTAACTTTTTTAGCTTCTAGATTCAAAGCAAATTTGTCAACCCCTCTCCTATGTGATGAGAAAAAAAAGAAAAGTTAAGCAAAACAATTTTTTTTTACACCTAAGCTCATTTAATTACCTCCTCCCCCAAAAATTTTTGGAGGCCCCTCCACCCCCCACATATACAATAGTAAACACACGCATCGGGGGGCGTCATTTCACGAGCACACCCAAATTTAAGGTTGGACATGTTGGGTATCTATTTACTCAGTGCACCCTCGTCTTTTATATTTTACCAAAAATGTAGTAATTTATTGTGTTTGTTTGCCCCAAAATTCACTTTAGTGTATGTTTTACAAAAATGTTGCGTTTCCTAGACCTTTGCAGTAATATTGTGTGACATAAAATGTTTTAACTACCACTATTTTATTCTCTGGGGTCTCTGCTCTCAGAAAATATGTAATGTTTGGCGGTTTTATGTAAACTTCAGGCCCAAAATGATTTTTTAAATGTGTGCAGAAGATGCAAAAACGACTGACAACGAAAGGGTTAAAGTTGATTAAACAAAAAAAATCTGTGGAGGACACATGATTCATGTGGAGAGTGGAGCTCCATTCTGCAGCCAGATACCATCATGAAATGCAGATGTGACAAGAAACATGTCATCGCCACTTCCATGTGTTGTTTCTAATGTCTATTGAATGTTTGTTACATTAAAGTTCATCAAACAAAAAAAAATGTCGACAGTGGAGCTCCACCTACAGCCATTCATTGTTTGTTACAATAAAGTTCAATATTAAAAAAAAAAAGTGGAGTGGAGGCCACATGCTTCCTGTCAAACGTGGGAGCTCCACTCTGCAGCCAGACCACCTTGTCGGGATGAGAGTTCTTCTTCCTGTTCTAATGCTTTCAGTTTCGTTTCTGGTTGTATTTCCTTCTAAGAAATTACGTCATTGTCCCACATTTCCAGATCCAATCCAACCTGTCATTAATTACTTATTATCCTAATTATTGTTATTATTATTAGCAGTAGTAATAATAATAACAGTAATAATAGTAGAAGTAATAAACAATAATATTAGTAATAATAATACTTCTAGTGATAATAGTAGTATAATAATAATAGTAGAAGTGATAATATTAATAGTTGTAGTAGATATAATAATACTAGTAATAATAGCAGTAATAATAATATGCGTAATAGTGGGTATAGTATTAGTATTATTATTATTATTATTACTGCCAGCAAACATGGGCTCCTCTCAAGAACAGGATGACATTTTCACTCAGAAAAATTTCTAAAGGTGACAATATAAAAGCAGAGTGTATCAGTGTGAGGGTGTAATACACAGCACAGTGTACAGAGTGTATCAGTGTGAAGATTTATTTTTTATTTATTTATTTCAGGTACTTGTATAGCACCGTCAATTTATGCAGCTCTTTACATATACTTTGTACAGTCACATCAGTCCCTACCCTCAAGGAGCTTACAATCTAAGGTCCCTAACACACATTCATACATATACTAAGGCTAATTTAGACAGGAGCCAATTAACTTACCAGCATGTCTTTAGAGTGTGTGAGGAAAGCGGAGTACCCAGAGAAAACCCACGCAGGCACAGGGGGAACATGCAAACTCCAGGCAGATTGTGTTGTGGTCTGGATTCAAACCAGCAAGCCTTTTTGCTGTAAGGTGAAAGTGCTAACCACTACACCACTGTGCTGCCCAACATAATATAAAGCATAGTGTACAGAGTGTGGGGATGTAATACATAGCACAGTGTACAGAGTGTGGGGATGTAATACATAGCACAGTGTACAAAATGTATCAATGTGGGGATGTAATACATAGCACAGTGTACAGAGTGTGGCAGTGTGGGGATGTAATACATAGCACAGTGTATCAGTGTGGGGATGTGTAATACATAGCACAGTGTGCAGAGTGTATCAATGTGGGGATGTAATACATAGCACAGTGTACAGAGTGTATCAATGTGGGGATGCAATGCATAGTGTACAGAGTGTAGCTGTATAAGGATGCATAGTGTACAGAGCGGTCGACATTAGACTTTCTTAACCAGGGTTCCCCCAGAGATTGCTGGCAGGTCCATGAGTGGTGGCAGTATGATCTCAGCTGAACATCTCTGTAAGGAGGGGGGGATATAAACTGACCCAATGTAAAGCCCCATACACACGGTCGGACTTTTTCATGGATTCTGTCCGATCGGACAATGTTGTTGAAAAATCAGACCGTGTGTATGCACCATCGGACAGTGTACGTCGGATTGTCCGACGGACAAAGTCTTATCTCCTGCTGGAAAGATTTGCCGTCAACACGGTCCGATCACACCAAATCCGATCGTGTGTACGGTTGTCCGACGGACAAAGTGCTACGCATGCTCAGAAGAAATTCTGTGACGGAAGCGCTCGGTCAGGTAAAACTACCTTTCCTAATCGACACAGCACATTCGTCACGCTGCAATGTTAAAATGTCTTTAATGCAGCGCATTCTCTTTTTCTTTACAATGCAACAAGAATGACATGTTTTAGCTGCTCCTATTCACCCGCACTTCTCACAAACTTAGTTCTTTATTACATTTCAGCATTTATACACTACATGTTTATTTTTACTCAGATCGTAAAAGAATCTTTGTTATATTTTTAGCATGATTTGTCTTTTTTTTTTTTTTTTTGGGAATACATATTTGAAGGAGAATTTTTTTTTTTTTGGGAGGGGGGTTGTGTGTCTCAACTTAGCAAAACCACATTATTAACATTTGTATTTCTTGCTTAAATTTACTAGGATTTTGTTGGTTGTTGGTGCCCCTTGTTAATTCTACTTTAGGATTAGTGAAATGTACCTGCCTACTCAAAGAAAAACTGTCATTGTAGAAAAGTAAAACACAATAGTCAATGCTTATTTCAAATCCAAAAAACATTTATTTAGGTCTCAGCAACAAACCAAAGAGGAACGCAGCCATGGTGAAACTTGGGGAATTTGCAAAGCCTTGGACACCCATGGCAACCATCATTTTTCAGGCTTAAAAAATTGGGGGCATGAAGAGTACCTATCTAAATAATAAGGGAGCGCAATCTGGTCCTGAAGTCCAAAACATCCGGAACTGCAGCAGATGCCATCTAGGTCCCCAGGCTCTGGTCCTACGAGAGGCTCCATCTTCTCTCAGACCAGACTGAATCAAGGTCATCACTCTCTTGTCTTCCTTGTACGCTTCCTTCCACGCCGTGGTGCTGGTGCTGGTGGGGTGGCAGAAGGAGGAGGAGGAGGCGGAGCAAGGTCACTCTCGCAAACATGTGTGAGTGGGGTCATCTCCCCAGCCATCCCCTCATTTAGTATTTTGAGGATGACATCCTCACACATGCTGCGTTGCCCCGCCTCCATAACCGTCATTTTACTGCCAACCAAGGAGGCACAGGCCTCCTCGTAGGTGGGTGTGGCATATAGGGAGGCTGAGGCATCTCGTATCAGCTGGAGCGCTGACTCTCCCACCTCCCCCATGCTTTTCGCCCTTCTGTAGGGAAGGCGGAGGGGAGGGACTTGGGAGACAGTCAGGCTCCTAGGCCTACCCCCCTGTTGGCTGCCACTAACCCCTGCCTCCTCCTGACTGCCACCTTCCACAGCCACCTCCTGGCTGAGGTCTTCCTGTGTATGAAAAAGGGACATAGTTTCAGTTATTTGTTCATCAAACACACACAATTCTCATCTAGTGACTGTTGCAAAATGTTTACAAATAGAAAACCATACAATTCTCAGCCCTGCAGTTTAGACTCTTCCCAAAAATGTCTCCAACACCACTGTCTGTTGATATGTCAATCACGTTAGGAACTAAGCAATTGGGGATCCTGAATTAACTGAACATCATTCATTATTCCCCAAAATGGTTACAAAACTACTATACCTGGAACAAGCTGGGCTCCTGCACATATTCCATACTGGAAGGCCCAGGTTGGTCCTCGGAAGCCTCATCAGGGGTGGCGTGCGCGGAAGGACGCGTGCAAGGAAGAGTCGAGAGTGACTTCCTGACAGTAGCCTGGTCTTTGAGAAAGTGGAGCCTCTCATAGTACCAGAGCGTGGGGACATGGACATCAGCTGCTGCAGCTCCAGATGCTAGGGACTTCCGGACCTTATTGCGCTCCCGGAAATAGGTACTCTTCATGTTATTTATTTTTACTTTTAAGTTTGCCACGGTTGCCATGGGCAGGTTTGGCTTTACAAATGCCACAAGTTTCAGCAGGGCTGCGTACCTCTTTGGTCTGTTGCTATAGTCACTGTCATGAACTAAGTACTCACCGAGGCCAAGATGCCGAGAGCGGTTGCCCTTGCGACTCGGCGCCCACTGCCCTGAAAGTGACACAGGGACGGTTGGCACCAAGAGGCACAAGCCACCGGTGGGATGGTGACCAGGCGTGGGCTCCTGATGTTGTAGAGAAGGGTAGACTGGAGCAGGATAGTACGTCCACGAATTCCTAGTTGAAAACACAGCAAGCAGACTGGGGATCAAACACAGGCAGGTTAGGTGAATGCAGGCTGGGGGTCAAACACTGGTAGATAGGTACAAGGTATCCTTGAGCAGAAGAGTCCAAGGCAGGCTGGGGGTCAAACACTGGTAGGTAGAAGAGAGTCCAAGGAACAGGCCAAAGGTCCAGGGCAGGAGAAGGTAACAAGTCCAGGTAGGCAAGCCGAAGGTCAAGGTCAGGAGAAGGCAGAGTAGTCAGGACGATCCGGGTTTGGCAACAGGTAAGACAATCTTCAAGGGTCAAGTACAGGATACAAACAGGAAGCAGCTGTCAGACGAACCAGCGTCTGTCTGGGCACAGAGGCCCTCCTTTTATAGGGCCGTTGAGGTCACATGAGGTGATGCCGCGCTACTGCGCATGCGCGCGCGCCGCTTGGCGGGAGCACGAGTGCGCACGCGCCGCCGCATCTTCTCCCTGTCACTGGCTATGAGCCGGGAAGCCGAACCCGTGCGCCTGCACACTAGCGTGCGCAGCGGACGGAAACCCTGACAGTGCCCCCTCCTGAGGGGCGGCCTCCGGACGCCCAGGCTCTCCATCAATTCAGGGTGTTCTTGTCGGAAGATCTTGATTAATCTTGGGGCATGGAAGTTTCTGGATGGTTCCCAAGAATTATCCTCTGGTGGATAGCCCTTCCATTTTACTAAAAATTGAAGCTGACGACCCACCTTCCTGCAGCCAAGTAACGACTCTACCTCGTATTCTTCTACTCCATCAATTGTTATAGGTGGAGGAGGAACTTCTTCTCTGTTTGGAAAAGGACTGGGGACCAAGGGTCTCAGTAGGGAGGCATGAAATACTGGGTGTATTCTGTAGGAACTGGGTAGGGCAAGTTCAAAAGCTACAGGATTTACCATCTTTTTTATTTCGAATGGTCCAATGAACTTGGGACCCAACTTCCTTGCAGGACACGCGATTTTAAGATGGGTAGTTGCCAGCCATACCTTTTCTCCAATCTTGAAATGAGGATTCTCCTTTCTCCCCTTGTTGTGATACTTTTTATATCCCTCCTGGGCGTGTTGCATGGCGTCCTGAAGTCTCTTGAAGTCGGTTTGAATGTAACTTATCCGTTCTTGTACAGCGGGGACCCGTGATTCAGAAACAACATTAGGGAGAAAAGATGGATGAAACCCAAAGTTAGCCCAAAACGGAGTCTGATTTGTGGTCGAATGGGAAGAGTTATTATATGCAAATTCTGCAAAAGATAATAGAGAGGACCAGTCGTCTTGTGCGGAAGAACAGAAACATCGTAAGTATTGTTCAAGAGTTTGATTAGTACGTTCAGTTTGTCCATTACTTTGTGGGTGGTAGGCAGATGAAAGACAAATGTTGATATCCAAGGTTTTGCAAAGTTCTTTCCAAAATTTTGAGGTGAATTGTGGGCCCCTATCTGAGACGATGCTCTTGGGTACCCCATGAAGTCTAACAATCTCCTTGACAAAAATATTGGCGGTCTCCAGGGCAGAGGGGGTGCCGATCATGGGCAAAAAGTGGCTCATTTTGGACAGCCGATCCACTACCACTAGGATGGTAGTGAAGCCTTGTGATGGAGGCAATTCCACAATGAAATCCATCGAAATGTCGGCCCAAGGTCGTTCTGGAATGGGTAGAGGCCTTAGTAACCCCCATGGCTTTGCTCTAGGACCCTTGTTCCGCTGACATGTAATACAGGAGGATATGTATTTTTGGCAATCACTTCTCCAGCCTGGCCACCAAAAGGTGCGAGAGATATGTTCTGCTGTTTTCCGTACCCCAAAGTGACCAGCTAATTTATGGTCATGTAAAGTTCTCAGGACTACAGGTCTTACCTCTGTAGGGACAAAAATCTTGTCTTGGAGCCAAAATAGACTTTCACGTTTCTCTAGGGTGTCCAGAATGGGATCTTTACAGTGAGCCGAAGCAGTGGATAGAGCGGAGATCAGGTCCGTGGGTGTGAGTAGTAGGAAGTTCTGAGGAGTAAGAATAGTGCTGGGTTCTGGTACCTGAGAGGATTCTGGGAAGATACGGGATAGAGCATCTGCCTTGCCGTTCTTTGATCCTGGCCGGTAGGAAATGTGGAATGTGAACCTTGAAAAGAAGAGTGCCCAACGGGCTTGACGGGGTCTTAAGCGTTTAGCAGTGCGAAGGTATTCAAGATTTTTATGGTCTGTAAAAATGGTAATTGGGTGAACTGCTCCTTCGAGGAGGTACCTCCACTCCTCCAGCGCGGATTTAATGGCCAATAGCTCCCGATCGCCAACATCATAGTTCTTCTCGGCCGGATTGAGTCTTCGGGAGGCGAAGGCCACTGGGTGTAACAGGGCTTTCGGCCCATGGCGTTGGGAGAGGATGGCACCTGTGGCCGACTCCGAGGCGTCCACTTCTAGAACAAAAGGTAGCAGTGGGTCTGGGTGCCGTAAGATTGGGGCAGACGTGAAAAGAGTCTTTAGTTTGACAAAAGCTTCCTGGGCTTCCTGGGACCACTGGAAACGGCTGTGTAGGCGGGTCAGTTGAGTGATTGGGCCCACAATGGCAGAGAATCCTGCGATGAACCTCCTGTAAAAATTAGCAAAACCGATGAACCTCTGTACAGCTCTTTTGTCCTTAGGAGGTGGCCAGTCTACCACTGCCTTGACCTTTTGTGGGTCCATGGAGGTGCCTTTAGTGGAGATGATGAACCCCAGAAACTGTACTGTAGATCTTTCAAACTCGCATTTTTCAGCTTTAAGATAGAGCTGATGGGCTCTGAGAATGGTGAGGACCTTTCTGACGTGTTCCCGGTGCAACTCCAGAGTGGCTGAAAAAACGAGAATGTCGTCTAGGTACACGACTAAAAAGTCATCCAAGTATTTTCTAAAAATGTCATTAACCAGGTGCTGAAAAGTGGCTGGAGCATTACATAGGCCAAATGGCATCACCAAGTATTCATAGTGGCCAAAGCGAGACCTGAAGGCTGTCTTCCACTCATCCCCTGCACGGATTCTGACAAGGTTGTAGGCACCCCTTAAGTCGAGTTTAGAGAAAACTTTGGCTGACCGGAATCGCTGGAAGAGTTCAGGAATAAGTGGTAGAGGATATCGGTTTTTGATAGTGATTTTATTAAGTTCCCGATAATCAACGCAGGGCCTGAGTGAACCATCTTTCTTTCCAACGAAGAAAATACCAGCGCCTGCTGGAGAGGTGGATGGCCGAATAAAGCCTTTCTCGAGATTCTCATCGATGTAGGCCTTGAGGGCCTTTAGCTCGGTCTCTGACAGAGGAAATATGCGCCCAAAGGGAATTGCGGAGCCTGTGAGCAATTCGATGGGGCAGTCATAGGCCCGATGTGGTGGTAGGTGGTCGGCCTTCTTCTTGTCAAAGACATCTTTAAAGTCCTGATAGACCGGGGGAATGTGCTGAAGATTCTCTGATGTTGAGATAACCGATAGGACGGAGCGGGGAGTTGGAGAGGTGCAGTGTTGGTGACAATATGGTGACGAAAAGGAGACCTCCTTCCTGTTCCAGTGAATTTGGGGGTCATGAGCTTGCAGCCAAGGAAGTCCAAGGATGATGGGAAACATTGGGGAAGATATAAGATCAAACCGTAGGAACTCCTGGTGGCCAGAATCTGTGGTGGTGAGGATAGGTGAAGTCTCCTGAGTTACTGGACCAGATTGTGGAAGGGACCCATCAGCCAAATGGACCAATAGAGGATTTGTCTTGTTGAAGCAAGGAATGTGCCATTCCTTGGCGATAGAGATATCCAGGAAGCAGCTGCAAGCACCTGAGTCAATCACGGCTGGTAGCCGGATCTTCCTTCCCGCTAGCTGTAGGGAAACAGAAAGAGTCACATAAGTTTGGGCCCGATTGACGGCTTGACAATTCATGAAAGGCTGAGATGGCAACTTACTAGGCCGGATGGGACAATTTAGGAGGAAATGTCCTGAACCCCCGCAATAGAGGCACAGATTGGATCTCCGTCTTCGTTGCCGTTCTTCCTGGGTAAGGCGGGGACGAACTAAGCCCAGTTGCATTGGTTCCCCTTCAGGGGCCGCTGGACCGGATGGGACGGTCGGATAAGCAGCTGGCATCCTTGGGGAAACCCATATTGGTCGGGACCCTTGTACACGTTCTGAGCGACGTTCCCGCATACGTCGATCCAGTTTGGTGGCTACCTGGATCAACTCCTCTAAAGAAGTAGGAGGCTCAACCCGGGCTAACTCGTCCTTCAGACTCTCCCTTAATCCCAGTCGATACTGGTAGAGGAGGGCTGCCTCATTCCAGGTGGTATCGGCAGACCATTTGCGGAACTCCGCCGTATAGTCCTCTACAGGCCTTTTACCCTGAGAGAGGGTATGCAGGGTGGCCTCAGCCGTGGCCTTGCGTTGGGGGTCATCGTAGAGTTGGCCCATTGCTTCAAAAAATGTATCAACAGTATTAAGGAGAGGGTTCCTTTGTTCCATGAGGCCATGGGCCCAAGATTGGGGTTCCTCGGATAGAAGGGAGATGATAAACCCAACTTTGACAATCTCTGAGGAGAAGGTTCGGGGTTGCAGGGCAAGGTACAGGGAACAAGCATTTTTGAAGGACCTGAACTTCCTGCGATCACCCGAAAATCGTTCTGGAATTGGTACCTTGGGTTCAGGCACGGCCATCATCATGGCAGGTGGAGGTTGAGCCTGAGGTGCAGAAGTCCCACTAGTAGACCCGGAAGCTGAACTTGTTAGAGGAGCGGCCGTGGTCAGTTGTTGGAGCCGAGTATCAACTTGGGCATAGCCTTCCTGTAGTTTCTGTACCGCTTCCGTGAGGGCAGACACCTGCTGACATAACATGTCCAGTGGAGAACCCGCTCTGTTGGCCTCTGTCATGGCTGGTTCGTACTGTCATGAACTAAGTACTCACCGAGGCCAAGATGCCGAGAGCGGTTGCCCTTGCGACTCGGCGCCCACTGCCCTGAAAGTGACACAGGGACGGTTGGCACCAAGAGGCACAAGCCACCGGTGGGATGGTGACCAGGCGTGGGCTCCTGATGTTGTAGAGAAGGGTAGACTGGAGCAGGATAGTACGTCCACGAATTCCTAGTTGAAAACACAGCAAGCAGACTGGGGATCAAACACAGGCAGGTTAGGTGAATGCAGGCTGGGGGTCAAACACTGGTAGATAGGTACAAGGTATCCTTGAGCAGAAGAGTCCAAGGCAGGCTGGGGGTCAAACACTGGTAGGTAGAAGAGAGTCCAAGGAACAGGCCAAAGGTCCAGGGCAGGAGAAGGTAACAAGTCCAGGTAGGCAAGCCGAAGGTCAAGGTCAGGAGAAGGCAGAGTAGTCAGGACGATCCGGGTTTGGCAACAGGTAAGACAATCTTCAAGGGTCAAGTACAGGATACAAACAGGAAGCAGCTGTCAGACGAACCAGCGTCTGTCTGGGCACAGAGGCCCTCCTTTTATAGGGCCGTTGAGGTCACATGAGGTGATGCCGCGCTACTGCGCATGCGCGCGCGCCGCTTGGCGGGAACACGAGTGCGCACGCGCCGCCGCATCTTCTCCCTGTCACTGGCTATGAGCCGGGAAGTCGAACCCGTGTGCCTGCGCACTAGCGTGCGCAGCGGACGGAAACCCTGACAGTCACGATGCTTTGGTTGCCATAAGAGGGGAAATTCCCGGTATTTATCAATGAAGAGGGGGAGAAAACTCACGTCATAGAAGGCCTCCATCACCTCTGCAAGACACAACGCCACACAAAACAATATAAATAATGTCAGCCTAAACTCTCCTAATCTTCTCCATAAAGAAGCCTCAAGTTCTAATCAGTCTAGGCTAGTTATGTACCAACGTCAAATTGTACCTTCGTTTCTAGCGATCGTCTCATGCGTGAGCTTTCTCTCCCCTCGTCTCCCAGATCGTGGCTACGACACAGGCGTGTGACGTTTTATATACTGTGTGCATGCGTCAAACTCCGCCCGCCCCTGACGATCTTTCTCGTCTATTCCCCACCCCTTCTCTTTACGGCGCAGTGGGGAGAGCACATGGCGGGGACACAGCAGGTGCGCCCCAAATATCCCACCAACGAGGAGGAGGACGAGGAAAGTCCGGAGGCACAAACGTCCCGATCCCGGAGCCTGAAATTCAAGGCCTCCAATATGTCATTTGGAGAAATGTTGGAGATGGTGGACATATTAAAGAGGAGCGACTATGATGGGAAGTATGGCCCTTACCTCAACCCCAATGTCCGCAAGGCCAAGATCATGTCTAAAGTTGTGAGAAGGCTGTACAATCATTTTGGGGTACAACGATCCAAGGAGCAACTGAGGAAACGCTGGTCAGACCCAGTGGCGGCTGGTGCTCAAAATTTTTGGGGGGGCGCAAATAAACTGAAAAAAAAAAGCCCATCAAATGCAGCCACTGTGCCCATCAAAACGCAGCCACTGTGCCCATCAAAACGCAGCCACTTTGCCCATCAAAACGCAGGAGCGCCATGTTGGCACCTCTTAAGGCTTATTTTGCACCTATGCAGGTGTGACAGCATGAATGGGCCATTAATTTCAATAGGCTGCCCTACGCATGACAAATTGCAGAAAAGAATTGCAAACAGTTTTTTATTTTTTTTTATTTTAAATTTGCACCACACTGAAACAAGTTGCACTTTTGTTAACATGCTGATGGAGGACTGCCCTACCCATCCAATCCAGTATTCCAACTGCCACAGGGCAGTTGGGCAGTGCAAAGGATGCACCCTTTTGCATCGTTTGCTGCAGATCTCCTCCAGCCTCTTTGCATCCACTTCTTGTTTACATGTAAAGGCTTCATTATTGACCACACCATCTGTGCGCTGTGACAAGGGTGGACTGTGTGTGTGTGCAGGAACAGTAGCACGATTGATAGATCGGTGGGATTGTCACTTTGTATTTAAAAAAAAAAAAAAAAACTGTTATACTATCTCCTCTCCTCCCCTCCCCTCCCCTTACCTTCCTCCGCTCTTCCCAGCAACCACAGGAAATACACCTGTTACTGTTACCTGCAAGATGACATGTCTTGGAGCCCCCCCCCCCGCCCTGCACTTACCTTGTCTCGGGTGACGGCGGCATCGTGTCCTCCATTTCCTCTCCTGCCGGCTCCTCCTCTCATCCTCTCATCCTCTGCTATGATTGGACGCCTGATAGGCGCCCAATCACAGCATCTGTCGTTTCAGCCAATCAGGGCACAGGTCACACAGACCTGTGCTCCTGATTGGCTAAGGGGCAGTACAATGTTAGCAAACCGAATTCCTTCGGTTTGCTAACATCAGTGCTGAGTGACAAGGAACGCACAGCGTTGCGCCCGTTTGTCACCTTTTTGGACGCCTATTAGCGCCTACGGCGCTAATCAGGTGTTTCCAAAAAACACCCCCACCGCTGTGATTCAGGCGCCCGGTGACCGAAAAGGGGCCGGACACCTGAATAGGGGGTGTCAGCAGCGACCATAGATAGATTCATGCAATGCATGAATCTATCTATGGTATATAGAGAGTGACAGGAGAGGGGGGGCGGCGCTCCTGCGCCCTTTATGGACGCACCGCCCCTGGTCAGACCTGAAACTGAGGGAGGCCGATCAGTACAGAAAGATCAAGCGAATTCTTCAAAAAAGTAAGTAGTTGTGTTTTGTGTTTGCTTTCTTGCTTGCATACTGCTCCATGTGGTTTGATTTTTACAAAGTTGTACATTCCAAAATGGCCACTTTCATGTTCGTCTGTGCATTCGATCGTACTCAGCCTCGATCTTTCTGCCACTGTCATGGTCGTGTGTGTGTCCATTCGATCGTACGCAACCTCGATCGTTCGGCCACTTATAATACAATGTTTGGTGTTTTTTTGGGGGAAAGGAAGTTTGTTCTCACTAGAAATGTCATCAAGAATGTAAAGCCAATTTATTCAATGTAAAGGAGAGGTCACCCAGTAGCTGTTTACCCATCTGGACTCTAGAGCACTAGTGCTGGGACACCCAAACCCCCTTTTTATTAGGCTTTTCCACACATGTGCTCCAGTGGATACTAGAGGGGGGTCTCCATCACACAAACTTCTACCAAAAAGCTAGTCAGTTTAGCACCTTTACAAAGTGACTACATTCATGTAGTTGGCATTTGTAACTGGCCAAACCAAAATAGTGTCCGTCACTTTCAAGCAATGTTTGTCATTTCCTATTTCTGCCCTCAATAGATTGTGTTGCTAAATCTTCCTTTTGTACATTCTCATAGGGGAGCGAAAACTTGGGCAGTCTGAGGAAACCCCAAAACCAACACCTCCCAAAAAAGGTGAAAGAGCAGAAGCAGAGGAGGAGGAGGAGGAAGGAGAGATCATCGAACTTGGAGAAATTGTCACCACAACAGGTGAGTGTGGGAGAACACAGCTACTGGTAAGCTAATCAATGTCTGGCTGCCTCATTTCCAACACCCGATTTTTTTATGTTTGTGTTTTTTAGGTGACGTGGATGTTGTGGAAGAAAAATCGCACTTTACCACAGAGAGTGCCCACGTACTCATCGGGGAGATAATGGTCTGCAATAGAGATCTAGATTACATAAAGCAAAACATCAATGATGTTCAACAAAAATTGAAGAACATCATTGATGTTTTAGGAAAAATATGAAAACGCACCAAGTAATTAACACACATTTGTGCCAGCTTCAGAACACATTTGCAACTTAAGAACTGTGTGAAATTTGGAACATACACACATTGTGGCCACATGTGCTAGCTCCCATCATGGTGGATGAATGGCAACGTTTTTTTGGGGGTGCAACCACTTTACGAACTACGAAAGTGGTTGTGGTGAAGGGGTTGCACCCCCAAAAAATGTCCATTCATCCCCATGATGGAAAATGGCACTTTTGAAGCTTCTAGGCATGTGTTTTACCATCTAATGACCATTTTCAGACCCAAAGTGTGTGCATGTTCTAAATTTCTACTTTCCAGGGGTGACCCCCCCATGTGATGAAGGCAAGATCAAACACACTTTGAACATATAGTCATGTCTGATCTTGTCTTCACTTTACAAAGTTGAACTTTCCTAGTTCATAGGTTCTGTTTTGCTCCATGCCTGGTTTTACCAATTGCGGAATGTTTGTAAACAATGTTGTAAATAACCAAGATGTTGTCAGTTTGGGCGTGAAGATTGTAAACGCACTTGTGAATGTTTTCCAAGTAAACTTTTTTATTTTTCTAAATGTGTGGCTTCCTTATTTAAAAAACACAATGCATTATGTATGTCAAATGTAAAGGATATGGGGGGCAATGGGTGTTATTTACTAAAGGCAAATCCACTTTGCACTGCAATTTTCTTTCCCAGGGAACTTTTTCACTGCACTTGTAGAGCATAGCGGATTTGACTTATGTAAATGACACCCACAGTGCTTTGTACGAAAACACGGAGCACAGCATTTTTGAGAATACACACATGTCAGACCTGGTGATGAAAAGGAGTATTTTGGGTGTCAGTTATGCAGTACAAACCTTCTCTAGACCAAAGATTAGGTAGCAAACACACAACATGAGAATAATATTTTTGGGAAGAAGAGACTGTTACCTCCTTTTGCCCAGAAAGTGCATTCACACTGTCGAAGGCAAAGGGAAAAAATGTCAAGGTAAAATAAGCTAAAAAGAATACTGAAATGACAAGAAATCATAGGTTGGTTGAAATATCAGATTTATTAAAAAATGCCTCTCACACATCGTCAGGCAGAGCAATGGCCCCCCTACCCACAAAGTAGTCCATATATTGCTCGCGGACCGCGCGGGCATTTAGAGGGGGCAAGCCTGGACGTGCCACTTGAAGGGCTGTGAAGTCCGCATTTGGAGGGCCCTCCACATCTGGGCCAACGGGCACCACATAGTTCCTGTTATGTCTTTTGAGGAAGTTGTGCAATATGCAACAGGCAAGAACTATGTGGTTCAGTTTGTATTCCGCCAAGTTAAATGCCGTCAAGAACAGGCGGAAGCGGCTGGCCAGGATGCCAAAAGTGTTCTCCACCACTCTTCTGGCTCTGGACAGCCTGTAGTTGAAGACCCTCTGGTCTGGGGTGAGGGTCCTCATCGGGAACGGCCTCATCACATGGGGAGTCAACGCAAACGCTTCATCTGCGACAAAGACGAAGGGGAGTCCTTCGGCATTCACCTCTGGAGGTGGCAAGCACAGACTGCCACTTTGGAGACGCCAGTAGAACTCCGTGTGCGTAATGGCACCACCATCCGAGATCCGGCCGTTCATCCCCACGTCCACATACATAAACTCGTATGTTGCCGACACCACCGCCAACATCACTACACTATTAAACCCTTTATAATTATAATAGTAGGACCCCGAGTTGGGCGGTGGGACGATGCGGACGTGTTTCCCATCAATTGCCCCTCCGCAGTTAGGAAAGTCCCAACGGCTGGCAAAGTGGGAGGCCACAGTCTGCCATTCCTGTGGCGTGGAAGGGAACTGTGGAGTGAAACAAGAAAAAATAATTAGTCACTTTGCACCTAAACATTGCAAGCAGATTAGACAATCAACATCTTGGAACAAGAGCATTTTTTAAAATTGGAGGCTGGAAAGTATTTGCACAGAAAAGTAGAGGCTCCCCTTCACAGATTACTCACCCCCCATCAATCCCCACACTTCTGATGGGCCATTGGCAATAACTAGGGTTTTGGGGGGGGGGGGTGGTGGACAGGTAACCCTCTGCACTTCATTGATTGGCAAATGGCTCAATAATGTGTGCTAGTTTGGCCAGACCCTCTGTACTTAACACTATTGGCAGCCCCCAGGAAAGATAAAATAACATTTCAAACCCCCCCCCCCCCCCCCCAAAAAAAATGGCATGCACATTGTGACATTATGAAATTACCAAGCAAGCTAATAGGAGGGAAAGAACACAAAAAAAATAGGAAATGGAAAGTATGGAGGCAGCCCCTTGCACTACATGCTTTGCTGAATTCATCCCTAAAGATGCCCACTATAAAGATGGTAATTAGGGAAGGAGGTCAAAAATAGAAGACATTAGCAAACAGAGCATACATAGAAGGGAATAGTAAAGTATAAATGTTACCTTAATATAGTCCTCCTGCAGGACCTGGATGATGGCAGAACAGGTCTCTGGAATAATGATTCCCAGGGCCTGGGGAGAGATACCTGAAGAGAACTTCAAATCCTGAAGACTTCTCCCTGTCGCCAAGTACCTCAACGTGGCAACAAGCCTCTGCTCTGGAGTAATGGCTTGTCTCATGCAGGTATCCTGCCGGCTGATAAAGGGGGTCAGCAAAGCCAAAAGACGGTGAAAATCGGGGTCCGTCATCCGGAGAAAGTTCCTGAAATCATCAGGATTATTCTCCCGGATCTCACGAAGCAAAGGCATGTGCGAGAATTGGTCACGCTGAAGCAACCAATTCTTGGTCCACATACTCCTCGTCACTCTGTTCATGGACGGGTCTTGGCTCAAAGCTAAAAGCCCGACACCAATTCCGCGTACAGCACGAACTCGGCGACGAGTACGCACGGGAAACATCGCTCACAAGGTCACAAAAGGTCGGCTGGTCAGAACGGACAAACAGAAAGCACCGATAAACAGCAAGGCCTGAAAGAACGAAATGAATACCAGAAACGAGCAGACAATAAGCAGTGTAAATCAAAGCGTCCTATATCAAGATATAGGCCGCAATGACCAACAAATGCGAACTGACTACACGCACTAATAAACAGATACGCACGACAAGCACAAACTGAAGAGCAGTAACGATCTGAGTCAGAAAACTGAGAAGCGCGAATCTTAAGTCACCAAACTTCGACTAAATCTCGATAAACACGGGATCAGCAGAAGGAGCCCAACGGGTGCCTGACGTGGTGCTGAACTTCCCTTTTCTAATCTCGTGGACGACGACTTACGTCACGACGTTCTTGCAGACCGGATATTCCGACAACGTAGTCCGACCGTGTGTACGCAACACCAACATCGGACAAAGTACGACGGACAGAATCCGACCGACCTGGTCCGCGGATTGTCCGACCGTGTGTATGGGGCTTAAGACGACACTCTTGCACTGACCACTAATGGGGACCTTTTTCCGTGACCACCACAGTAATATGGCACTGACCACCACTGTAATATGGCACTTCTTACTCACCACCATTGTAAATAGGCCCTTCTTCCTTGACCAACAATGTAATAAAGCACTCCTCCACTGGCCACCAACATAAGGGGGCACTCTACTACTGACCCTTAATGTAAAGGAGTACTTATTTATATTCTTATGTAACTATGCAACATAAGGGGGTACTCTTCAACTGAATGCCAATATGCTGGGGCACTCCTTCACTCACCGCCAATGTACACCAGCACTTCTTTCCTGACCACCAACGCAAGATGGCACTTTTCCACTGACCACCAAAATAATAAGGCATTCCACCAATGTAAAGGAGCATTTCTTTCTTTTGCTATATAACTTAAAGGGGTACTCTGACTGCCAATGTTAGATGACACCCTTCCTCTATCCATTAATGTAAAGGAAGAGTACAGTTTACACCAGCCCTCAAAATTTCCACTCACCTGCTTGCATTTAGTGAGTGTAGGGCTGAATCGGAGGAAGGGGGGGCAGCGCCGCCTGCAGGCGGGGTTGAATGAGAGCCGTTCTTCCAGCGATCCGCCAGGGGAAGAGAGAACAGAGGAAGAGGAGAGCCGGCTAAATCATCACACAGAGCGGGGATTGCCCGCTGTGACAGCTTTGATTTGAATTGCCTGGAGGCCGCAGTTGCGCATGGTCCCGCCTTCTGGACCGACTCCTTTGATAGGCAGCACACTGGTCCAATGCCGGGACATGTGACGTCTATCATAGGAGCTGATCCAGGAGGCCGGACTTTGTGTAACTGCGGGCTGTCACAGCGGGCGATCCCTGCTCTGTGTGATAATCCAGCCACCTCTCCTCTTCCTCTCCTTTCTCTGATCCCTGTGCACATCAGGCTGAACTGATGGGCACTGGTTAGGCTGCATTGATGGGCACTGGTGAGGCTGCATTGATGGGCATTGGTGAGGCTGCATTGATGGGCACTGATGAGGCTGTGCTAATGGGCACTGATGAGGCTGCGCTAATGGGAACTGGTGAGGCTGCGCTGATGGGCACTGATGGGCACTGATGAGGTTGCATTGATGGACACTGATGAGGCTGCGCTGATGGGTACTGGTGAGGCTCCGCTGATGGGCACTGGTGAGGCTGCATTGATGGGCACTGGTTAGGCTGCATTGATGGGCACTGATCAGGCTGCATTGATGGGCACTGGTGAGGCTGCATTAATGGGCACTGGTGAGGCTGCATTGATGAGCACTGATAGGCTGCATTCATAGGCACTGATGAGCACTGATAAAGCTGTTGTTTATATTAATTTTTGTAACTTAAATTACAACTAAAGGCAGCATGCTCATTATAATAAACCCTTCTAAAAACACCTCAAAATTAAGGTATAATAAAAAATAAAGGTAATAAATATAACAAACAAGTTTATGATTTTCCTACCTGGGTTGGCATGTGCGCGAAGCATGTAAGTCACGGTTCCCATGCCAACCCAGCACAGTTTGCGTACCGCCTCTTTGCGCTGTTGACCAGCGGAGGCTTTCTTCATCCGGGTCCTGTGGTGGTTTTGCTTCCGCCCTTCCAGTCCACCAGCCAGGAAGTGTGATTGAAGCGATCCAACAGAGGCACAGTCGAGCGGGGGACATCAGCACACCTTCTGGCTGTAGCAGCTTTATTCCACACATCTGCTAAATTTCCCCACGGGCAGACCAGAGTGAACACCTCCCAGCATTGTGGTTAACCCCTTAGGCCCCTTTCACACGATCGGACTGTCCAGATCCGCCTGTCAGTTTTGACGGTGGACCTGAACGGGTGCTCCATGTTAGTCTATGGAGCGTCGGATGTCAGCGGAGACATGTCCGCTGACATCCGACCCGGTCCGATCCGCCAAAAGCAGACGTATGTCTCTACGTCCAGATACGTCGCTATCGGATCGGGTGAGATCTGATGAAAGCAGACACGCTGTCCGTTTTCAGACCAGTGGCGCTCGACAAGCCCCTCCTGGCTCAGCGGAGATCATTGGAGAGATCTCCCGCTGAGCCGGCGGACAGAGGCGGACTCCGTGCAAGCGGAGTCCGCCTCGTGTGAAATGGGCCTTACTTTTGGGACCTGAGGCGGTACTCTGCATAAGTTTTACTTGTTGATTGTTTTTACCAGATTCTTTTTAACGAAATGAACAGGATTGGATTGTACCATGTCCTGTTTTTCCCTATCATTTTGGATTGCCAAGTTTTGAATTAAATTAACTTTTTCCCATTGAGCGCTGTTTTCTGTATATAATTTGTATGAACTTTGCTCTTGAAGTCAAACAGCAGCCTGGGTTTTGTAGTTCTACCATTCCAGATATTGTCCAGATATTGATCTTTAATGACTGTTTTTTTAGCGCTGAAAGTTTTTTAGTTGTTAGGTAAAACGGTCAAAAAACGAGTCAGCACGATCTGAGGTGACAAGCTCAGTAGAGATAGGAAGAAGTGGTCGAAGCTTAGGCGGGACATATATCAGAGTGGGTGGGGCATCATGGGATGGTCATGCAGGTGAGTGGGTGGAGCCTTGGCGAAAATTCTGTGATGCCTCAGATGAAAGCGCAATTCCCCCAATGATGTCAGGACGGCACATTGTAGTCCAGGGGCAACCCGCTGCACATAAAGCCTCTTTTTCCGGCACTCCACTTCCTCCCCATCAGCAGAGCAGCACAGGGAAGTGTCAGCAAGACACTAATGCATTTCAATTTCAGAATTCCCCACGCCGCACCTGCACTGAGGGGGAGGCACTGCGCCCCCACACATTGTAAGAGATGGGAAACATTGTTTGCTGTATCTGCGATCGTCAGCTTTTGTGATAGGAAAGAGATTGGGTGCAATTCTGCTAGGGGGTCAGTCCCTGTTTCCAGGAGAAGGAGGACTGTCATTGGCCACTGCTAAAGCCAATCACAGTCCTGCTAGCCCTGCCCACCATCTGGAGGAAGATGACTCGCTTGGTTGCCACTACCAATCTCAGAAAGAATGGATTTCACTGTGATTGAGAAAACCAATCAGGTGACAGTTTGTGGAATTACTGTTGAGTTTTTGGGAACTTAGTTGAAATTATTCCTGAACCTCTGCGTCACTTACTACTGAACCCCGGCACTTTGTGTCCCATTAAGCCACAGCCAGTATTCAGCGCAATAAAAATCACACCCAACTTTTCCTGTGGCGCAGAGCGCAGCACTTTTTCTCAGCTGCGGGAGGCCCAACTTATGATTTTGCGCACAGGCCCACTGCTTTCAGAAAATGCCCCTGACTTGAGCTCATCATTGTGCATCCATTCCAGATGCTTGTATGTGACATCACATACATCACATCATATACATCATATACAAGCACGTAGGCTGGATGTGAGAGGTGGATCAACAGGATGAGTGTGGCAGGACAGGTAGATGTGTCTCATCTCTGCTTCCTTTCACCACTCTGCATATCACGCATATCATAGATCAGAAGAGGGTATATCAGTGGGGAAAATAAGCAGGGAGGTACAGTGGTGGAAGAGATGAGAAGGGGGTTCAGCAGTGGAACAGAAGAGGAGGGGGGTACAATTTTGCGGAAGATGAGCAGGGGGTATAGTGTTGGGGCAGATGAGCAGGGGGATTTAGTGTTGGGGCAGATGAGCAGGGGGTTTAGTGTTGGGTCAGATGAGTAGGGGGTTTAGTGTTAGGGCAGATAAGAAGGGGGTTCAGTGGTGGGACAGAAAAGTGGGGGGATAGAGCAGTGGGGCAGATGTGAAAGGAAGTGTATTGGGGCAAATGAGCAGGGGGGTTACAGTGGTGGGACAGATGAGAGGGGGGGGTTCAGTGTTGGGCCAGATGAGAAGGGGGTTACAGTGGTGGGAAAGATGAGCAGGGGGGGTTCACTGTTGCGGCAGAGGAGAAAGGAGGTACATTGGTGGGACAGATGAGCAGGGGGTTACAGCGATGGGGCAAAGGAGCAGGGGGGTACAGAGGTGCGGCAGATGTGCAGAGGAGAAAGGAACACATGAGCAGGGGGTTACAGTCGTGGGACAGAAGAGCAGGGGGTACAGCGGTGGGAAAGATGTGCAGGAGGTACAGTGGTGGGGCAGATGAGTAAGGGGGTTACAATGGTGGGGCAGATGAGCAGATAAGTTCAGTGTTAGGACAGATGAGAAGATGGTTCAGTGGTGAGACAGAAGATCATGGGGTACGGCGGTGGAGCAAATGTGCAGGGTGGTACAGTGGTGGGGCAATTGAGAAAGGGGGAACATTGGTGGGGCAGATGAGCAGGGGGTTACAGTGGTGGGACAGTAGAGCAGGGTGGTACAGAGATGGGGCAGATGCGCAGGGGTAACAGTGGTGGGGCAGATGAGAAAGGGGGTACATTGTTGGGGCAGATGAGAAAGGGGGTACATTGGTGGGGCATATGAGAAAGGGGGTACAGTGGTGGGGCAGATGTACAGGATCTGGAGTGCCAGGCTAGGGACCCAGCAGGAAAGCGTGGGTGACGCTTGAGGGATATACCACTGCTAAAGCCTTGACTAGTGTAGTCACGATATAACCCCTTAGCTGTAACCATAAAAACCCCATAAACTTAACTTAATTAATAAATGAGAGACCACACCGGTTATGGAGTTAAATGGCCATAACAGCTATTTATTTAAAATACCAATAATAAGAACTCCAGTTTCTTATTAGAACAAATAAAACATAAATAACAATAACAATAAAACACTTTCAGACCCCTTGCTGAAAACAAAACAAAACAGGTTAAACCCCTATATACATGTTGGTCAGTGACGGAGCTAAGTGCTTATAACACAACCTGATATCAACTGATATCAACACAAGGGGGCACTGCGGGAGATAAAGAAACCCATGGGTCTCTATCGTACCGCCCGATAACCAACATTCCCGCAGTGCACAATACCATTAGACATCAACAACGTTTGATGTAACAAGGAGGGGCCATCTATTGATGAGCGACCCACCCACTTACCACCAGTATAACTGCTGCCGTCACTGACCAACAAAACAACCAACGCCACAGCCTGAAAGGGGGACCACCTCACCCTTGATGGCACCTCCACACCCGCAGGGCCGCCTGGATACCCTCCTGCAAACCCAATGACCAAAGGTCAATGCCCACATCTGTAAGATGCACTCCATCCCGCCTCAAATACATCCCTACATTTACCTCCAACTCCCGGTGGCGAACAACTAGGCCACCTTGCCATGCTATGAACCGTCCCACCACTTTATTGACCCGGATCCTGGCTTTATTGATCCTAAACACCGACCTGGCCATGCGCCAGTTGGTCCTGGCTACCATATCCGACCAAATCAGAATGGTGCCCGGGAACGTGGCCCGGAGGAACATAATGTCCGCCTTGATATCAGCTATCAAGTCCCTCACGGTCCTTACACCCAAATCATTGCCGCCGGCATGAATGACCAACACTTCAGGTGGTCGGTCTAGCCAGGCGTACCTCTCAACCTCCGGGACCACCCTGCCCCACATCATGCCAGGCCTACCTAACCACCTGATAACTGCATCCCTCCTGGAGATGCCCAGCTGTCTCCCACCTGGTCTCACGTCCCCCCTCCTGGCACCCCAGCACACGTAAGAATGGCCGAGGATCCATACAAGGAGTTGTCGCCCTGCATCTGTAACAGCAAGAACAACGTTACACGCACAACACCCCATACTACTTCCACCTTATGCAGTACCCCTACATACCAACCAATACTTCTATTGACACGTTAATTATATCAACAACCAAACACTTTTTTTTTTTTTTTTTTTATTCACACACCAACTGTGGCCGAACATAACTGCGGAATCGCTGAGATTCCCATCTCCCTAACTTTTGCACATCCACTTCATCCAACCCACACCTGGCGGCTTCAGTAGCTGCCCCAATGCGGAAGGAGTGTGAAGCGTAGGCGTTACTATCCAATCCCAGCCTCCCCAAACACTTTCTCAACACCGCCACAAACTGAAATTTGGACAAGTACCGTCCATCCGCATGTAACAACAGCGGACCCTCCCCCCCTGGTCTTACTGCCAGAAACTTTGTCACCGTTAATAAAGGGCAAACACCGCACCCCTGTACAGCATACAAACTCACCTGCGTCCCTCGTCCTCTTTGGTCTGTTTTTGATCTTCTCAACCTGACCATCACCTTATCCTCCCCTATATCCACATCCTGAATCATCAAGCCCACCGCCACCTCTTTAGATGGGCTGACCAATTCCCCAATACGGAACGCTCCAAAGAATGCCAATGCAAATGCAGCTGAAAACAACCTCACCTCGTACGCTGACTGACACGCCCCTTTAAGCTGTACACTTATATCTAACAAGTTCCCAAATGTGATGGGGCGCCGCTTGTCCTTACTCCTATGCGACTTCCTATACCCCTTTATGGCTTGCTTCACCCAGAAATCCTTTGTCAAATCCTCCCTTCTCCTCAATTTAAACCAAAACGTAAGCCCTGCCATCCTCTTTTCAATAGCCGACACAGATTTTCCCATTTCCATATCCCTGGCCACCCAATCCAGCAATAACAACCTGTCTCCCGGGTCCTCCCCCCCGGCTTGTGCCATACTCCGAAGGTCAGTCCATTCCTTCCACACTTTAGAGTAGGCCAGCCATGTCGACTCACTTACAGACCTCCGTATCCACTCTGCCGTGGTTCCAATGCTAACTCCCACATCCAGCCCGGGCATGGAACACCCTCCGCTCTTGCTGTCGGCGCCAGCTCCCTGAACTTGTCCCACTGAAAGCGAGACAAGGCGTCAGCTAAAGTGTTCTCAACACCCGGGATGTGAACAGCATACAAAAAGATGTTAAACCGCATGCAACGCAACACCAGATGTCTCATCAATCTGATGACAGGAGGAGAAGCCGCAGACATGTTGTTGATCACCTGAACTACCCCCATATTATCGCAGTTCAGCCTCAACTTGAGGTTCCTGCACGACTCTCCCCACAACTCCAAAGCCAGCACCACCGGAAACAGTTCCAGCAGTACCAAATTTTTCTGAAACCCCACCTTTAACCATGATTGCGGCCAAGGCTCCGCACTCCACTGTCCCTGGAAGAAAGCCCCATAACCTGTAGATCCAGCGGCGTCTGTCACCAGCTCCACATCAAAGTTACTTACCGGTCCCGACATCCAAACCGCCCTGCCATTGTATCCTTCCAGGAACTGATCCCATATCTTCAAATCCTCTCTATGTTCCATGTTAAGCCTAATGAAATGTGTCGGTACTCGCACCCCCTTACAAATTCCGTCTATTATGTAAACGTGAAGTTTATTGGATCTTCATTTTCAATACGAGAATTCCGTCAGGTTTGAATTTTGAATGGGATGTTTCCCACTTTTATGAGTGATAAAATCCTTTCGCCTTTTTCTTTTCTCTTTGGATCCTAATGTAATTACAAGACCTATCATGTGCTTGACACACATGTTTTCGGATGTCATATCCCTCCCCTATAAAGTTTTCCACCATATACAGACATATAGGCATATAAGGCTATGAGATATGCTTCTTAACCACTTCAGCCCCGGACCAATTTGCAGCTAAAGGACCAGGCCCCTTTTTGCAATTCGGCACTGCGTCGCTTTAACTAACAATTGCGCGGTCATGCGACGTGGCTCCAAAACAAAATTGGCGTCCTTTTTTTCCCACAAATAGAGCTTTCTTTTGGTGGTATTTGATCGCCCCTGCGGTTTTTATTTTTTGCGCTATAAACAAAAATAGAGCGACAATTTTGAAAAAAATGCAATATTTTTTACTTTTTGCTATAATAAATATCCCCAAAAAATATATAAAAAAACATTTTTTTTTCCTCAGTTTAGGCCGATACGTATTCTTCTACATATTTTTGGTAAAAAAAATCGCAATTAGCGATTATTGATTAGTTTGCGCAAAAGTTATAGCGTTTACAAAATAGGGGATAGTTTTATAGCATTTTTATTAATATTTTTTTTTTTATTAGTAATGGCGGCGATCAGCGATTTTTATTGTGACTGCGACATTTTGGCGGACACATCGGACATTTTTGACACATTTTTGGGACATTTGTCATTTATACAGCAATCAGTGCTATTTAAATAGCACTGATTCCTATGTAAATGACAGTTGTAGTTAGGGGGTTAACCACTAGGGGGCGGGGAGGAGTCAGTGTGACGTGTTGTGTGTTTTTTTACAGTAGGGGGGCGTGGCTGTACGTGTGACGTCATTGATCGGCGTTCCCGATGACAGGGAACCGCCGATCACTGACAGTCAGTGTAGGAAGCGCGGGGAGAGGTTTGTTTACATAGACCTCTCCCTGTTCTTCAGCTCCGTAACCCGATCGCGGGATACCAGCGGCGATCGGGTCCGCTGGTCCCGCGGCCGGGGTCACGGAGCTCCCGACCGGGTCGCGAGCGCGCCGCTAGCGGCGCGCGCGCGACCGACGGGCAGGCACATGCACGATCACGTACAGGTACGTGATTCTGCCTGCCCGAGCCATTCTGCTGACGTATATATGCAGTGGCCGGTCGGGAAGCGGTTAAACATCCAGATTACAGATAAACATTGGTAATGGTTGATCTCCGTCTGTAAGGATAAACTAGGCTGTCTTCTCCTCCTCCTTTCCACTAGTTTTTGCCAGTTTCCGCGATATCTCTAAATCTCAGTGCCCCATACACACATCGATATCGGTCAAAGTCCCATTTTAAATGTGATGGCCGATACCTTCTGATAGGGTTAATTTCTTACTTTAACTAGTTCTCAAAGCGATGAATTCCAGTTACTGACCGTACATCTTCTACACACACAGAGTAACCAATAAAGGCTCAACATCGGCTTCATTTGTGTGTAGCAAGCAGGATTCTGCAATAAACCAATTATCAAGACACAGCGGTCTGTGTCTCGTGCAGGTTACCAATGGGGCACTATTACATTAACAATGATGATTAGGCGATATGGATACATCTTCCATAGGTTTTACAGCTGCCGATTCCATTCAGATTTAATGTTTTACTATTCAAAGGTTTTTTGCTGTTAGTGTGTCACCCAATTTTTGCCATTTCTACAGATGGGATTACTATGGGAAAAGACCACCATGTGCACACAATATAATACTGATGTATTGATTTATACAATATAGCACAAATGTATTGATTTGATATTAATCCTTCAGGAAATACTGTCACTTTCACTACACAATGTATACTGCTGTCACTATGAATGTATCAGTTTTTGTAAATATTTTTGGATTTCCACATGTGCTGCTCAATGGGCTTTGCTCAAGGAATTCGGTTAACACTCATTTATTTATTCATTATTTGCCCAATGTTGGTTCATTCATACATATGATTGAACCACTGTGATTACACTTTACACACCATTTAACGTCAACTGATATCAATACACCTGCAAAATGCACATACTTTCCAAGACTCCACTATAATCTTTGAGTTTCTGAAGCAATTTAACGCACTCACCCATGCATTCTGGCTTTATTTATTTATTTATTCACATAAAAAAGAATTGCAAAATACACCTGCAAAATGCACATACTTTCCAAGACTCCACTATAGTATTTGAGTTTCTGAAGAAATTTAACGCACTCACCCATGCATTCTGGCTTATTTATTTTTTCACATAAAAAAGAATTGCAAAATACACCTGCAAAATGCACATACTTCTCAAAACTCCACTATAGTCTTTGAGTTTTTGAAGCAATTTAACGCACTCACCCATGCATTCTGGCTCTTTTATTTATTTATTCACATAAAAAAGAATTGCAAAATACACCTGCAAAATGCACATACTTTTCAAGACTCCACTATAGTATTTGAGTTTCTGAAGCAATTCAACGCACTCACCCATGCATTCTGGCTTATTTATTTATTCACATAAAAAAGAATTGTGGTTTATTTATTTACACAAAATAGAATTGTTTCATACGATATTTCAAATTTCCCGGTTTCTTCACTATAAGTTTTTAATTTGCTTGTCTTTTTAATTGGTTATACTCGGTCTCATGGTCCATTTCAGCTGCACATCTTGAAATCCAATCAACATCAGACTCTGCTTGTTTGCCACAGCTTTTTTCGATCATGTAATTATGTGACCTATACGTTGTAACCATATATATTTGATGTCCATTTGAGAGTATATCAGCTATGAGTAAGCACTGAAATACAGTGCGAAACGCGTCAGCTCTGTACCCCCCTTTTTGCCGTGTTTGGATTGTAGTGTCTTTTTGCTTTTAAATAAACCCTTTGGATTTTATTTTCCCGGTGTGCGGCTGTCCGGAGTTCTTCCTTTTGATTTCTAATCATTGTGCTATTAGCCAGCACCTGGGGCTCCCACACAGGAGCAGGAGCATTCGCTTGTAAGGAGAGTCTTGGAGCGGTGGTTGTTTGTTTTTCATCTACACAAAAATCTCTGGACTTTGCTCAATCCCTCCACCAGCTTGGATATTCCCTACATCAGCGATATTTTTGCCTCAAGAAACCATCTCCTATAATTTGTGTTCATCTTGGAGCTATAAAATCCACCTTTACATCACTAAAAGCAATGGACAACACTATTCCATCTACACCTTCGGCTGAAGGTGGGTACAGCAGAACCCTCACGGCATCATGTAACAATCCTTTGAGACAATCCACACAGATGCAAATGACACAATCACCTGATGATGATGGTGTTGCACTTATTCGCCACTTTAGAAGTTTGGAACATTTAATGGCTAAAGAGATCAGAGCCTATTGGGACATCAACTTCTTAAGCGAGTACATATCATTGGCGCACATACCTAGAGGGTTGAGGATCAAGAAATTCCCTTCCTCGGATCTATTTGATGAACATCATAAAAAGGAATGGACAGAGACACTAGACGCTTGCTCGTTCAAACTAATGAGCATCCTGGTTTCCTCAAAGAAAAAAGATATGGAGGTTTTGCAGTCTGACATTTCTGCAATACAGAGCGATCTCGCTGCACTGCAAACACATACGGACTTTGCGGATTTTGATGCACGGCTAAATAGTAAGCTAGACAAGCTGGAAAAATCTGTCATAGATGGTAAACGGGGAAAGATGATACGAGATAAAACGGACTATGAAACCAATAAGGTTTATGTTTGGAAGAGGCCACCGTTTTTTCAAACCAGATCACGCAAAAATAAATCCAAACAAGTCAGCTTCTCGGATCAGGAAAGTGACATTGGAGAAGATACATTGGTTTACAATATGTCAGACTCTTCACCAGATAGAGCATCTGCACCCATTCACACGGAGCAGGATGCATTAACCAATAGACGCAGCCCAGGAAACCCTCACGGACCCGGTCAAACCAAAAAGAAGAAATCGTCCATAAAAAAACGAGGAGAGGCGGCAAGAGACATCAACACTACAAAGGACACTCAATATGCACTGCGGGGCAAAAACAGGAAGCAATCCTAAATGTTATCAACATATCCAGCAGACCCCTCAAGGAGGAAGAAACCAGTCTTTTATCTAAGGGACTTAACTTTTGTCCTAACAGACATTTTGATCTGTTTGGGACAATATTAGACGTTAATAAGTTTTCACGTATTCTGACCTTGAGAAAGCATTTTCTGCAGTCTAATACACAAGATATCATGATTCCCCCCGATACTAGCGACATAGGTGAGTCTGTTCCTCTTTCTTCACCTAAAAGGTTTTCAGAAGTTTGTGCACTCCAAGATCTGGTTGAACTGCTGGAGGAGTCTGATCCCACCCTCTGTGACCCCACCGATACACAAAGTAGGGTTTCATTTAAGTTGAGATCTGATTTTTACCCTGTGGAGTCCAGAGGGAGGGATCTTGACCTATTCCAACGATTAGTGGAGAAGGATTTAGTCCAGCTCGCACGCGGGTGTCGCAGAGAATCTTCTCCCCAAAATCTTACACAGACAGAATTAGCCTCTCTTAGATCACTGTCAGCGGACAAGAGCATAGTCATTAGAAGTGCAGACAAAGGGGGTAGTGTGGTTGTCCTAGACTCCACCACCTACAAGGACGAAGCACTGCGCCAATTGTCTGACTCTGACACCTATCAGCGCCTCAGATCTGATCCCACTCAGGTATTCAGAACCAAACTATCCACACTATTAGATAGAGCAGTGGCATCCGGTATCTTTTCCTGTACTGAAAAAGCATTATTTATCCCAGACTGTCCCATTATACCAGTTTTTCATCATTTGCCGAAAACGCACAAGGGCTTCACGCCTCTTACAGGTCGTCCCATAGTGGCAGGCATAGGGTCCCTAAATGAGCGTTTGGGTGAGTGGGTGGACAACCACCTCCAACCTCTAGTCTCCAGCTTGCCGGGTCACCTCAGGGACACCAAGCAACTGCTATGCAAATTACACGACTTTGAGTGGCAACCATCATTCAGATGGATCACATGCGATGTGACTAGCCTTTACTCAAGTATACCCCACCACTTGGGATTGCAGGCAGTTGCATGGGCTCTGAGGGAATCTGGCAAGTTTTCACTGGTGCTACAAGAATTCATTGTCCAGGCCCTGGAATATCTTTTAACTCACAATTTCTTTATGTTCGACGGGGACTTTTATCTCCAGAGATGCGGGGCCTCTATGGGAGCGAAATTTTCGCCTTCCCTAGCCAACCTTTATATGGGTTGGTGGGAGAGGACCCGCATCTTTGGACATGACAGTCCCCGTCGAAACGACACAATCTTTTTTGGTCGATATATAGACGATCTGCTGTTTATTTCCAGTGATGAACATACTGACCTATGCACTTGGCTCATGTACCTTAATGACAACGATTTAAATTTACGTTTTACGGGTACACTCAATGCCCATACCATAGAGTTTCTGGATGTTAAACTTTCGGGGGTTGATGGTAAAATGGTCACAAGTCTCTATAGGAAGCCCACTGCAGGCAACGTTTTGCTTAGAGCAGATTCTGCGCACCCAGGTCATACCATCAAAGGGGTCCCATTTGGTCAGTTCCTCAGGCTAAAGCGTATCTGCAGCACATCAGAAATCTTTCATGCTGAAGCCAAACTTATGGCATCAAGATTTGCAAGCAGAGGATATCTTAGTACCAATATAGACAAGGCCTACACAGCTGTTAGTCTAATCTCAAGGGACAGTTTGCTAAAAGACAAGCCCCGTAATCAACACCCCCACAAGTCATCATTGTCTATAGATAAAATACCCATTTTTTCTACGCCATATAGCACTGAATATGTTAACATCAAAAATATCATTATGAGATATCTTCCTGTCTTGTATGGAGATCCAGCATACACTAGTGTTTTGACGAACGGCATCAAGGTAGTCTCACGGAGGGCCCCTACTCTAGGCAATTCTTTATCACCCAGTCTGTTTCTTTCTCATCAGCCCAAACCCAATTGGCTTCACTTCAAAGGCAATTTTAAATGTGGCCAAAAAGGGTGCGCATACTGTACACACATAAAAACTGGACCTGATATTAAGTCCTGTACCAATAAAAAAACGCACGAAATATGCACTTTTATCAACTGCAATACGTCATTCCTGGTTTACATCATTACATGCACCAGTTGTCACATTCAATATGTTGGTCGCACTACACGCCGTTTGAAGGACCGGCTATACGACCACTTGTATGACATTACCAAAAATCATTCTACCAATGTAGCTAAACATTGGAACCTGGTGCATGCAAAGGATGTTTCCAGTTTGGTTATGCAAGGGGTTGAAAAGATAGTAACGCCTAAACGGGGAGGGGACAAATTCCGTCTATTATGTAAACGTGAAGTTTATTGGATCTTCATTTTCAATACGAGAATTCCGTCAGGTTTGAATTTTGAATGGGATGTTTCCCACTTTTATGAGTGATAAAATCCTTTCGCCTTTTTCTTTTCTCTTTGGATCCTAATGTAATTACAAGACCTATCATGTGCTTGACACACATCTTTTCGGATGTCATATCCCTCCCCTATAAAGTTTTCCACCATATACAGACATATAGGCATATAAGGCTATGAGATATGCTTCTTAAACATCCAGATTACAGATAAACATTGGTAATGGTTGATCTCCGTCTGTAAGGATAAACTAGGCTGTCTTCTCCTCCTCCTTTCCACTAGTTTTTGCCAGTTTCCGCGATATCTCTAAATCTCAGTGCCCCATACACACATCGATATCGGTCAAAGTCCCATTTTAAATGTGATGGCCGATACCTTCTGATAGGGTTCATTTCTTACTTTAACTAGTTCTCAAAGCGATGAATTCCAGTTACTGACCGTACATCTTCTACACACACAGAGTAACCAATAAAGGCTCAACATCGGCTTCATTTGTGTGTAGCAAGCAGGATTCTGCAATAAACCAATTATCAAGACACAGCGGTCTGTGTCTCGTGCAGGTTACCAATGGGGCACTATTACATTAACAATGATGATTAGGCGATATGGATACATCTTCCATAGGTTTTACAGCTGCCGATTCCATTCAGATTTAATGTTTTACTATTCAAAGGTTTTTTGCTGTTAGTGTGTCACCCAATTTTTGCCATTTCTACAAATGGGATTACTATGGGAAAAGACCACCATGTGCACACAATATAATACTGATGTATTGATTTATACAATATAGCACAAATGTATTGATTTGATATTAATCCTTCAGGAAATACTGTCACTTTCACTACACAATGTATACTGCTATCACTATGAATGTATCAGTTTTTGTAAATATTTTTGGATTTCCACATGTGCTGCTCAATGGGCTTTGCTCAAGGAATTCGGTTAATACTCATTTATTTATTCATTATTTGCCCAATGTTGGTTCATTCATACATATGATTGAACCACTGTGATTACACTTTACACACCGTTTAACGTCAACTGATATCAATACACCTGCAAAATGCACATACTTTTCTAGACTCCACCATAGTCTTTGAGTTTCTGAAGCAATTTAACGCACTCACCCATGCATTCTGGCTTCATTTATTTATTTATTCACATAAAAAAGAATTGCAAAATACACCTGCAAAATGCACATACTTTCCAAGACTCCACTATAGTATTTGAGTTTCTGAAGAAATTTAACGCACTCACCCATGCATTCTGGCTTATTTATTTTTTCACATAAAAAAGAATTGCAAAATACACCTGCAAAATGCACATACTTTTCAAGACTCCACTATAGTATTTGAGTTTCTGAAGCAATTCAACGCACTCACCCATGCATTCTGGCTTATTTATTTATTCACATAAAAAAGAATTGTGGTTTATTTATTTACACAAAATAGAATTGTTTCATACGATATTTCAAATTTCCCGGTTTCTTCACTATAAGTTTTTAATTTGCTTGTCTTTTTAATTGGTTATACTCGGTCTCATGGTCCATTTCAGCTGCACATCTTGAAATCCAATCAACATCAGACTCTGCTTGTTTGCCACAGCTTTTTTCGATCATGTAATTATGTGACCTATACGTTGTAACCATATATATTTGATGTCCATTTGAGAGTATATCAGCTATGAGTAAGCACTGAAATACAGTGCGAAACGCGTCAGCTCTGTACCCCCCTTTTTGCCGTGTTTGGATTGTAGTGTCTTTTTGCTTTTAAATAAACCCTTTGGATTTTATTTTCCCGGTGTGCGGCTGTCCGGAGTTCTTCCTTTTGATTTCTAATCACTCGCACCCCCTTAGTCGCTGCCGACAACCGCCTACAAAATATCCTACCCATGGGAATAATCCTGCACGCAAAATTCAACTTTCCCAACAACGATTGTAACGTGCGCAACTGAACTTTTTTCCAACCATAAACCTCTCCCACCATTTTCCTCAAATCCCCTACCTTCTCTTCCGGCAGCCTACATTCCATGGCCATGGAATCTATTACTATGCCCAAAAAACTCAACTCTGTCCGCGGGCCCTCCGTTTTATCGGCTGCCAATGGCACCCGAAATTTGTCCGCAATGTGCTGCAACGTGGACAACAGTATCGCACACACATTGGAAGCAGGAGGACCCACGCACAAGAAATCATCCAGGTAGTGGATGACAGAATCGATCCCTGTCACATCCCTCACTACCCATTCCAAGAAGGAACTAAACGCCTCAAACATGGCGCAAGAAATGGAACATCCCATCGGTAAACACCGATCAACGTAAAACTCACCCTCCCAGCAACAGCCCAATAACCGAAAGCTCTCCGGGTGTACCGGTAATAGCCGAAATGCTGCTTCCACGTCAGATTTCGCCATTAGCGCCCCTTTTCCGTACCGCCGCACCCAACGCACTGCGCCGTCGAATGACGTGTAAGACACTGTACACTCATCTGGGTCTATAAAATCATTGACCGAGCCCCTTTTGGGAACGACAAATGGTGAATGAGCCGAAACTTGTTCGGCTCTTTCTTGGGTACCACACCTAACGGGGACACCACCAGGTCCTCTAACGGCTTAACCTTAAAAGGCCCCGCCATCCTACCCAACCCCACTTCCTTGGAAAGTTTTTCCGACACTACCTCAGGGTGTTGCAAGGCGGATCTCAAGTTCTTGGCCAGTGGTGGAATCACTGACAATTTACACGGAATCTTGAAACCCTCCCTGAAACCCCTGCTCAACAAAACCGCCGCCCCCCTGTCTGGATATCTATTTAGGAAAGGCTGCATCCTTTCCCACATCACCGGCGTCGTCCCTCTTGTGGCCAGATTCCCCTCCCCGCTTGCCTTTCTTAAAACATCTGGCGAGGGTGTGACCCCCCCCCCCCACATCCTGAACATTCATGCTTGAATTTACAGGTCCCTCCAAACTTACAGGCCCCCTCATTAAATTGCCAACATACCCCCCACTTCTTACCGGCCGGAGGTCCCGAGGCCTGGCTACCTCCGGCCCCCCCCTTGAAATGTCTGAGCCGGCGTCTTAGCCGACGCCATCAGCTTCATCCAGAGGCTAATATCTTTGTGATCCCACCTCAAAGCCAGACGTACAGCCCTACGCTGGCGGAACTGCTCGTCGTACCGCAGCCACGCCGTTCCACCGTACACCCGATAAGCCTCCCAAATTGCGTCCATGTAGCAGAACAACGCCGAACAATGTTCAGGGTTCTTCTCCCCAATCACTCCCGCCAAAATGGCAAACGCCTGGAGCCAATTGGCGAAAGTCCTCGGAATGAGTCTATACCTCCTTTTTTCTTCATCATCCTTTTTGCTACTATCCGGTTTTACCCTGTCCAGGTTGAATTTTTCCAGGGGGAGCAAGGAGAAAATCTCCACGTACTCCCCCTTCCAAATCTTCTCCCTGACCTCCTGCTTTAAATGGGCCCCGAGCGGTCCTTCAAAACAGACATAGACCTCGCATTTTGCCGCATCGGCCATCCGTACTATATCATCCCTAGCCGTCTGTTCCTTTTCCCCTTTTTCCACCTCATTCCCCTTATCTGCTCCCACCACAACGGAGGTCGGCTGACTTCCTGCCGTGGCGTCGGCCGCCACCCCTCCCCCGACTGTTACACCAGCCCCCACTTCTCCAACTTCCATACTCACCCCATTTGCCCAGGCCCAGTATCCACCCTCCCGCTCACCGCTCGCGGTTGGTCCGTCTCTGCCAACGACGATGCGGGAGGTAACCCTGGGCTCCCCCCACTGTTACCTGTCCCCAACAAGGATTGGAAAACTTTTACAAAAGAAATATTGTCAGTGGACTTACCGGGCTGACCGGGCGGGATTCCCACAGCCGCTGCACGGGCCTCCACCGGCGGGATAGGGCGACTGAGCTCCTCCTCCTCTTCCGACAATTCACCTTCAGACCGAGAAATGTCCTCCTGCTTAAAAGACAAGGCACGCACCCTAGGGGAGGGGGTCCTGTAAGAGTTACGATCCCGCCTGCCCGTTCCCACTTCGGGCTGCTGGCTGGTCCCTGGCTGATCCGAACTCCCATGCGCAGGTGGGCCGGTTCGGGCTCCGCTCCTGCTGACTCGGTTCACTGCCATGCTTGCTGGTGGCGTCCCGCCATCCCTTGCCCGTTGCGCTGAGTGAGACCCCCTCCCCCCCCATCCGTGATGCCCCACTGACCCTTCCGTCCTCCCCCCCTGACTCGTGCAGAGCCTCCGGGGGGTTCGCTGAAAAGGCACGTCCGGGAGCTGTGACCCCCCTCCTGGCGGTTGCCCGAGTGGCCCTTGAATCCCCTCCCCCCTGCTCGTGCAGAGCTGCTGGGGCGGACGTGGTCCCTGAAGAGCCTGATGTGCCGGCCATCTTCCTCCCCCTTGCCGCGGCCCCCCCCACCCCCCCTCCCCCCAGTGTTCCTACTGCCCCCCACCTCGTGTGAAGGCGCTGGGGCTGTTGAGGCTGTTGAAGCACTGCCACCTGATGTTAAGGATCCTCTTCCCGGTCGGCCCCTCGCCACCCCTCCTCCACCAGGCCTGAGTCCTGCCTGCTTGTGTGACCCTCCAGCGCTGTCCCTCTGCACTCTCTTGGCTGGGGGGGTGGATCGCTCCCCCCTAGGGCTCCTTACCAGTCTCGAAGGTCCTGCTGTGGCCCCTGGAGAGTAGCGCTCTGGCGCCCTGGACACTCGGCCACGCTGTCCGGCGCCGCCATCTTGGATGTCCATCGCCGCTGACCGGTCTCTTGTGCCCCCTCCTGAGCCATCCAGGGCCGCTGCGATCTGCTCCATGACCCATCCGGGTCCTTGCTGCGCCGCCGCCGCCGCCCTCACAATCACCGCAAAATCCCCTCCGTCGGCCATGTTTTTTAAAAGCACTGAGGACCAGAGTGAAAAACCTGCCTCCTCGTGCTCTGGCTTTCCCGCACTGACCTCCCGGCTCCGCCCCTCCCTTTTATATGGCCGCTCCTCCCAGCTCTCACAGATGCCCACCCCTAAATTGTTAACTCACTCCTAGCCTGCTGTGTCACCTGACACACTGTCATGGGCGGACCTGCATGACATTTCCCTGCTGTCCATTAAATTCCGGTCCTTACTTGATGAGCTCACAGTATTCAGAGTCAGTAAATCAGAGGGTGCAGTGAGAGACTAGGAGCTGACAAGGGGTTGAAGAACTACAAGTAGAAGTTGTAGTGAAGCTGAGTGAACTGTTGAACTTTGTGTTAAGAACTGTTAAGTATTGTTGCCATAGGAGACAGCAATCCTGCATGTGCAGAAGTGGCGCCTTGCTGGGGCCTTACCCTGTACGGCAGGGGTCTTCAAACTATGGCCCTCCAGTTGTTCAGGAACTACAATTCCCATCATGCCTAGTCATGTCTGTGAATGTTAGAGTTTTACAATGCCTCATGGGATGTGTAGTTCTGCAACAGCTGGAGGGCCATAGTTTGAGGATGCCTGCTGTACGGTGTCCTCCTATTGAAGTCTCGGAGTCTGCTAATTGAAACTGCAATTGCAACTACTTAAGTGTGTCCTGGCCCTAACCCTCTTTCCCTTCAAAATATAAAAGCACTGTTAAAAGATATAAAATCTCTTTTGCATCCACGAAGTGTCTGGAGCCCAATGACTTTCACCATCTTTGCACCCACTATGCCTCACAACCCACTACATATTGAAGGATGTCAGCTGTCTTTGGCCTTGAAGGTCCTCATTAGGCTGAAAGAGGTTAAAGACTTTGCTACATACAGGAATAATGTCCTTGTAGAAAATAATAAACAATTGTACATGTGCTGGTATGATATTTAATTACACAGCAGCCTTTACTGATCACAGGGATGTAAATTAAATAAAGTTTGCCCTGTTTATAGACCTAAATATGCTCCCTCTTACCTGCAATGACAAAAACAAATAACATTCAGTCTGATAGACCAGATAGCAACTGCCAGAAACAAAAGTCTGTCTTTTTGGTTCCCCTGCTATTTTAGCAGTGGTTCCATTAGAATGTGCTCTCATCTGTCATTCAGGCTTTTAACTCTATGCTGCCATCTGCTGGTGATTTAATAGAAATGTCATGAGTTTTACTTTCTCTATGACAGAACTATAATCCTTTTTTATGTGGTACCTGATTTTGACATCTCTTACACTAGTAGCTCAGGACTTGAAATTTTGAGCCTTGGTTTACACTGTCTGTGTTTTTTTTGTCCTATAGAGTGGGGGGAGAGTATTACTTCCCCTCTCTATGTGTCATATATGCTGTGTACATCACATTCATTATCCTTTTATTTATCATATTAACAATTTACCTATCAACTTAATGTATTGTGATATAATAATTTTGTAACAGGGGTTCCCTGAGAACTAAAATTATTTCAGGGGGTTCTTTTATTGTAAAAGGTTGAGCAAGTATGGCAACAGCTGGTAATGCCTGGGAGCATGACGTCACCCATAAGCTTGCCATAGATGGATCAAAATTCAGCAGGGTCAGCAAGGAAATTTCAATCCAACACCTGTAGATCACTGCTGTAGGGGTAGCTTGGGACTTTGGATTTCAACCAAAAACAGCAGTCACCAACAAATGGAACACTCTTTATACACGGTTTTTCTTTTCTTAACTTTTACTAACTTTCAACTTCCAGGTAGGTTCAGACAATGTGTAAGGCTCCATTCACACTTGTACGACTCCAAAGTTGCGCAGATGGGTGCAATTTGGATACCACTTTGGCTTTAACCAGTAATAATAGACAACTGTTGCATTGTATAACATTCAGGTACGACTTTCATGCAACGTTTGAGGATTAACATTGAAGTGTATGGCCATAAAGTTGTATGAAAGTCGCACATACAGGTGCATCTCATAAAATTAGAATATCATCAAAAAGTTAATTTATTTCAGTAATTCGATTCAAGAAGTGAAACTCATATATTTTATATAGATGCGTTACACATAGAGTGATATATTTCAAGCATTTCTTTATTTTAATTTTGATGATTATGGCTTACAGCTATTGAAAACCCAAGATTCAGTATCTAAAAAAAATAAAAAAAATAGAATATTACATAAGACCAATAAAAAAAGGATTTTTAATACATAAATGTTGGCTTACTGAAAAGTATGTCCATGTACAGTATAGTATGCACTCAATACTTGGTCGGGGCTCCTTTTGCATTAATTACCGCACCAATGCTGCGTGGCATGGAGGCGATCAGCCTGTGGCACTGCTGAGGTGTTATGGAAGCCCAAGTTGCTTGTATAGTGGCCTTCAGCTCGTCTGCATTGTTGGGTCTGGTGTCTCTCATCTTCCTCTTGACAATACCCCACAGATTCTCTATGGGATTTAGGTCAGGCGAGTTTTCTGGCCAAACAAGCACAGTGATACCATGATCATTAAACCAGGTATTGGTACTTTTGACAGAGTGGGCAGGTGCCAAGTCCTGCTGGAAAATGAAATCGGCATCTCCAGAAAGCTGCAGAGGGCTGCGCTGACTTTGGACTTGACAAAACACAGTGGACCAACACCAGCAGATGACATGGTTCCCCAAATCTTCACTGACTGTGGATACTTTAGCATTTCATTTGGAAATCAAGGACCCAGAGTCTGGAGAAAGAGTGGAGAGGCACATAATCTAAGTTGCATGAGGTCCAGTGTGAAGTTTCCAGTCAGTGATGATTTGGGGAGCCATGTCATCTGCTGGTGTTGGTCCACTGTGTTTTATCAAGTCCAAAGTCAGCGCAGCCCTCTACCAGGAAATTCTAGAGCACATAGAATGTAGGCACTAGCTGCAAGCCATAATCATCAAAATCAAAAGAAATAAATGCTTGAAATATATCACTCTGTGTGTAATGAATCTATATAATATATGAGTTTCACTTTTTGAATTTAACCGCTTCCCGACCGGCCACTGCATATATACGTCAGCAGAATGGCACGGGCAGGCAGAATCACGTACCTGTACGTGATCGTGCATGTGCCTGCCCGTGGGTCGCGCGCGCGCCGCTAGCGGCGCGCTCGCGACCCGGTCGGGAGCTCCGTGACCCCGGCCGCGGGACCAGCGGACCCGATCGCCGCTGGTATCCCGCGATCGGGTTACGGAGCGGAAGAACGGGGAGAGGTCTATGTAAACAAACCTCTCCCCGCGCTTCCTACACTGACTGTCAGTGATCGGCGGTTCCCTGTCATCGGGAACGCCGATCAATGACGTCAGACGTACAGCCACGCCCCCCTACAGTAAACACAACACATCACGTCACACTGACTCCTCCCCGCCCCCTTGTGGTTAACCCCCTAACTACAACTGTCATTTACATAGGAATCAGTGCTATTTAAATAGCACTGATTTCTGTATAAATGACAAATGTCCCAAAAATGTGTCAAAAATGTCCGATGTGTCTGCCAAAATGTCGCAGTCACAATAAAAATCGCTGATCGCCGCCATTACTAATAAAAAAAAAAAAAATTAATAAAAATGCTATAAAACTATCCCCTATACAACGCTATAACTTTTGCGCAAACTAATCAATAATCGCTAATTGCGATTTTTTTTACCAAAAATATGTAGAAGAATACGTATCAGCCTAAACTGAGGAAAAAAAATGTTTTTTTATATATATTTTTTGGGGATATTTATTATAGCAAAAAGTAAAAAATATTGCATTTTTTTCAAAATTGTCGCTCTATTTTTGTTTATAGCGCAAAAAATAAAAACCGCAGGGGCGATCAAATACCACCAAAAGAAAGCTCTATTTGTGGGAAAAAAAGGACGCCAATTTTGTTTTGGAGCCACGTCGCATGACCGCGCAATTGTTAGTTAAAGCGACGCAGTGCCGAATTGCAAAAAGGGGCCTGGTCCTTTGGCTGCCAATTGGTCCGGGGCTGAAGTGGTTAATTACTGAAATAAACTAACTTTTTGATGATATTCTAATTTTATGAGATGCACCTGTTTATGAATGGTTATCATTGGAAAACATGGGGAACAAGTTGTCATGCGACTTTGATGTCCAAAGTTGCATGACAAGTCACACAAGTGTGAATGAAGCCTTAGCTCTATACCTATATTCTGTGTGCAGAAAGCTTAACTACTGGAAGAGATATCAACAAGAGGGGGATGGTGGACTAGGGATTATAGCGGTGCAAAGGTAATGTAAGAGAGTCGGGGTAGACTCACAGTTCAAGGCTCGTAATACTCGTTAGTTAATAAAACAATTTTTATTACATATAAACAATTGTATCAATACACACAAAAGGAAAAAATATATATAAATGAAAAAATATTAGTAATATATATTTTTTTAAAGATAAGACTCAATTAAATAGGTCAAGACAGATGATTAAAATGTCACTTACAACAATTTACAATCATTGGTATAGAAAACAGTACAAAATCAGCGATAGAGTCAAATTATGCACATGGAGTTAGAGGTACAATTCACATTTGATGTGAAAAAAAGACCTGAGATGGACTAAATAAGTCTTAGTAGACTGTTCCGACATGTTTCGCCATAACAATGGCTTCCTCAGGGTATGTCTACTTTGCGTACTTGATGTGTCTATTGAAGAAAGTATCATAGTTAGTTCCATACTCGGTGAGAGAGGAAATTAGAGCCATTTGGATAGATAAGATAAAAAGGACAAGTGTAGTATAGAGTGGAATATCGCCAATTACCAGCACAAAGGAAGTGCTTGTGCCCCTCCTTCCCGAGATGGAAAAAAGAAGGGAAAAATCCCCCTTAGCACCTTCCCAAGCTTACCCTGATCGAGGTGTGGATCAGATTCAGCCGCAACCGTAGGGTAGGGTAGTCATATAGGGTGCCAAAATTGCCTAGTAGAAGGCGGGAGTCACCAGATTAGACATTTGATGTGTTATCTAATTAGAGAAGGATAAACCAAAATATATAAACAGATAATAAAAAATAATTTAAATAGTGTTGTGAGTCCATGAAAAATTGGTTCATGGACATAACGCCATACACTACATAGAGGACAATGTCTCAAATAATTACTTACTTTCGTTTGTTTGGAGAAGCGGTTAGAAAAAAATAAATAAAAAGGAACCAAAGGGTTCTGAAAAAATAACCAGAATGTAAACAGGAGGCACCTGAGGAGACAATGAATAGGCAAGAGATTACGTTGTTGAGCAGGGAATTGGTTAAAGGTGAAGGAAGGGAAAGGTATTGGGTTAGGTAAAATTGTAAAGAGGGAGAATCAAATACCTGTTTTAAAGTATGAGATACAAGGCCCAGTTCTGCTTATAATATACAATTATAAGCACCCTTAAAGCAAAGGGGAAAAGAGAAAGTGTCCGGTCAATCAAGGGTCTGCAAGAGACTAAAAAGAAGGATGATATTCAGATGGCCCTAATAAGTATTCAATAGACTGAGAGAGATACCAAAGGGAGATAACAAAAAGATTTGGTTGCTTACTTGGATGCGGACAGGTGTAGTGCGTCAGGTGCCTCCAGAGTCCTGTAGTGGACTGAGGTAGCAGACTGGTTTAAATACCGCCTTCCAGATCGAGGAGGCGTAGGACCGCCCCTCGATCAGCGGACATAGAGGCCTAAGCGCATGCGCACAGCGCGTCATAGCCGGGAGCCTACAGTACCCATAGTTCCCGGCGATAGGCGCGCAGCGGGCGTGATGACGTCATCGCCGTATAACGGCGAGTGAATGGCAGAGGCTGAAGGTGGGCGGGCTTAGAAAGTCCGCCCTCGGGTGTCCATACTAGGCAGCAGGGCTGTCCCCAAACGTGACATGTCCGCCCCCTGGGCGGCGGCCGAATCCATACACCGAATGATGGTAGGAGGGCACCTGGAAAGGAAGGGGAGGGGGGAGAGAAAAAGGGCTAGAATGGAAAGAAGCCAAAAATGGCTGTATATTAGCGACATTCCTGTGGGTTGGAGAAATTGGGGGCATTCTCACCGGCAAAAAGTCCAAGGTTATCAATACCAAGTACAATAAAATTTAGGCATGTTTAAATCATAGCTAAATGGAGACCTTAGCTGGTTAGGTCTGTGAGAACAAGACAAGTTTGAGCAAAAGTATATAAAGGAGTCAGACATATCAAGCCAAATTAAAGTTGGTCAAGCGTCTATTACAAAAGTCAGGGGCAGTTTAACAAGAGAGAGTGTATGCAGTCAGGATTCAATACCCATACAGTATGTTTAGGAAGGTTTCAAGATAGTTTCTATGCGTGATACAGAGCATAATATATTGATTAAAAGTAAACAATAAAGACAAATTGCATAGAACAATGAAAACAGACAAAACGGAGCGGGCTTTGGCGCATGATGGCGGGGACATCACCGGGCGAGACTTCAGAAAGGGGGGGAACCATTTATATCCGAAAGGGATAGTTTATATTAAAGATAATGGTTGTTAGAGAAAAGATTTGAAGCTGATGTACTCGTTCATACCTGGGTATCTGGTGGCATCTAGGGTATATATCCACCTAGTTTCAAGTTGGAGGAGACGGTTGTCAATGTCCCCTCCGCGTATATTGAGGGGTAAATGTTCTAGGGCAGAAAATAACATTGTAGTGGGATCAAAGTTGTGTTTTAGAGCTACATGGCGATTTATCGCAGTTGAAATTTTCTTTTTAGATAGAGGTTTTATGTGGTCCTGTATACGAATGGAGAAAGCTCTTTTTGTTTTACCGACATAGAAACATCCACATCGGCAAGTGGCTAAATAGATAACCCCTACAGTATTACACGTAACCCGATGTTTGGGCTTATGTAAATTCCCATTAGGTAGTAGAGTGTTAGTAGAATTGGACAGAAACAAACATGAGTCACAGTGTCCACAAGGGAAGGTACCAGCTTGGTCCATTTTTTTTGGATCATCTGGGGCATAGAAATGACTAGAGGTAAGTTTATCGCTAAGGGATGATGGTCGACGATAAGTAATTTCTGGGTATGTTTTCACATACTGTCCTATTATAGGGTCTGATGATAGTAGGGGCCAGAATGTATTTATAGTGTTCCTAACTTGGGCAGACTGATTGGAGTATTGGGTAATGAGACGTACAGGTTGGTTTAGTTGAAGATTTTTGTCCCTAAAGATTAGTTCCTTTCGTTGCAAGCGTTTAACTCTATTAAATGATTGTTTAAGTAAATTATGGCTGTAGCCTCTAGATTTCAATCTTCGATATAGTTCAAAAGATGCTTGGTAAAAGTCTTTATCATTAGTGCAGTTTCTTCTTATTCGCAAATATTGGCTGTACGGTATGCTTTTTATAAGGTTTTTAGGGTGAGAACTGGATGCATGCAATATGGTATTGCCAGCCGAAGCTTTTCTATATAGCGAGGAATATAATTTACCTTCATTGTCAATAGTTATAGTGAGATCAAGAAAAGTGATCTTTTCTTGGCTGTACTCCAAGGAGAATTTAAGATTGTATGTGTTGATAGAGATTTTTTCAAAGAAGCGTTGTAGGTCTGGATAGGTACCAGTCCAGAAAATTAAAATATCATCGATGTATCTCATCCAGGAGAGGATGTGCTGAGTATAGCACCTCATCTCCGGATCCGAAAGAATGTCCTTTTCCCACCCCCCCAGATACAGATTGGCGTAGGAAGGGGCGCATTTAGTGCCCATTGCTACGCCCTGTATCTGGAGGTAGTGGGAGGATCCAAACGTAAAGTAATTTCTGGTTAAGATAAACTTAAGCAGAGATAAAACAAAATTATTATATGGTTGTGCATTGGGGCCAAGACATTTTAGTTGTTTGGCTATAACTTCCACTCCTCTGTCGTGAGGTATGGCGTTATAGAGACATTCAACATCTAATGCAACAAGGTATGAATTTACAGGTAGTTGCTGGTTTTCAAGGACACGTAGTAGATGGATGGTGTCCTTAATGTGTGAAGGAAGAGCAGATACCAATGGGGCAAGATGTTTATCTACGAGTTCACTAGCTCTTTCTGTGAGCCCTTCACAGCCAGAGACAATGGGTCTGCCTGGAGGTTTTTTTATTGATTTATGAAGTTTAGGAAGAGAATAAAAAGTTGGGGTTTTGGGGTGGGTTACATGTAGAAATTTCCAAGTGTTGGTATCTATGATTCCCTTTTTGGTTGCGTGAAAAATTAGATTTTGGTAGTCTAAAATGTAAGACTTGATTCTAGTGGGGCAAATGGGTCTGTACCATTCGTGGTTGTCAAGGATGTCGTGGCACATATTCATGTAAGCCAGGACATCCATGACAACCACGTTTCCTCCTTTATCGGAGGGTTTGATAACTATATTTCGATTAGACTGAAGGGATTTAAGAGCTCTCTGTTGTACCTTGGTGAGGTTTGACATACCTGATTCATCCAGGTTAAGTTTTTTTAGTTCCTTAGTAGTTTGTTCCACAAATGCCCAAATGGCGGGATTCGTGGTTAGTGAGGGGAAATTTCTGGATTTCGGTTTGAAAGAAGTAGGACACGAAAAAATGGGGACCGGACTAGTGGTTTCATTTTGTATGTTATCCAAAAGGTCATCGTCGGTTGGATCAGCTTCGTCTAAGAGGGTCATTAGGTCCTCAAGGGCTTGGATTTCTGCTAAAGTTGGAACAGTATTGTCTGTATTAGCCATCTGAGTAGATGTGGTTTTTGAATGATAGATTGTTTTGTACAATAGTTTTCTCGCAAAGAGATGAAGGTCTTTCACTAATTGAAAACAATCAAAGTCCGTGGAAGGGCAAAAGGTGAGGCCCAGTTGTAAAACTTGGATCTGGGGTGGTGTTAGGGGAGTAAAGGAGAGGTTTACAACATCGAGATTCGTTGCTGCAATTAATTCTGTGGTGAACTGAGGAATTATGTCGGTGTTGAGGGTAGGTCTTGATTCTGGCCTAAAAAAATAGGTGCCAGTTTCAATTCCTGGGAAGGTATGGGAAACATAGTAGGTAAGCACGGTTCGCTGGCTCTTCTAATGGGTGATGCAAGTGCAGGGGTTAACAAATTGGAAGAGTCCAACGTGCACATGTGTGTAGTTGGAGGAGGTATATTTGAAGAAGAAGATTGGTTTTTGAGATGGGGAGTCGAAATATTCGAGGTTTTTGGACAAGTGCTGGAGGGTCTGATTAAGGTACTTGTATTTAGGGCTCGTTTAATTAGCTCTGTAGATGAAATATGTTGATCATTCTTTCGTTTTTTTGTAATGGGGTCCTGAGAAAGTTCGTGGTAGGTTGTACTCGAACTGAAGGAATTGGATGAGGTGCTAGGTGGGTCAGTGTTATTTTTGGATGGTTGAAAATTGGATGATTTTGTTGGTGCTCTGGGAAAAGTGGGATTATCCCATTTGTAGGCATAGCCATTTTGGTGGGCAGATCTATCTCTTAAAAATTTATTTTCTTTATTACTGATAATGCTTAGGGTATATTCCTCAATGTGTGCCCGTAGGTTTTTATCCTTTTGGGCAAAACGGGGGGACGATAGACATAAGATATGATTTTCATACCAATCAGAGACCGAGGTATCGAGTTGATCAAGTTCGCATTCATACTGTTTACATAATATGGATATCATGCCAAATGAGCAAGTTTGGAGATTGAATTCCCAAGAGGATTTGAGAACATCATTGACTTTTTTCACGTTGGGAAAAATTTGAATTCGTAGTCCCCATGGGACAATTTTATGTTCAACATATTTCTCAAAGTACGTTTTATGCCAATATATTCGTACCTTCTTTTCCAAGAGACGTTGGAGTCGCATAAAGTCACGATCTAGGTCGGCATCAGAGATGTTGGTAGTGTTCTGGGACTGTTGTATTTTGGTCATCAGTCCCTTCCATGCCTCCCCGGTGAGGTCAACCATCATGCGCCAAAGCGTTTTAAAGCTCTCAATGATAGACAAATATTCGTTATCAAATTAATAAACAATTGATTAGCAGTTCATTATAATGTATTTCTAGATTTTATATCTGAGATAGGTATTTTGTAAAAAGAGCTGTGAACTGTGTGTATCCCCCAAAGCTAAATAATTTAAATATGATGGAGTTATTTAAGGACCATCTGTCAAGGAATGGTGTATTGAAACACCTAGGACAGAAAGTAATATACAAAAAGGCAGAGAGGGTCCACTAGATAATACAGCACCTCATCCCTTAATATAAGAATATCAGCAAGAAGGGGATGGTGGACTAGGGATTATAGCGGTGCAAAGGTAATGTAAGAGAGTCGGGGTAGACTCACAGTTCAAGGCTCGTAATACTCGTTAGTTAATAAAACAATTTTTATTACATATAAACAATTGTATCAATACACACAAAAGGAAAAAATATATATAAATGAAAAAATATTAGCAATATATATTTTTTTAAAGATAAGACTCAATTGAATAAGTCAAGACAGATGATTAAAATGTCACTTACAACAATTTACAATCATTGGTATAGAAAACAGTACAAAATCAGCGATAGAGTCAAATTATGCACATGGAGTTAGAGGTACAATTCACATTTGATGTGAAAAAAAGACCTGAGATGGACTAAATAAGTCTTAGTAGACTGTTCCGACATGTTTCGCCATAACAATGGCTTCCTCAGGGTATGTCTACTTTGCGTACTTGATGTGTCTATTGAAGAAAGTATCATAGTTAGTTCCATACTCGGTGAGAGAGGAAATTAGAGCCATTTGGATAGATAAGATAAAAAGGACAAGTGTAGTATAGAGTGGAATATCGCCAATTACCAGCACAAAGGAAGTGCTTGTGCCCCTCCTTCCCGAGATGGAAAAAAGAAGGGAAAAATCCCCCTTAACACCTTCCCAAGCTTACCCTGATCGAGGTGTGGATCAGATTCAGCCGCAACCGTAGGGTAGGGTAGTCATATAGGGTGCCAAAATTGCCTAGTAGAAGGCGGGAGTCACCAGATTAGACATTTGATGTGTTATCTAATTAGAGAAGGATAAACCAAAAAATAAACAGATAATAAAAAAAATTTAAATAGTGTTGTGAGTCCATGAAAAATTGGTTCATGGACATAACGCCATACACTACATAGAGGACAATGTCTCAAATAATTACTTACTTTCGTTTGTTTGGAGAAGCGGTTAGAAAAAGATAAATAGAAAGGAACCAAAGGGTTCTGAAAAAGTAACCAGAATGTAAACAGGAGGCACCTGAGGAGACAATGAATAGGCAAGAGATTACGTTGTTGAGCAGAGAATTGGTTAAAGATGAAGGGAGGGAAAGGTATTGGGTTAGGTAAAATTGTAAAGAGGGAGAATCAAATACCTGTTTTAAAGTATGAGATACAAGGCCCAGTTCTGCTTATAATATACAATTATAAGCACCCTTAAAGCAAAGGGGAAAAGAGAAAGTGTCCGGTCAATCAAGGGTCTGCAAGAGACTAAAAAAAAGGATGATATTCAGATGGCCCTAATAAGTATTCAATAGACTGAGAGAGATACCAAAGGGAGATAACAAAAAGATTTGGTTGCTTACTTGGATGCGGACAGGTGTGGTGCGTCAGGTGCCTCCAGAGTCCTGTAGTGGACTGAGGTAGCAGACTGGTTTAAATACCGCCTTCCAGATCGAGGAGGCGTAGGACCGCCCCTCGATCAGCGGACATAGAGGCCTAAGCGCATGCGCACAGCGCGTCATAGCCGGGAGCCTACAGTACCCATAGTTCCCGGCGATAGGCGCGCAGCGGGCGTGATGACGTCATCGCCGTATAACGGCGAGTGAATGGCAGAGGCTGAAGGTGGGCGGGCTTAGAAAGTCCGCCCTCGGGTGTCCATACTAGGCAGCAGGGCTGTCCCCAAACGTGACGTGTCCGCCCCCTGGGCGGCGGCCGAATCCATACACCGAATGATGGTAGGAGGGCACCTGGAAGGGAAGGGGAGGGGGGAGAGAAAAAGGGCTAGAATGGAAAGAGGCCAAAAATGGCTGTATATTAGCGACATTCCTGTGGGTTGGAGAAATTGGGGGCATTCTCACCGGCAAAAAGTCCAAGGTTATCAATACCAAGTATAATAGAATTTAGGCATGTTTAAATCATAGCTAAATGGAGACCTTAGCTGGTTAGGTCTGTGAGAACAAGACAAGTTTGAGCAAAAGTATATAAAGGAGTCAGACATTTCAAGCCAAATTAAAATTGGTCAAGCGTCTATTACAAAAGTCAGGGGCAGTTTTAACAAGAGAGAGTGTATGCAGTCAGGATTCAATACCCATACAGTATGTTTAGGAAGGTTTCAAGATAGTTTCTATGCGTGATACAGAGCATAATATATTGATTAAAAGTAAACAATAAAGACAAATTGCATAGAACAATGAAAACAGACAAAACGGAGCGGGCTTTGGCGCATGATGGCGGGGACATCACCGGGCGAGACTTCAGAAAGGGGGGGAACCATTTATATCCGAAAGGGATAGTTTATATTAAAGATAATGGTTGTTAGAGAAAAGATTTAAAGCTGATGTACTCGTTCATACCTGGGTATCTGGTGGCATCTAGGGTATATATCCACCTAGTTTCAAGTTGGAGGAGACGGTTGTCAATGTCCCCTCCGCGTATATTGAGGGGTAAATGTTCTAAGGCAGAAAATAACATTGTAGTGGGATCAAAGTTGTGTTTTAGAGCTACATGGCGATTTATCGCAGTTGAAATTTTCTTTTTAGATAGAGGTTTTATGTGGTCCTGTATACGAATGGAGAAAGCTCTTTTTGTTTTACCGACATAGAAACATCCACATCGGCAAGTGGCTAAATAGATAACCCCTACAGTATTACACGTAACCCGATGTTTGGGCTTATGTAAATTCCCATTAGGTAGTAGAGTGTTAGTAGAATTGGACAGAAACAGACAAGAGTCACAGTGTCCACAAGGGAAGGTACCAGCTTGGTCCATTTTTTTTGGATCATCTGGGGCATAGAAATGACTAGAGGTAAGTTTATCGCTAAGGGATGATGGTCGACGATAAGTAATTTCTGGGTATGTTTTCACATACTGTCCTATTATAGGGTCTGATGATAGTAGGGGCCAGAATGTATTTATAGTGTTCCTAACTTGGGCAGACTGATTGGAGTATTGGGTAATGAGACGTACAGGTTGGTTTAGTTGAAGATTTTTGTCCCTAAAGATTAGTTCCTTTCGTTGCAAGCGTTTAACTCTATTAAATGATTGTTTAAGTAAATTATGGCTGTAGCCTCTGGATTTCAATCTTCGATATAGTTCAAAAGATGCTTGGTAAAAGTCTTTATCATTAGTGCAGTTTCTTCTTATTCGCAAATATTGGCTGTACGGTATGCTTTTTATAAGGTTTTTAGGGTGAGAACTGGATGCATGCAATATGGTATTGCCAGCCGAAGCTTTTCTATATAGCGAGGAATTTAATTTACCTTCATTGTCAATAGTTATAGTGAGATCAAGAAAAGTGATCTTTTCTTGGCTGTACTCCAAGGAGAATTTAAGATTGTATGTGTTGATAGAGATTTTTTCAAAGAAGCGTTGAAGGTCTGGATAGGTACCAGTCCAGAAAATTAAAATATCATCGATGTATCTCATCCAGGAGAGGATGTGCTGAGTATAGCACCTCATCTCCGGATCCGAAAGAATGTCCTTTTCCCACCCCCCCAGATACAGATTGGCGTAGGAAGGGGCGCATTTAGTGCCCATTGCTACGCCCTGTATCTGGAGGTAGTGGGAGGATCCAAACGTAAAGTAGTTTCTGGTCAAGATAAACTTAAGCAGAGATAAAACAAAATTATTATATGGTTGTGCATTGGGGCCAAGACATTTTAGTTGTTTGGCTATAACTTCCACTCCTCTGTCGTGAGGTATGGCGTTATAGAGACATTCAACATCTAGTGCAACAAGGTATGAATTTACAGGTAGTTGCTGGTTTTCAAGGACACGTAGTAGATGGATGGTGTCCTTAATGTGTGAAGGAAGAGCAGATACCAATGGGGCAAGATGTTTATCTACGAGTTCACTACGGTAGCTCTTTCTGTGAGCCCTTCACAGCCAGAGACAATGGGTCTGCCTGGAGGTTTTTTTATTGATTTATGAAGTTTAGGAAGAGAATAAAAAGTTGGGGTTTTGGGGTGGGTTACATGTAGAAATTTCCAAGTGTTGGTATCTATGATTCCCTTTTTGGTTGCGTGGAAAATTAGATTTTGGTAGTCTAAAATGTAAGACTTGATTCTAGTGGGGCAGATGGGTCTGTACCATTCGTGGTTGTCAAGGATGTCGTGGCACATATTCATGTAAGCCAGGACATCCATGACAACCACGTTTCCTCCTTTATCGGAGGGTTTGATAACTATATTTCGATTAGACTGAAGGGATTTAAGAGCTCTCTGTTGTACCTTGGTGAGGTTTGACATACCTGATTCATCCAGGTTAAGTTTTTTTAGTTCCTTAGTAGTTTGTTCCACAAATGCCCAAATGGCGGGATTCGTGGTTAGTGAGGGGAAATTTCTGGATTTCGGTTTGAAAGAAGTAGGACACGAAAAAATGGGGACCGGACTAGTGGTTTCATTTTGTATGTTATCCAAAAGGTCATCGTCGGTTGGATCAGCTTCGTCTAAGAGGGTCATTAGGTCCTCAAGGGCTTGGATTTCTGCTAAAGTTGGAACAGTGTTGTCTGTATTAGCCATCTGAGTAGATGTGGTTTTTGAATGATAGATTGTTTTGTACAATAGTTTTCTCGCAAAGAGATGAAGGTCTTTCACTAATTGAAAACAATCAAAGTCCGTGGAAGGGCAAAAGGTGAGGCCCAGTTGTAAAACTTGGATCTGGGGTGGTGTTAGGGGAGTAAAGGAGAGGTTTACAACATCGAGATTCGTTGCTGCAATTAATTCTGTGGTGAGCTGAGGAGTTATGTCGGTGTTGAGGGTAGGTCTTGATTCTGGCCTAAAAAAAATAGGTGCCAGTTTCAATTCCTGGGAAGGTATGGGAAACATAGTAGGTAAGCACGGTTCGCTGGCTCTTCTAATGGGTGATGCAAGTGCAGGGGTTAACAAATTGGAAGAGTCCAACGTGCACATGTGTGTAGTTGGAGGAGGTATATTTGAAGAAGAAGATTGGTTTTTGAGATAGGGAGTCGAAATATTCGAGGTTTTTGGACAAGTGCTGGAGGGTCTGATTAAGGTACTTGTATTTAGGGCTCGTTTAATTAGCTCTGTAGATGAAATATGTTGATCATTCTTTCGTTTTTTTGTAATGGGGTCCTGAGAAAGTTCGTGGTAGGTTGTACTCGAACTGAAGGAATTGGATGAGGTGCTAGGTGGGTCAGTGTTATTTTTGGATGGTTGAAAATTGGATGATTTTGTTGGTGCTCTGGGAAAAGTGGGATTATTCCATTTGTAGGCATAGCCATTTTGGTGGGCAGATCTATCTCTTAAAAATTTATTTTCTTTATTACTGATAATGTTTAGGGTATATTCCTCAATGTGTGCCCGTAGGTTTTTATCCTTTTGGGCAAAACGGGGGGACGATAGACATAAGATATGATTTTCATACCAATCAGAGACCGAGGTATCGAGTTGATCAAGTTCGCATTCATACTGTTTACATAATATGGATATCATGCCAAATGAGCAAGTTTGGAGATTGAATTCCCAAGAGGATTTGAGAACATCATTGACTTTTTTCACGTTGGGAAAAATTTGAATTCGTAGTCCCCATGGGACAATTTTATGTTCAATATATTTCTCAAAGTACGTTTTATGCCAATATATTCGTACCTTCTTTTCCAAGAGACGTTGGAGTCGCATAAAGTCACGATCTAGGTCGGCATCAGAAATGTTGGTAGTGTCCTGGGACTGTTGTATTTTGGTCATCAGTCCCTTCCATGCCTCCCCGGTGAGGTCAACCATCATGCGCCAAAGCGTTTTAAAGCTCTCAATGATAGACAAATATTCGTTATCAAATTAATAAACAATTGATTAGCAGTTCATAATATATTTCTAGATTTTATATCTGAGATAGGTATTTTGTAAAAAGAGCTGTGAACTGTGTGTATCCCCCAAAGCTAAATAATTTAAATATGATGGAATTATTTAAGGACCATCTGTCAAGGATTGGTGTATTGAAACACCTAGGACAGAAAGTAATATACAAAAAGGCAGAGAGGGTCCACTAGATAATACAGCACCTCATCCCTTAATATAAGAATATCAGCAAGAAGGGGATGGTGGACTAGGGATTATAGCGGTGCAAAGGTAATGTACGAGAGTCGGGGTAGACTCACAGTTCAAGGCTCGTAATACTCGTTAGTTAATAAAACAAATTTTATTACATATAAACAATTGTATCAATACACACAAAAGGAAAAAATATATATAAATGAAAAAATATTAGCAATATATATTTTTTTAAAGATAAGACTCAATTGAATAAGTCAAGACAGATGATTAAAATGTCACTTACAACAATTTACAATCATTGGTATAGAAAACAGTACAAAATCAGCGATAGAGTCAAATTATGCACATGGAGTTAGAGGTACAATTCACATTTGATGTGAAAAAAAGACCTGAGATGGACTAAATAAGTCTTAGTAGACTGTTCCGACATGTTTCGCCATAACAATGGCTTCCTCAGGGTAGATCAAATAACGCCAATGTAGTATAGAGTGAATATCGCCATTCAATTGAGTCACCGGAAGGAAAAGTGCTTAAATTAGAAGCCAGTCCCTTTGTGTGTAATTATGATATTTCTTCCTTAACATGATCGAGCGGTTAGATAGAGAATCAGATAGCCGCAAACCGTAGAGGCAGGGTAGTCAGATAGGGAAGCAAAATGTGCCTAGTATCAAATTTGAAATTGTCCTCTAACGACAGTTGATACGAGATTGACTGTTATCTAATTGAGAAGGATAAACAAAATATTATGAACAGATACTAAAAATAAGACCCATTTTCTATACCGACTGATTGATACATTGTTATAAAGTGAATGTTAAAATCATTTGTAACAACGAGAAGGAAGCGATACACCTTAAACGCCTATTGAGTCTAATACCCTAACTCTAGTTCACCTAAAAATATATAAAATATATTCCCCTTTTGTGGTCTAGGGGACAATTGTTTTATTTGTAGGGTGGGTTTTTCATTAACGAGAGGAGCCTTGATTACCCCGCCTCTTAGAAGGCGGGAGTTCTTTCTGCACCAGGTTAGTCACATTCCCCTCTTGTTGATATCTAATTAGAGATGAGGTGTGCTGTATTATCTAGTGGACTAATTACAGTCTATGATTAAAAAGTAATTTAAATATGTTGTAGGCTTTTGTCATATATTAAAATTAATTGAGTCTTATCTTTCAAAAACACTACAATTGTTAATATTTTTTCATTTATATTAATCCTTTTGACTTATTGATACATTTTTGTTTTTTGTAATAAAAATTTGTTTTATGAAAAAGTATTCCATACGAGCCTTGAAACTGGTGAGTCTAACCCCGACCTCTCTTCCATTACGCTTGCAATCCGCTATAATCATTCCAATTCCCCTAGTTGAATATTCTTATATTAAGTGATTGGCGCTTAGATCTTCTTAATCAATAAAAAGAAACATAGATTGGAATATCGCCAAGACCCTCTCTCCCCTTTGTATATGACACTACCAACATATGTGTCTAGTGAAGAAAGTATCATTATTTAACGGGTAAGGCAGGGGGACTATTGGGTTACAGCTTTTTTACAAAATACCTACCTCAGGTATAAACTAAAAATACATTTGTAATGAAACTGCTATTCAATTTTTTCCAATTTTGATTCGAATTTGATACAACCAATTCTCTTATTTCCCACAATAGGACCGTGCTTGTGCACCTTCCAAGCTTCCTCTGATGCCGACCCCTTGATCAGAATCAGCGCAACTATGCCTTATGCGACTCCTTCATTTGAATATTTATTTTTGGTGGGGAACACACAGTTCTACAGCCAAATTTCTCTGGAAAAGACGGTACAGGTCCAGATAAAATGGCATAGAATACCATTATAATGAACTGCTATCAATTGTTTTTTATTAATTGATTAACCTCTTGAGAGCTTCAACGCTTACGCACTCGACGCTCTTACACGGGACATGGAGGGATAGGGTGCCAGAACTCATAATTAGTTCCATTCAATACTCAGTGAGAGTATGTTGAACATAAAATTGTCCCATGGGGACTACGAATTCAAATTTTTCCCAACGTGAAAAAAGTCAATGACGTTCTCAAATCCTCTTGGGAATTCAATCTCCAAACTTGCTCATTTGGCATGATATCCATATTATGTAAACAGTATGAATGCGAACTTGATCATATCTTATGTCTATCGTCCCCCCGTTTTGCCCAAAAGGATAAAAACCTACGGGCACACATTGAGGAATATACCCTAAACATTATCAGTAATAAAGAAAATAAATTTTTAAGAGATAGATCTGCCCACCAAAATGGCTATGCCTACAAATGGGATAATCCCACTTTTCCCAGAGCACCAACAAAATCATCCAATTTTCAACCATCCAAAAATAACACTGACCCACCTAGCACCTCATCCAATTCCTTCAGTTCGAGCACAACCTACCACGAACTTTCTCAGGACCCCATTACAAAAAAACGAAAGAATGATCAACACATTTCATCTACAGAGCTAATTAAACGAGCCCTAAATACAAGTACCTTAATCAGACCCTCCAGCACTTGTCCAAAAACCTCGAATATTTCGACTCCCCATCTCAAAAACCAATCTTCTTCTTCAAATATACCTCCTCCAACTACACATATGTGTACGTTGGACTCTTCCAATTTTTCAACCCCTGCACTTGCATCACCCATTAGAAGAGCCAGCGAACCGTGCTTACCTACTATGTTTCCCATACCTTCCCAGGAATTGAAACTGGCACCTATTTTTTTAGGCCAGAATCAAGACCTACCCTCAACACCGACATAACTCCTCAGTTCACCACAGAATTAATTGCAGCAACGAATCTCGATGTTGTAAACCTCTCCTTTACTCCCCTAACACCACCCCAGATCCAAGTTTTACAACTGGGCCTCACCTTTTGCCCTTCCACGGACTTTGATTGTTTTCAATTAGTGAAAGACCTTCATCTCTTTGCGAGAAAACTATTGTACAAAACAATCTATCATTCAAAAACCACATCTACTCAGATGGCTAATACAGACAACACTGTTCCAACTTTAGCAGAAATCCAAGCCCTTGAGGACCTAATGACCCTCTTAGACGAAGCTGATCCAACCGACGATGACCTTTTGGATAACATACAAAATGAAACCACTAGTCCGGTCCCCATTTTTTCGTGTCCTACTTCTTTCAAACCGAAATCCAGAAATTTCCCCTCACTAACCACGAATCCCGCCATTTGGGCATTTGTGGAACAAACTACTAAGGAACTAAAAAAACTTAACCTGGATGAATCAGGTATGTCAAACCTCACCAAGGTACAACAGAGAGCTCTTAAATCCCTTCAGTCTAATCGTAATATAGTTATCAAACCCTCCGATAAAGGAGGAAACGTGGTTGTCATGGATGTCCTGGCTTACATGAATATGTGCCACGACATCCTTGACAACCACGAATGGTACAGACCCATTTGCCCCACTAGAATCAAGTCTTACATTTTAGACTACCAAAATCTAATTTTCCACGCAACCAAAAAGGGAATCATAGATATCAACACTTGGAAGTTTCTACATGTAACCCACCCCAAAACCCCAACTTTTTATTCTCTTCCTAAACTTCATAAATCAATAAAAAAACCTCCAGGCAGACCCATTGTCTCTGGCTGTGAAGGGCTCACAGAAAGAGCTAGTGAACTCGTAGATAAACATCTTGCCCCATTGGTATCTGCTCTTCCTTCACACATTAAGGACACCATCCATCTACTACGTGTCCTTGAAAACCAGCAACTACCTGTAAATTCATACCTTGTTGCACTAGATGTTGAATGTCTCTATAATGCCATACCTCACGATAGAGGAGTGGAAGTTATAGCCAAACAACTAAAATGTCTTGGCCCCAATGCACAACCATATAATAACTTTGTTTTACCTCTGCTTAAGTTTATCTTGACCAGAAACTACTTTACGTTTGGATCCTCCCACTACCTCCAGATACAGGGCGTAGCAATGGGCACTAAATGTGCCCCTTCCTACGCCAATCTGTATCTGGGGGGGTGGGAAAAGGACATTCTTTCGGATCCGGAGATGAGGTGCTATACTCAGCACATCCTCTCCTGGATGAGATACATCGATGATATTTTAATTTTCTGGACTGGTACCTATCCAGACCTTCAACGCTTCTTTGAAAAAATCTCTATCAACACATACAATCTTAAATTCTCCTTGGAGTACAGCCAAGAAAAGATCACTTTTCTTGATCTCACTATAACTATTGACAATGAAGGTAAATTATATTCCTCGCTATATAGAAAAGCTTCGGCTGGCAATACCATATTGCATGCATCCAGTTCTCACCCCAAAAACCTTATAAAAAGCATACCGTACAGCCAATATTTGCGAATAAGAAGAAACTGCACTAATGATAAAGACTTTTACCAAGCATCTTTTGAACTATATCGAAGATTGAAATCTAGAGGCTACAGCCATAATTTACTTAAACAATCATTTAATAGAGTTAAACGCTTGCAACGAAAGGAACTAATCTTTAGGGACAAAAATCTTCAACTAAACCAACCTGTACGTCTCATTACCCAATACTCCAATCAGTCTGCCCAAGTTAGGAACACTATAAATACATTCTGGCCCCTACTATCATCAGACCCTATAATAGGACAGTATGTGAAAACATACCCAGAAATTACTTATCGTCGACCATCATCCCTTAGCGATAAACTTACCTCTAGTCATTTCTATGCCCCAGATGATCCAAAAAAAATGGACCAAGCTGGTACCTTCCCTTGTGGACACTGTGACTCTTGTCTGTTTCTGTCCAATTCTACTAACACTCTACTACCTAATGGGAATTTACATAAGCCCAAACATCGGGTTACGTGTAATACTGTAGGGGTTATCTATTTAGCCACTTGCCGATGTGGATGTTTCTATGTCGGTAAAACAAAAAGAGCTTTCTCCATTCGTATACAGGACCACATAAAACCTCTATCTAAAAAGAAAATTTCAACTGCGATAAATCGCCATGTAGCTCTAAAACACAACTTTGATCCCACTACAATGTTATTTTCTGCCTTAGAACATTTACCCCTCAATATACGCGGAGGGGACATTGACAACCGTCTCCTCCAACTTGAAACTAGGTGGATATATACCCTAGATGCCACCAGATACCCAGGTATGAACGAGTACATCAGCTTTAAATCTTTTCTCTAACAACCATTATCTTTAATATAAACTATCCCTTTCGGATATAAATGGTTCCCCCCCTTTCTGAAGTCTCGCCCGGTGATGTCCCCGCCATCATGCGCCAAAGCCCGCTCCGTTTTGTCTGTTTTCATTGTTCTATGCAATTTGTCTTTATTGTTTACTTTTAATCAATATATTATGCTCTGTATCACGCATAGAAACTATCTTGAAATCTTCCTAAACATACTGTATGGGTATTGAATCCTGACTGCATACACTCTCTCTTGTTAAACTGCCCCTGACTTTTGTAATAGACGCTTGACCAACTTTAATTTGGCTTGAAATGTCTGACTCCTTTATATACTCTTGCTCAAACTTGTCTTGTTCTCACAGACCTAACCAGCTAAGGTCTCCATTTAGCTATGATTTAAACATGCCTAAATTTTATTATACTTGGTATTGATAACCTTGGACTTTTTGCCGGTGAGAATGCCCCCAATTTCTCCAACCCACAGGAATGTCGCTAATATACAGCCATTTTTGGCTTCTTTCCATTCTAGCCCTTTTTCTCTCCCCCCTCCCCTTCCCTTCCAGGTGCCCTCCTACCATCATTCGGTGTATGGATTCGGCCGCCGCCCAGGGGGCGGATATGTCACGTTTGGGGACAGCCCTGCTGCCTAGTATGGACACCCGAGGGCGGACTTTCTAAGCCCGCCCACCTTCAGCCTCTGCCATTCACTCGCCGTTATACGGCGATGACGTCATCACGCCCGCTGCGCGCCTATCGCCGGGAACTATGGGTACTGTAGGCTCCCGGCTATGACGCGCTGTGCGCATGCGCTTAGGCCTCTATGTCCGCTGATCGAGGGGCGGTCCTACGCCTCCTCGATCTGGAAGGCGGTATTTAAACCAGTCTGCTACCTCAGTCCACTACAGGACTCTGGAGGCACCTGACGCACCACACCTGTCCGCATCCAAGTAAGCAACCAAATCTTTTTGTTATCTCCCTTTGGTATCTCTCTCAGTCTATTGAATACTTATTAGGGCCATCTGAATATCATCCTTCTTTTTAGTCTCTTGCAGACCCTTGATTGACCGGACACTTTCTCCTTTCCCCCTTGCTTTAAGGGTGCTTATAATTGTATATTATAAGCAGAACTGGGCCTTGTATCTCATACTTTAAAACAGGTATTTGATTCCCCCTCTTTACAATTTTACCTAACCCAATACCTTTCCCTCCCTTCATCTTTAACCAATTCTCTGCTCAACAACGTAATCTCTTGCCTATTCATTGTCTCCTCAGGTGCCTCCTGTTTACATTCTGGTTACTTTTTCAGAACCCTTTGGTTCCTTTCTATTTATCTTTTTCTAACCGCTTCTCCAAACAAACGAAAGTAAGTAATTATTTGAGACATTGTCCTCTATGTAGTGTATGGCGCTATGTCCATGAACCAATTTTTCATGGACTCACAACACTATTTAAATTATTTTTTATTATCTGTTTATATATTTTGGTTTATCCTTCTCTAATTAGATAACACATCAAATGTCTAATCTGGTGACTCCCGCCTTCTACTAGGCAATTTTGGCACCCTATATGACTACCCTACCCTACGGTTGCGGCTGAATCTGATCCACACCTCGATCAGGGTAAGCTTGGGAAGGTGCTAAGGGGGACTTTTTCCCTTCTTTTTTCCATCTCGGGAAGGAGGGGCACAAGCACTTCCTTTGTGCTGGTAATTGGCGATATTCCACTCTATACTACACTTGTCCTTTTTATCTTATCTATCCAAATGGCTCTAATTTCCTCTCTCACCGAGTATGGAACTAACTATGATACTTTCTTCAATAGACACATCAAGTACGCAAAGTAGACACACCCTGAGGAAGCCATTGTTATGGCGAAACATGTCGGAACAGTCTACTAAGACTTATTTAGTCCATCTCAGGTCTTTTTTTCACATCAAATGTGAATTGTACCTCTAACTCCATGTGCATAATTTGACTCTATCGCTGATTTTGTACTGTTTTCTATACCAATGATTGTAAATTGTTGTAAGTGACATTTTAATCATCTGTCTTGACCTATTCAATTGAGTCTTATCTTTAAAATAATATATATTGCTAATATTTTTTCATTTATATATATTTTTTCCTTTTGTGTGTATTGATACAATTGTTTATATGTAATAAAATTTGTTTTATTAACTAACGAGTATTACGAGCCTTGAACTGTGAGTCTACCCCGACTCTCGTACATTACCTTTGCACCGCTATAATCCCTAGTCCACCATCCCCTTCTTGCTGATATTCTTATATTAAGGGATGAGGTGCTGTATTATCTAGTGGACCCTCTCTGCCTTTTTGTATATTACTTTCTGTCCTAGGTGTTTCAATACACCAATCCTTGACAGATGGTCCTTAAATAACTCCATCATATTTAAATTATTTAGCTTTGGGGGATACACACAGTTCACAGCTCTTTTTACAAAATACCTATCTCAGATATAAAATCTAGAAATATATTATGAACTGCTAATCAATTGTTTATTAATTTGATAACGAATATTTGTCTATCATTGAGAGCTTTAAAACGCTTTGGCGCATGATGGTTGACCTCACCGGGGAGGCATGGAAGGGACTGATGACCAAAATACAACAGTCCCAGGACACTACCAACATTTCTGATGCCGACCTAGATCGTGACTTTATGCGACTCCAACGTCTCTTGGAAAAGAAGGTACGAATATATTGGCATAAAACGTACTTTGAGAAATATATTGAACATAAAATTGTCCCATGGGGACTACGAATTCAAATTTTTCCCAACGTGAAAAAAGTTAATGATGTTCTCAAATCCTCTTGGGAATTCAATCTCCAAACTTGCTCATTTGGCATGATATCCATATTATGTAAATAGTATGAATGCGAACTTGATCAACTCGATACCTCGGTCTCTGACTGGTATGAAAATCATATCTTATGTCTATCGTCCCCCCGTTTTGCCCAAAAGGATAAAAACCTACGGGCACACATTGAGGAATATACCCTAAGCATTATCAGTAATAAAGAAAATAAATTTTTAAGAGATAGATCTGCCCACCAAAATGGCTATGCCTACAAATGGGATAATCCCACTTTTCCCAGAGCACCAACAAAATCATCCAATTTTCAACCATCCAAAAATAACACTGACCCACCTAGCACCTCATCCAATTCCTTCAGTTCGAGCACAACCTACCACGAACTTTCTCAGGACCCTATTACAAAAAAACGAAAGAATGATCAACACATTTCATCTACAGAGCTAATTAAACGAGCCCTAAATACAAGTACCTTAATCAGACCCTCCAGCACTTGTCCAAAAACCTCGAATATTTCGACTCCCCATCTCAAAAACCAATCTTCTTCTTCAAATATACCTCCTCCAACTACACATATGTGTACGTTGGACTCTTCCAATTTTTCAACCCCTGCACTTGCATCACCCATTAGAAGAGCCAGCGAACCGTGCTTACCTACTATGTTTCCCATACCTTCCCAGGAATTGAAACTGGCACCTATTTTTTTAGGCCAGAATCAAGACCTACCCTCAACACCGACATAACTCCTCAGTTCACCACAGAATTAATTGCAGCAACGAATCTCGATGTTGTAAACCTCTCCTTTACTCCCCTAACACCACCCCAGATCCAAGTTTTACAACTGGGCCTCACCTTTTGCCCTTCCACGGACTTTGATTGTTTTCAATTAGTGAAAGACCTTCATCTCTTTGCGAGAAAACTATTGTACAAAACAATCTATCATTCAAAAACCACATCTACTCAGATGGCTAATACAGACAACACTGTTCCAACTTTAGCAGAAATCCAAGCCCTTGAGGACCTAATGACCCTCTTAGACGAAGCTGATCCAACCGACGATGACCTTTTGGATAACATACAAAATGAAACCACTAGTCCGGTCCCCATTTTTTCGTGTCCTACTTCTTTCAAACCGAAATCCAGAAATTTCCCCTCACTAACCACGAATCCCGCCATTTGGGCATTTGTGGAACAAACTACTAAGGAACTAAAAAAACTTAACCTGGATGAATCAGGTATGTCAAACCTCACCAAGGTACAACAGAGAGCTCTTAAATCCCTTCAGTCTAATCGTAATATTGTTATCAAACCCTCCGATAAAGGAGGAAACGTGGTTGTCATGGATGTCCTGGCTTACATGAATATGTGCCACGACATCCTTGACAACCACGAATGGTACAGACCCATTTGCCCCACTAGAATCAAGTCTTACATTTTAGACTACCAAAATCTAATTTTTCACGCAACCAAAAAGGGAATCATAGATACCAACACTTGGAAGTTTCTACATGTAACCCACCCCAAAACCCCAACTTTTTATTCTCTTCCTAAACTTCATAAATCAATAAAAAAACCTCCAGGCAGACCCATTGTCTCTGGCTGTGAAGGGCTCACAGAAAGAGCTAGTGAACTCGTAGATAAACATCTTGCCCCATTGGTATCTGCTCTTCCTTCACACATTAAGGACACCATCCATCTACTACGTGTCCTTGAAAACCAGCAACTACCTGTAAATTCATACCTTGTTGCACTAGATGTTGAATGTCTCTATAACGCCATACCTCACGATAGAGGAGTGGAAGTTATAGCCAAACAACTAAAATGTCTTGGCCCCAATGCACAACCATATAATAACTTTGTTTTATCTCTGCTTAAGTTTATCTTGACCAGAAACTACTTTACGTTTGGATCCTCCCACTACCTCCAGATACAGGGCGTAGCAATGGGCACTAAATGCGCCCCTTCCTACGCCAATCTGTATCTGGGGGGGTGGGAAAAGGACATTCTTTCGGATCCGGAGATGAGGTGCTATACTCAGCACATCCTCTCCTGGATGAGATACATCGATGATATTTTAATTTTCTGGACTGGTACCTATCCAGACCTTCAACGCTTCTTTGAAAAAATCTCTATCAACACATACAATCTTAAATTCTCCTTGGAGTACAGCCAAGAAAAGATCACTTTTCTTGATCTCACTATAACTATTGACAATGAAGGTAAATTATATTCCTCGCTATATAGAAAAGCTTCGGCTGGCAATACCATATTGCATGCATCCAGTTCTCACCCCAAAAACCTTATAAAAAGCATACCGTACAGCCAATATTTGCGAATAAGAAGAAACTGCACTAATGATAAAGACTTTTACCAAGCATCTTTTGAACTATATCGAAGATTGAAATCTAGAGGCTACAGCCATAATTTACTTAAACAATCATTTAATAGAGTTAAACGCTTGCAACGAAAGGAACTAATCTTTAGGGACAAAAATCTTCAACTAAACCAACCTGTACGTCTCATTACCCAATACTCCAATCAGTCTGCCCAAGTTAGGAACACTATAAATACATTCTGGCCCCTACTATCATCAGACCCTATAATAGGACAGTATGTGAAAACATACCCAGAAATTACTTATCGTCGACCATCATCCCTTAGCGATAAACTTACCTCTAGTCATTTCTATGCCCCAGATGATCCAAAAAAAATGGACCAAGCTGGTACCTTCCCTTGTGGACACTGTGACTCTTGTCTGTTTTTGTCCAATTCTACTAACACTCTACTACCTAATGGGAATTTACATAAGCCCAAACATCGGGTTACGTGTAATACTGTAGGGGTTATCTATTTAGCCACTTGCCGATGTGGATGTTTCTATGTCGGTAAAACAAAAAGAGCTTTCTCCATTCGTATACAGGACCACATAAAACCTCTATCTAAAAAGAAAATTTCAACTGCGATAAATCGCCATGTAGCTCTAAAACACAACTTTGATCCCACTACAATGTTATTTTCTGCCTTAGAACATTTACCCCTCAATATACGCGGAGGGGACATTGACAACCGTCTCCTCCAACTTGAAACTAGGTGGATATATACCCTAGATGCCACCAGATACCCAGGTATGAACGAGTACATCAGCTTTAAATCTTTTCTCTAACAACCATTATCTTTAATATAAACTATCCCTTTCGGATATAAATGGTTCCCCCCCTTTCTGAAGTCTCGCCCGGTGATGTCCCCGCCATCATGCGCCAAAGCCCGCTCCGTTTTGTCTGTTTTCATTGTTCTATGCAATTTGTCTTTATTGTTTACTTTTAATCAATATATTATGCTCTGTATCACGCATAGAAACTATCTTGAAATCTTCCTAAACATACTGTATGGGTATTGAATCCTGACTGCATACACTCTCTCTTGTTAAACTGCCCCTGACTTTTGTAATAGACGCTTGACCAACTTTAATTTGGCTTGAAATGTCTGACTCCTTTATATACTTTTGCTCAAACTTGTCTTGTTCTCACAGACCTAACCAGCTAAGGTCTCCATTTAGCTATGATTTAAACATGCCTAAATTTTATTATACTTGGTATTGATAACCTTGGACTTTTTGCCGGTGAGAATGCCCCCAATTTCTCCAACCCACAGGAATGTCGCTAATATACAGCCATTTTTGGCTTCTTTCCATTCTAGCCCTTTTTCTCTCCCCCCTCCCCTTCCCTTCCAGGTGCCCTCCTACCATCATTCGGTGTATGGATTCGGCCGCCGCCCAGGGGGCGGATATGTCACGTTTGGGGACAGCCCTGCTGCCTAGTATGGACACCCGAGGGCGGACTTTCTAAGCCCGCCCACCTTCAGCCTCTGCCATTCACTCGCCGTTATACGGCGATGACGTCATCACGCCCGCTGCGCGCCTATCGCCGGGAACTATGGGTACTGTAGGCTCCCGGCTATGACGCGCTGTGCGCATGCGCTTAGGCCTCTATGTCCGCTGATCGAGGGGCGGTCCTACGCCTCCTCGATCTGGAAGGCGGTATTTAAACCAGTCTGCTACCTCAGTCCACTACAGGACTCTGGAGGCACCTGACGCACCACACCTGTCCGCATCCAAGTAAGCAACCAAATCTTTTTGTTATCTCCCTTTGGTATCTCTCTCAGTCTATTGAATACTTATTAGGGCCATCTGAATATCATCCTTCTTTTTAGTCTCTTGCAGACCCTTGATTGACCGGACACTTTCTCTTTTCCCCTTTGCTTTAAGGGTGCTTATAATTGTATATTATAAGCAGAACTGGGCCTTGTATCTCATACTTTAAAACAGGTATTTGATTCCCCCTCTTTACAATTTTACCTAAACCCAATACCTTTCCCTCCTTCATCTTTAACCAATTCTCTGCTCAACAACGTAATCTCTTGCCTATTCATTGTCTCCTCAGGTGCCTCCTGTTTACATTCTGGTTACTTTTTCAGAACCCTTTGGTTCCTTTCTATTTATCTTTTCCTAACCGCTTCTCCAAACAAACGAAAGTAAGTAATTATTTGAGACATTGTCCTCTATGTAGTGTATGGCGCTATGTCCATGAACCAATTTTTCATGGACTCACAACACTATTTAAATTATTTTTTATTATCTGTTTATATATTTTGGTTTATCCTTCTCTAATTAGATAACACATCAAATGTCTAATCTGGTGACTCCCGCCTTCTACTAGGCAATTTTGGCACCCTATATGACTACCCTACCCTACGGTTGCGGCTGAATCTGATCCACACCTCGATCAGGGTAAGCTTGGGAAGGTGCTAAGGGGGACTTTTTCCCTTCTTTTTTCCATCTCGGGAAGGAGGGGCACAAGCACTTCCTTTGTGCTGGTAATTGGCGATATTCCACTCTATACTACACTTGTCCTTTTTATCTTATCTATCCAAATGGCTCTAATTTCCTCTCTCACCGAGTATGGAACTAACTATGATACTTTCTTCAATAGACACATCAAGTACGCAAAGTAGACACACCCTGAGGAAGCCATTGTTATGGCGAAACATGTCGGAACAGTCTACTAAGACTTATTTAGTCCATCTCAGGTCTTTTTTTCACATCAAATGTGAATTGTACCTCTAACTCCATGTGCATAATTTGACTCTATCGCTGATTTTGTACTGTTTTCTATACCAATGATTGTAAATTGTTGTAAGTGACATTTTAATCATCTGTCTTGACTTATTCAATTGAGTCTTATCTTTAAAATAATATATATTGCTAATATTTTTTCATTTATATATATTTTTTCCTTTTGTGTGTATTGATACAATTGTTTATATGTAATAAAAAATTTGTTTTATTAACTAACGAGTATTACGAGCCTTGAACTGTGAGTCTACCCCGACTCTCGTACATTACCTTTGCACCGCTATAATCCCTAGTCCACCATCCCCTTCTTGCTGATATTCCCTAGTCCACCATCCCCTTCTTGCTGATATTCTTATATTAAGGGATGAGGTGCTGTATTATCTAGTGGACCCTCTCTGCCTTTTTGATCTGGGGCTAGAGCCCATAGCAGCGAAGTAAAGAGTCATACGCTTGGGCGGGCATACATGTATATAATATACATATGTGTGTGTGTGTGTGTGTGTGTATGTATATTATATATATATATATATATATATATATATATATATATATATATATATATATATATATATATATATATATATATATATATATATATATATATATATATATACATACATACATACATACATACATACATACATACATACATACATACATACATACATATATACATCAGGGTGCCCAGAGAGCCCCCCCTTACATCAGGGTCCCCAGAGCCCTCCTCATTAAATCAGGGTCTCCAGAGAGCCTCCCCCTTACATCAGGATCACCAGAGAGCCTCCCTACTTACATCAGGGTCCCCAGAGCCCCCTCATTACATCAGGGTCCCCAGCGAGCCTCCCCCTTACATCAGGATCCCCAGAGTCCCCCTTATTACATCAGGGTCCCCAGAGAGCCCCCAGTTACATCAGGGTCCCCAGAGCCCCTCTCATTACATCAGGGTCCCCAGAGAGCCACCCACTTACATCAGGGTCCCCAGAGAGCCCCCCTTACATCAGGGTCCCCAGAGAGCCCCCCGTTACATCAGGGTCTCCAGAGCCTCCCTCCTTACATTAGGGTCCCCAGAGAGCCTCCCCCTTACATTAGGGTTCCCAGAGAACTCCCCAACTTACATCAGGGTTCCCAGAGCCCCACTCGTTACATTACAGAACCCAGAGAGCTCCCCCTTACATCAGGGTCCCCAGAGCGCCTCCCCTTACATCAGGGTCCCCTCTTAAATCAGGGTCCCCAGTGAGCCTCCCCTTACATCAGGGTCCCCAGAGAGCCTCCTCTTACATCAGGGTCCCAGAGAGCTCCACCCTAGCCAGAGAGCCCTCCCCTTACATCAGGGTCCCCAAAGAGCCCCCCTTACATCAGGGTCCCCAACGAGCCCCCCACCTACATCAGGGTCCCCAGAGCCCCCCTCATTACATCAGGGTTCCCAGAGAGCCCCCCTTACATTAGGGTCCCCAGAGCGCCTCCCCTTACATCAGGGTCCCCTCTTAAATCAGGGTCCCCAGTGAGCCTCCCCTTACATCAGGGTCCCCAGAGAACCCTCATTACATCAGGGTCCCCAGAGAACCCTCATTACATCAGGGTCCCCAGAGCCCCCCCCTTACATCAGGGTCCCCAGAGAGCCTCCCCCTTACATCAGGATCCCCAGAGCCCTCCTTATTACATCAGGGTCCCCAGAGAGCCCCCCACTTATATCAGGGTCCCCAGAGCCCCTCTCATTACATCAGGGTCTGCAGAGAGCCTCTTCTTACATCAGGGTCCCCAGAGAGCCCCCCCCACTTACATCAGGGTCCCCAGAGAGCCTCCTCACTTACATCAGGGTCCCCAGAGAGCCTCCTCACTTACATCAGGGTCCCCAGAGAGCCCCCATTACATCAGGGTCTCCAGAGCCCCCCTCGTTACATCAGGGTCCCCAGAGAGCCCCCCTTACATCAGGGCCCCCAGAGAGCCTCCCCTTACATTAGGGTCCCCAGAGAGCCTCCTCCTTACATTAGGGTCCCCAGAGAGCCTCCCTCTTACATTAGGGTCCCCAGAGAACCCCCCAACTTACATTAGGGTTCCCAGAGCCCCACTCGTTACATTACAGAACCCAGAGAGCTCCCCCTTACATCAGGGTCCCCAGAGTGCCTCCCCTTACATCAGGGTCCCCTCTTAAATCAGGGTCCCCAGTGAGCCTCCCCTTACATCAGGGTCCCCAGAGAGCCTCCTCTTACATCAGGGTCCCAGAGAGCTCCACCCTTACATCAGGGTCCCCAGAGCCCCCCTCATTACATCAGGGTCCCCAGAGAGCCTCCCCCTTACATCAGGATCCCCAGAGCCCCCCTTATTACATCAGGGTCCCCAGAGAGCCTCCCACTTACATCAGGGTCCCCAGAGCCCCTCTCATTACATCAGAGTCCGCAGAGAGCCTCTTCTTACATCAGGGTCCCCAGAGAGCCTCCTCACTTACATCAGGGTCCCCAGAGAGCCTCCTCACTTACATCAGGGTCCCCAGAGAGCCTCCTCACTTACATCAGGGTCCCCAGAGAGCCTCCTCACTTACATCAGGGTCCCCAGAGAGCCCTTGTTACATCAGGGTCTCCAGAGCACCCCTCGTTACATCAGGGTCCCCAGAGAGCCTCCTCCTTACATTAGGGTCCCCAGAGAGCCTCCCCCTTACATTAGGGTCCCCAGAGAACCCCCCAACTTACATCAGGGTTCCCAGAGCCCCACTCGTTACATTATAGAACCCAGAGAGCTCCCCCTTACATCAGGGTCCCCAGAGCGCCTCCCCTTACATCAGGGTCCCCTCTTAAATCAGGGTCCCCAGTGAGCCTCCCCTTACATCGGGGTCCCCAGAGAGCCTCCTCTTACATCAGGGTCCCAGAGAGCTCCACCCTAGCCAGAGAGCCCCCCCCCCCTTACATCAGGGTCCCCAAAGAGCCCCCCTTACATCAGGGTCCCCAAAGAGCCCCCCTTACATCAGGGTCCCCAAAGAGCCCCCCTTACATCAGGGTCCCCAAAGAGCCCCCCTTACATCATGGTCCCCAATGAGCCCCCCACCTACATCAGGGTCCCCAGAGCCCCCCTCATTACATCAGGGTTCCCAGAGAGCCCCCCTTACATTAGGGTCCCCAGAGAACCTCCCCCTTACATCAGGGTCCCCAGAAAGCCCCCTTACATCAGAGTCCCTAGAGAGCCCCCCTTACATCAGGGTCCCCAGAGCCCGCCTCATTACATCAGGGTCCCCGGATCCTCCCTCATTTACATCAGGGTGCCCAGAGAGCCCCCCCCCTTACATCAGGGTGCCCAGAGAGCCCCCCCCCCTTACATCAGGGTGCCCAGAGAGCCCCCCCCTTACATCAGGGTGCCCAGAGAGCCCCCCTTACATCAGGGTGCCCAGAGAGCCCCCCCCCTTACTTCAGGGTGCCCAGAGAGCCCCCCCTTACTTCAGGGTGCCCAGAGAGCCTCCTCTTACATCAGGGTCCCAGAGAGCTCCACCCTAGCCAGAGAGCCCCCCTTACATCAGGGTCCCCAAAGAGCCCCCCTTACATCAGGGTCCCCAAAGAGCCCCCCACCTACATCAGGGTCCCCAAAGAGCCCCCCACCTACATCAGGGTCCCCAGAGCCCCCCTCATTACATCAGGGTTCCCAGAGAGCCCCCCTTACATTAGGGTCCCCAGAGAACCTCCCCCTTACATCAGGGTGCCTAGAGAGCCCCCCTTACATCAGGGTGCCCAGAGAGCCCCCCCTTACATCAGGGGGCCCAGAGAGCCCCCCCCTTACATCAGGGGGCCCAGAGAGTCCCCCCCTTACATCGGGGTGCCCAGAGAGCCCCCTTACATCGGGGTGCCCAGAGAGCCCCCCTTACATCGGGGTGCCCAGTGATCCCCCTTACATCGGGGTGCCCAGTGATCCCCCCTTACATCAGGGTGCCCAGAGATCCCCCCTTACATCAGGGTGCCCAGAGATCCCCCCTTACATCAGGGTGCCCAGAGATCCCCCCTTACATCAGGGTGCCCAGAGAGCCCCCCTTACATCAGGGTGCCCAGAGAGCCCCCCCCCTTACATCAGGGTGCCCAAAGAGCCTCCCCTTACATCAGGATTTACCCCCTTAATGACCAGACCATTTTTTGCGATACAGCACTGTGTCGCTTTAAACTGACAATTGTGCAGTTGTGCAACGTTGTACCCAACCAAAATCGATGTCCCTTTTTCCCACAAATAGAGCTTTCTTTTGGTGGTATTTGATCACCTCTGCGGTTTTTTATTTTTTGTGCTATAAACAAAAAAAGAGCGACACTTTTTAAAATAAAACAATATTTTTTACTTTCTGCTATAATACATACTGTATCCCCCCAAAAAATATAAAAAAACAAATGTATTCATCAGTTTAGGCCAATATGTATTCTTATATAAATATTTTAAATAGGTAAAAATCGCAATAAGTGTATATTGATTGGTTTGCGCAAAAGTTATAGCGTCTATAATCTATGGGATAGATTTATAGACTTATTTTTTTAAATTTGTTTTTACTGGTAATAGCAGCGATCCGCGATTTTTAGCAGGACTGCGACATTGCGGTGGACAAATCTGACCCCAAGTGACACTTTTTGAGGACCAGTGACATTATTACAGTGATCAGTGCTAAAAAAATGCACTGATCAATGTATAAATGACACTGGCAGGGAAGGGGTTAACACTAGGGGGTGATCAAGGGGTTAACTGTGTTCCCTGGGTGTGTTCTAACTGTGTGGGGGATGTTCACTTGGAACAGCAGATCTCAGTATTGTCCCCCTGTCAGAATGGGGATCCGTCTTGTTTACATATGCAGAAGTCCAGCCTGAGCTTTTTAGGCTGGGCTTCTCCTAAGGGTCACAGGATTGCAGTTAGTTTTGCACTCCTGTGACCTGTTTTCAGAGGAGAGCGGTCTGAAGTCCACTCTCCGCTGACGTCACTACCATCAGTCGAGGCAGCGTGTCATCCCGACTTCCGGGTCTGGATCTGCCAGCTGCCTTGATTGGTGGCAGTCTCAGCAAGCCACTGAGACGGCCGATCCCCGCCCCTCCACAACTCAGCGCTCCAATGAGCGTGGAGAAGCAGAGACGTTGACTGACTGACAGCAGCTCTCCTCGGGGATCTGTGAAAACTGAGCCATCTGCGGTGTTCGGTGGCTCGGTTCTCAGTGCAGAGATGGCGGGGGACAGATGCAGCATCCGTTTGATGTTACATCCACATAGGTAAGTATGAATAGCAAATAAAAAAAATCCCATACTTCTCTTTTAAGGATTAAAAACATTGTTGATTGAGAGTAAAGTTAACAAATCCTAGACGCTAGCCTTAACCTCGTGATCTTAAACTGAAACTTAAAGCGAGCTCCACCCAAAAGGGGAAGTTCCGCTTGTCTGAACCTTCCCCCCTTCTGGGACACATCACAGGTCCCAGAAAACGACAGAACCATTCACAAGGCGCAGCGCAGCTCGCTCATTAGGAGCCGCAAGGCTTCACTTCCTGTTTCCCTTACTTGCTATGCAAAAGGGGTACAATTTTTGATGTGGCCATGAAACAAAGCATCGTGGCCACACCATGAGTGCAACCCCATACAGCTTAAAAAAGGTTGTAATAACGTAGCTTAACTGCCTATTTTTACCACCACCTGACCGCAAGTGTAAACAAGACCTTCATTTTATTCATGCTTGACAAAAGCCAGTCCTCCGGGAATCCAGGATGGTCGTATGGTAACGCATTAGCTGCACTGATGCATTTTGGCAGAATAGCAGACTCTGTGGGGGTTATTTACTAAAACTGATAAATGCAAAATCTGTTGCAGCTCTGTATAGAAATCAGTTCCAGGTTTTTTTGTCAAAGCTTATGTAGCACTGACCCCCCGAAGGAGCTTCTGGTTTTATTTGGGCTTACCGTTACCTCACTTACTTGCTTCTCCGTCTTCGGGATCCCGTGGAAAGTGGCCCAAAGTAATGTTGAGACACTGTCTTCTTTTCTAAATAAATAACCCAAAAGAGGATTCAAAGTCTCGTAATAAAAAGGGTAGAGGGTTAGGAGTGAGTTCAGGTACTTAAGATTGCAGGGTGAAGATACTAGAAGAATCCAGAGGATATCACTGTTCCACAAACTGGATTTAATTACCCCCCGGATAGACCTCTCTCACTAGGCCTAGCAGCCGGTAGGATGCTCGGTAAAGTCTCTGCCACAGACTTGCAGGTTACACCTTAGGGTCACTGAGGGATTGGATGAAATTTTAGAGAACTAACATACGGTACCAGTTTCTCTCAGCCAATCCGGCGATACCGTATGAGTGTTGATCCAGGTTGCGTCCTTCAACTAAGTCTCCAGGCTCCAACAGAGAAGCCAGCCTTGCGCACGGCCTTCTCCTGATCGAGTCCTCCCCTGGGGTACTTCAGTTGCTGGGCCTCTCCCTTCATTTGAGACGGCACCGGACCTTCCTTGGATCAATAGGCTCCAAACTTCAGTCAGGCCTGTGGTATCGGTGCAACCCTACTGATTACCATGCACAGCTGCATCCGATTTTGGACTCTCCAGTTTTAGTAAATCAACCCCTGTATGTCTCTCACGACTTATGCTTATGTTCTACTTCTTGAATACTGAATGGTAAGAGCTCCCTGGTATAATCACGATTGGTGATATTACCTGTATTGCAAAAGGAAAAAAATTACTCAGAAAAATGATGAACCAATCACAGAAAATTTCAGAAAATCATTACCATCTATAGATTCACATTAAAAGGTGCTTTTTATGAAAATTACAAAATGACTGTGCAGTAATTATAAATGTTACATTAATTATTTTTAAACAAAAGTGGCATATGTCTTCACTAATGGTTTACCATATTTTACATTTTAATGTCTTCTTCTAGCTCAACAAGAAAACTCACCTAAAACATAGATGTGATCTGCCAAGCCTTAACTGGATTTGTGAAGAATAGGAAATGGTAAGGCTCCACCATTACCCTTGCATTACTGGTTGGCAGTTTTCAAGATACTCGTCAGGCGAAAATGCAGAGGTAGGCAATTCTCATTTGCTACCCCACTGCTGAGGTTATGTCACTCAGAAGTAATGAAAACAGATACAGACATTTAGAAAATATTCCACATTTCAGTCATGACAGGTGTTCTTTTACCACCTCAAGATTGGACACTTTACCCCCTTTCTGCCAAGGCCATTTTTCAGATTTGGTGGTAATCATCACTGGGTTTTTTTATGTTTTGCTATATAAACCAAAAAGAAAAAAAAAAAAAGGCTGAACATTTTTGGGAAAAATTATTTTTTTTTCTTTGTGTTATTAAATTTTGCAAATAAATCTTTCTTCACAGATTCAGGCCAAAATGTATTTTGCTACATTTCTTTAGTAAAAGTAACCCAAATTAGTATATATTATTTAGTATGTGTGAAAGTTAGAGAGTCTACAAACTATTGTATATGTATTTGAAATTGATCAGTTTTGATGTACTATCTACCTCATTTCTTGAGGCCCTAAAATGCCAGCACAGTACAAATACCACCAAATTACCCTTTTTTTGGAAAGTACACAGTCCAATTTATTTTATGTTTTTGTTACAATTTTAATTTGGCAAATGAAGAAATTAAATAAAACAGTTTTTTTTTTTATAAATTATACTATAAAGCACATTCTGCTATGACCCCTGCAGGAAAAAATCATTAAAATGCATTTGTTTACACAAAGTTATCAAAGAATAAGATTATATATATATATATATATATATATATATATATATGATATATCTATCTCTATCTATTTTTTTAACGGTAACTTTATTAAGTACAGGAATGAAGTTACAGTAACAGTAACAGCGAACCTCACTCACATTATGTCCAAATACAGTGAAAATAAAAAGAGAAAAGAAAATGAAACTAACAGATTAGTGTCCATACAATACACCATTAACAAGCAAAAAGGATAAATGTATAAAACACTGTTACAACCAAAATCAGTACATGTAATAGCTCCAAAATCTGTAAAAAAAAAAACAAACGAGCGATATCGGAAAAGCCGTGGACTAGATTCCCATAAATCCTGAGAATAAGATATTTCTAATGCCATGTACACACGATCAGACTTTTCGGCCGGACTATCCGGCGGACTTAGTCCAGCGGACAATCCGCCAAACTTTCCACCTCCGCTGGACTTTCTGAACGTGCGGACTTGTCCACACACGCCCGGAGGTCTGGTTTGGTGGAGGTACAACGGACTTTTACATGGTGTAAAGTCTGTTCATTTATAACGTGACTCCAGCTAGATGGGACTAGCGAAGGAAGTCAATGCCGCCGCCTCGATCGGCGAGATTGACACCTTCGCTAACACGGTCGCCTGGTATGGATTTGAAGGGGAATCCCTACGCCGAAAAAACGGCGAAATCCATATCAGACCCTTATCCGAGCACGCAGCCCGGCCGGTCAGGAAAGGGGGTGGGGACGAGCGAGCGCCCCCCCCCCCCCTCCTGAGCCGTACCAGGCAGCGTGCCCTCAACATGGGGGGTGCCTTGGGGAAAGGACCCCAAAGCACCTTGTCCCCATGTTGATGAGTACAAGGGCCTCTTCCTGCCAACCCTGGCCGTTGGTTGTCGGGGTCTGCGGGCGGGGGGCTTATCGGAATCTGGGAGCCCCCTTTAATAAGGGGGCCCCCAGATACCGGCCCCCCACCCTATGTGAATGAGTATGGGGTATGATGTACCCCTACCCATTCACGTGGTGAAAAAAGTGTAAATAAAAAACACAACACAAGTTTTTAAAATAGACAGCTCCGGGGGTCTTCTTCCGTCTTGGGGGATCTATCCGCTATCTTCTGCTAGCTCTTTTAATAGCGGAGGAGCCCGGCTTTCTCCTTCGTCGCTGCCGCCCTCTGGGGGTCTTGTCCCGCTCTTTTGTTCTTCTTGCAGCTCTTTTACTAGCGCTGGCCCGGTCTTATGTCGCCTTCTGCTTCTGCTTCTTCTTCTTTCTTCTTCCGATGTTCACACGACGCTGTGACAGAAGACCGGGCCAATGCTAGTAAAAGAGCTGCAAGAAGAAAGTGGAGGCCCGGCAAGAAGAACAGAAGTGCCGGACAAGACCCCCGAAGTCGGAACAAGACCCCCAGACGGCGGCGGCGACGAAGGAGAAAGCTGGGCTCCTCCAAGACGGGCCCCCCAAGATGGAAGAAGACCCAGGAGCTGTCTAATAAAGTATTTTAAAAACTTGTTTTGCGTTTTTTATTTACACTTTTTTCACCAGGTGAATGGGTAGGGTACATCGTACCCCATACTCATTCACATAGGGTAGGGGGCCGGTATCTGGGGGCCCCCTTATTAAAGGGGACTCCCGGATTCCGATAAGCCCCCCGCCCGCAGACCCTGACAACCAATGGCCAGGGTTGTCGGGAAGAGGCCCTTGTTGAGGGCACGCGGCCTGGTATGGCTCAGGAGGGGGGCGATCGCTCGTCCCCACCCCCTTTCCTGACCGGCCGGGCTACGTGCTCAGATAAGGGTCTGATATGGATTTGGGGGGGACCCCCACACCTTTTGTTTGGCGTAGGGATTCCCTTTTAAATCCATACCAGGCGACGGTGTCAATCTCGCCGATCGAATCGGCGGCATTGACTTCCTTCGCTAGTCCCATCTACCTGGAGTCACGTTATAAATGAATGGACTTTACTCCGTGTGTCAGCAAGTCCGTTCATTTCAAAAGTCCCGCAGACTAGCACGCAGACGGCCGGATTGTCCGCCGGACTCTAATTTTGAGACGTTTGGGAAGAAAAAGTCCGCTGGAGCCCACAAACGCTCGGATTGTACAGTCTGATCGTGTGTACAGGGCATAGCACACAGCATAGGTATACTTAGAATTACACTCCTAAACACATTCTTCCTCCCAAGTATTGGTATAGCACATGTATGAAACTTTTTCACAGCCCAACCACATAGAGGAGCCCAAGATCCAAGGAGCACCTTTAGGCGTTCCATGGGCATAAATTACACATCTAATTCCCTGACTACCTATCATATTTTTGGAAGCCCTGGAGAACTTAGACAGTGGAAACATCCACAAAATTACCACATTTTGGAGAGTAAACACCCTAAGGTATTGATTAAGTGGCAGAATGGATCTTTTAAAGATTCATTCATTGTCTCTGTCCCCCAACTCCCATGTCACTGGATTTGATTGACAGCAGTGGGAGCCAATGGCTCCTGTTTCTATCAATCTATCCAATGAGGACCAGAGACAGCAGCTGGAGCTGCTGGGCTTGTTCCTGTCGCTGGAGCGACCAGGTTCAGGTAAGGAAAGGGGGGGCTCTGGGGGCACTTGCAGCACAGAAGGTTTTTCACCTTAATGCATGCATTAAGGTGAAAAACCTTGAGACGTTATAACTCCTTTAAATGCCTTCTTATAACATCTTTTAAATATCTTCTGTTTTTGGATGGCGCTTCCCTGATGAAAAAAATCGATTTATTTTTTAAGTTTTATGAGCTAGATCAGCTTTCAAGGATCAATTTATTAAAAAGTGATATTTTACCTATAAACGCATCATGGTGAGATGAAGTCATCCCCTGGTTTCTTATATTTCTTGGACACTCCAACATTGAGATGTCTCTACCATAATTTCCAACTCTGTTCTTGTCCATTGCTTTGGGTGTCTCTATCCACCTTTGTATGTTCCACATTCCCCCAAGTTAAATTTTCTGTAATATAAAATGAATAGAATATCCAGCAGAAAGTATGGAAACCCATGATAATGGTCATAGCAAATGTGCAAACCTGGAGCCTAAGCCCAGAGATCTCATCAATAGGGGCCCCGAAAGATAGAAAGAAATTTCAGGTTATTTAACTTTCAGTCATCTGAAATATCAGTTTTGAGTCAACTGGCCCAACAGACTTAATGACATGGTCATTTATTGTAAAGTTTTGTTCCTAGGTACGTATATTCCCATGGGTGCAGACAAACAATTCTCCAAGTCAAGACAACATGGGGTAAAAGACAACGAAGATATGACATCACAGCAGACCAAAAAAGAGGATCTTTTGCATTAAAGAATTCCAAATGCCTTTCTGTGAGCATCTGAAAAACATGGATTTATAACGTGACAACAAACAAACTGTACATAAACTGAAAATGAAACATGGAAATGCAGGCATTAAAGCAGAGTTCCAGGCAAAAATTAAACTGTCTCAACAAAAAAACACCTTGTACCTTTTTGCCATGTTTTCTTTGGGACTTCCATCCCATGTCGCTGCAACGAGGTACATCACTTCTGCGGTTTTATCAAGCCCTCCTCCTTCCCCCCATTGCCTTCTGGGACATGCGTGTGTCCCAGAAGATTATGGGACCATTCAGAAAGAGCAGCGTGACTCACACGTGCGCAGTAGGAAACCGGCTGTGAAGCCTTTAGGTTTCACTGCCAGTTTCCCTTACTTGCATTTCTGGCATCTGCACCCGAAGCCGATGGATGGATCAGCTTGGGGTGCCGACATTGGGGGCTCCTTGGACAGGTAAGTGTCCTTATATTAAAAGACATCAGCTACAGTATTTGTAGCTGCTGACTTCTAATTTGTTTCCCCAGGCTTGAACGCTTAAAAGTGATTGTAAAGTCTAATTTTTTTCCCTATAAAAATAACAAACATGTTATACTTACCTGCTCTGTTGCAGTGGATTTTCACAGAGCAGCTTGGATCCTCCTACTTCTGTGATCCTGGCCCTTCCCTCCTGTTGAGTGCCCCCACAGCAAGCAGCCTGTGTTGGGGGCCGGGGGGGGGGGGGACGAGGAGGGGACCTGTGTAAGTTCACCTTACACATACAGATTTTTCTGTAGAGGTGAACTTACCCTTTAACCCTCAAAAGTTGCATGAAAGTTGCACCCGAATGTTTTACATGCAACAGTGGGTCCGGCTTTGCAAAGGGACGACAATTTAAATCCAAGTCGCACCCATTGCATCCACTTGCATCAAAGTTGCACTCCAAAGTCGCCCAACTTGTGAATGGAGTGGACTGGAATGTATTTTAAGCAAAAAGATTTAAATTACATTTTTCACTTTTTTTAGTTTTGAATAGTGTGGGAAAGGGTTAGAACTACTGTCAGTTTTTGTTTTTTTACTGCTATCCAAGGCTCTGTAATGCCGCGTACACAAAAGCGGACTACTCTGGCGGGATGCTGGGACTGTAACATCATAAGGGGGCGGGGTCACCATGTGACATGAGTCGGTAGCGGAGTAGTCCGGCAAAAAGACCCCCCAAGATGGAAGAAGACCCCCGGAGCTGTGTAAAAAAGTATTTTAAAAACTTGTGTTGTGTTTTTATTTACACTTTTTTCACCAGGTGAATGGGTCGGGGTACATCGTACCCCATACTCATCCACATAGGGTGGGGGGCCGGAATCTGGGGGCCCCCTTATTGAAGGGGGCTCCCGGATTCCGATAAGCCCCCCGCCCGCAGACCCCGACAACCAACGGCCAGGGTTGTCGGGAAGAGGCCCTTGTCCTCATCAACATGGGGACAAGGTGCTTTGGGGTGGGGGGGCCCCATTTTGAGGGCACGTGGCCTGGTACGGCTCAGGAGGGGGGGTGCTCGCTCGTCCCCACCCCCTTTGCTGACCAGCTGCGTGCTCAGGTAAGGGTCTGATATGGATGTGGGGGCGACCGCCACACCGTTTTTTTGGTGTAGGGATTCCCCTTTAAATCCATACCAGGTGACGAGGCTAGCAAGGTGTCAATCTCGCCGATCGAGACGGCGGCATTGACTTCCTTCGCTAGTCCCGTCTACCTGGAGTCATGTTCTAAAATCTAAATGAACAATCTTTACTCAGTGTAAAAGTCCAGCAGACCTCCGCCAAAACTCTGGGCGTGTGTGGGCATGTCCGCACGTTCGGAAAGTCCGGCAGAGATCCTCTGGAAAGGCAGAAAAGTCAGATCGTGTGTACGTGGCATTAGAGAGATTTCCCCAACTACCTTCCACTGTTGGTGATATCCGCAGGGAGTGTAAATAAATTAAGAAACTTTTAGATGTGTATCTTATGACAGTGCACACGGATATGGTAATTAGTAGTGACATAAACACACACATACAGGTTGAACTTGATGGACCGGTGTCTTTACTCAACCTTACAAACTAACATGTAACATGCTGCTTTCATTTCTCATCCCCCAAAGCTGACAACCTCACAGGGCTTGGGCTTGTAGTAGTCAGTGGTATATCAAAAATAACAAACTTAACAAACTTAAAGCACATTATGAAGTACTTACCTTAGAACGAACCCCCCACAGCGGCACCCGATCACCACTGAGGGGGCTGACATGTTGCCCTGTCGTTTCTTCCGGGTTCGCGGGCTCTGGCACTGAGTGGCTGAAGCTGCAATGACTTCACTCCCGCGCATGCGCGTGGGAGTCCTCGGTCCCGGCAAGAAGCTCTGAAATTCCAGCACGATATGCTGGACCTTCAGTGCGCATGCAGGGTGAATATTTCTTGAACGATACGCATTTAGGAGATATTAATTTTACCTACAGGTAAGCCTTATTATAGGCTTACTTATAGATAAAAATAACAAAGCAGGGTATACAACCCCTTTCACAACCACACAGCCGATTTCCAATGCGTAGAATTTTACCCTGTGGTGAAAGTGCATTGATATCTGCAGGCTATATTGGAGGCATCGCTTAGTGAATGTGGTGCAGCGTTGCTTTGTAAAGAATACCCAATCAGGTGCAAGGAAAATTAAAAAAAAAAGCATTTTGGTTTGCACATGATGGAAATTAACAGAGCTTCTCCACATTCACAAAGCTCACGGGGAAAATGAGGGCAATTGCACTGTCTATTTGCCTTTAGTACATCAACCCCATAATTACATTTTTTTATGTAGCTAATTGAATATTAAGTACATCTGTAAAGAGAGACGTATGGACACCACCATTCTTGACATCCAAACAAAGGCAACAATGGCATTTTTAGAATGATAGTTGTACATTATGCACTGATAAAAATCTTGTATCTACAGACATAAGAGATGCAGCAATCTCAGGGAGCAAAAGATCGATTAGACATATCTGACAACCTTATCTGATCAGTATTCTCAAAGCTACATATCAGTAAATGGAGTGGCGGGTGGTGCTCAATATTTTGGGTCAGGGGGCAAACTAACACCCCCCCCACCCTTATGGGAGATGGACGGCGGTGATACACACATCATGCACCGTGCTCAGTAGGGAGGAGCCGAACACCCCCCCCCCCGCCCCGGTTTCTGTTCGCAGCAGAACATGCGAAAAGTTTGTTCGGACACGTGAACACCGTTAAAGTCTAAGGGACACGAACGTGAAAAATCAAAAAGTGCTAATTTTAAAGGCTTATATGCAAGTTATTGCCATAAAAAGTGTTTTAGGACCTGGGTCCTGCCCCAGGGGACATGTATAAATGCAAAAAAAAGTTTTAAAAACGCCCATTTTTACGGGAGCAGTGATTTTTTGAGAATGCTTAACCACTTCAATACAGGGCTTTTAAACACCCTTCCTTACCAGACCAATTTTTAGCTTTCAGCGCTCTCACACTTTGAATGACAATTACTCAGTCATGCTACATGCTACCCAAACCAAATTTTTATCATTTTTTTATCACAAACAGAGCTTTCTTTTGGTGGTATTTAATTACTGCTGGGTTTTTTATTTTTTGCAATATTAGCGAAAAAAGAGAGACATTTTTGAAAAAAAAACACTTTTTTTTAGTTTCTATTGAAAATTTTTGCAAATAAAACATTTTTTTCCAAAATTTTGGCCAAAATGTATACTGCTACTTATCTTTAGTAAAAATAACCCAAATAAGTGTATATTATTTGGTTGCTGTGAAAGTTATAGCGTCTAAAAGCTATGGTGCAAATCATTGAAAATGATCACATCTGATCACACCTGATTCACTGAAGGCCTATCTCATTTCTTGAGACCCTAACAAGCCAGGAAAGTACAAATACCCCCCAAATTACCCCTTTTTGGAAAGCAGACATTCCAAGGTATTTAGTAAGAGGCTTGGCGAGTTTTTTTGAAGTTGTAATTTTTTCCCAAAATTCTTGGAAAAATGATAAAAAAAATTTTTTTTTTTTTTTTTTTGCACAAAATTGTCATAAAAAACAAGTTATTTCTCTCACACAGCACATGCATACTTGCAATGACACCCCAAAATATATTCTGCTACTCCTCCTGAGTATAGTGATACCACATGTGTGAGACTTTTACATAGCCTGGCCACATACAGAGGTCTAACATCCAAGTAGCACCGTCAGGCGTTCTACAAGCATAAATTGCACATCTCATTTGATGACAACCTATCACACTTTTGAAGGCCCTGGAGCACCAGGTCAATGCAAACGCCCACAAAATGACCCCATTTTGGAAAGCTAACACCCCAACGTATAATATATGAGGCATAATGAGTCTTTTGAATGGTTCAATTTTTTCCCAAAGTTTTTGGAATATGTGGGAAAAAAATGAAAACGCATTTTTTTTATACAAAGTTGTCCATTTATAAGATATTTCCAACACATAGCATGTACATAGCAAAACTGACACCCCAAAATACATTCTGCTACTCCTTCCGAGTATGGCGATACCAAATATGTGAGACTTTTACACAGCCTGGCCACATACAGAGGCCCAACATTGAAGTAGCACTGTCAGGCGTTCTACATGCATAAATTACACATCTCATTTCTCAACCACCTATTACAGTTTTGAAGGCCCTGGAGCACCAGGACAATGGAAACGCCCACAAAATGACCCCATTTTGGAAAGCTAACACCCCAACGTATAATATATGAGGCATAATGAGTCTTTTGAATGGTTCGTTTTTTTCCAGTAGTATTTGGAAACTGTGGAAAAAAATGAAAACGCATTTTTTTTTTACATAAAGTTGTCCATTTATAAGATATTTCCAACACATAGCATGTTCATAGCAAAAATGACACCCCAAAATACATTCTGCTACTCCTCCTGAGTATGGCGATACCAAATGTGTGAGACTTTTACACAGCCTGGCCACATACAGAGGCCCAACATTGAAGTAGCACCGTCAGGCGTTCTACATGCATAAATTACACATCTCATTTCTCAACCACCTATTACAGTTTTGAAGGCCCTGGAGCACCAGGACAATGGAAACGCCCACAAAATGACCCCATTTTGGAAAGCTAACACCCCAACGTATAATATATGAGGCATAATGAGTCTTTTGAATGGTTCATTTTTTTCCCAAAGTTTTTGGAATATGTGGGAAAAAAATGAAAACGCATTTTTTTTATACAAAGTTGTCCATTTATAAGATATTTCCAACACATAGCATGTACATAGCAAAACTGACACCCCAAAATACATTCTGCTACTCCTCCCGAGTATGGCGATACCAAATATGTGAGACTTTTACACAGCCTGGCCACATACAGAGGCCCAAGTAGCACTGTCAGGTGTTCTAGGAGCATACATTACACACATAAATTCCTGCCAACCTATCACATTGTTGAAGGCCCTTCATATTTCTAACACATAGCATGTACTGTACATACCAATTACAAACCAAAATACATTCTGCTGAGCAAAGGGTAAAGAAAAGATTACCTGCGGTTTTAGTAGTGCAGTGGTCCACAGAGGAGAGCATCGGTCCAGGCAGAAGGCAGGAACGTAGACCGCGACAGCAAAACAGGCAGCAGGCAGGAACGTGGACAGCGACAGCAAAACAGGCAGCAGGCAGGAATAGTCAGCACAGGTAGAGATGTTGTCAACACAGCCAATGCATTAGTCCAGATAGCAGGCAGGGATGTGGTCAGCAGCAGCAAAAGGATCAAAGGATCGTCCATGCAGCAGGCAGGAATACTGTCCATAATTAGTAAAGGCAGCAGGCAGAGGTATGGTCAGCACAGCCAGAGTATTTTTTTCCAGGGAGCAGACAGGACCATCAAGCTTAGGGTATCGGTCAGGGAAGAATGGGGACAGGGGTAGAGGCTTCTCCCACCCAAATCTCTTTGAAGCCTCCGGACAACCAGACCCTGTTATGGGAACACAGAAAAACTGGTTTTCTGAACTCCGAACACTCTTCTGGAGCCCCTCACATATGTGAGACCCCTGTGTAGCAGGGTAAAAGATCAGTCCAAGGGGCAGGCAAAAACATGGTCAACAAGCCGAGGTCAGTGCAGGTAAAAGGCAGACATAGACGGTAGGCAGAGGCATAGTCGATACAGTCCAGGGTCAGTTCACTTGAAAGGCAGAAACATGGCGGATAAACAATGCAGACGGTAGGCAGAGGCATAGTCGAGAAACAGGCCAGGGTCAGTTCACATGGAAGACAATGATATGGTTGGTTGAGGCAGGGAAATATTCATGACAGAAATTGGGGGGAAATGGCAGTCTATTGGAAATATGGGCTAATAGTGGTCCACAGTGTGATATCGCCTGAAGCATTGTCCGATGCAAAGGCCAGGTAGGGAGGGACAATCGGGACAATAGAAGCTGGTGTCTTTCCTAACTCCTCTCTTAGTGCACACCCGGCATTTTTTTTGGTGTCGTCTTCCGGATGCTGATGGTGGAATATGTTCCGGAAAATGGCGCTCATGTAGCCTGACGCCAGAATCTGAGCGAATGCTTTCTGGGGGGGATTCCTCTTGATAAATAAGTGAAGTGACAATGTCTTCAATATATTTTATGAAGGTGGTGGGTGTTGCTGAGGATTTTTGGTAAATTATAAAAGAATTTAAAAGGGCCAAATGAAAAAAGTAAATTGCAACTTTTTTATACCAAAAAAGAGATTTTCTTATTGACAGATAGGGCTGCAACATTTGGTCATTTAAATCCACCCCCCCATAAATTTATTATAAGCATTGATGCAGGAAGGCTTGCGAACGGGACCGCGTCTTCTGTGAAGTTCCACTGAGGTGTCATTGTGGATGGTGGACATCATATAAACATCTTTAGTATCCTTCCACTTCACAGCCAGCACTTCCTCATTCCTCAAGCTGGCCGATTCCCCCCTTTGAATGTTTGTGGCGACAAGACGCTGTGGGAAGCCCTTCCGTTTTTTTCTTATTGTACCACAGGCCAATGTTTTTTTTTTTAGGTACAGGTGGCGGAGAAGGGGCAAACTCGTATAAAAATTGTCCATATATATATGATACCCCTTTTGGAGGAGTGGGAATGCCAACTCCCAAACAATTTTCCCACTAATTCCCATGTACGATGGACACTCAGGGGGCTGGAGCTGGGAATCTTTGCCTTCGTACACACGGAAGGAGTGCACATAACCAGTGGCACTTTCACAGAGCTTGTTGAGCTTCAAGCCATACCTCGCTCTCTTACTTGGGATGTATTGTTTCATACCCAGCCGGCCTGTGAAATGCACCAGGGATTCGTCCACAGATATATTTCTGTCAGGGACATAAAGTTCAGCAAACTTTTTGGAAAAAAAATCAATTAGGGGGCGAATTTTATACAGCTTGTCAAATTGTGGGTGATTCCGGGGGGGGGGCACTGTGAGTTGTCACTAAAATGCAGGAAGCGCATAAAAATTTCATATCGGGACCTGGACATGGCTGCAGAAAAAACTGGCATGTGATGAATGGATTTGGTCGACCAATACTTATGTATCTCATTTTTTTTTTTTGTAAGCCCCATGTTTAGCGTTAGGCCTAAAAACACTTTCAGCTCTGGAATTGTTAGGGGTCTCCATTCAAAAGGGCGGGCATAGCTGGAGTTGGGGTTGGCTGTGATAAATTGTTGGGCACAAAGATTGGTTTGGTCCATGACCATTTGAAGTAATTCCTCTGGGAAAAATAAATAAAAAAAATCCATCTTGGAAAAACCTGCAGTGTTGACCTGCACACCTGGCTGTGCTGTAAAAGGGGGGATCGTGGCTGACCCTGTGGTAGAAGGCAGCCACAATGGGTTTTCCAAGCTTTCTGGCAGCTGATTTTGGGCCCTAATTCTTTGGCGCACACTGGGCCTCTCCTCCTGGGGTCTAGCAGCGCTTGAACTGGGCCTCTCCTCCTGGGGTCTACCGCCGTTGGCACTGCTGGTAGATGCCTGGGGTTCCGACCGTCTTCTTTTAGGAGGGGCTGCTTCCTCCTCCAATTCAGATCCTGAGGTGCTGCCTTCAGGGGGCTCATATTCTGAGCCAGAAACTGAAACAGAACTGAGCGGTGAGAGCTCCCCGATGCTCTCATCGCTCAGACTGAGTATTTGGTATGCCTCCTCTGGGGTGTACATCCTTTTGGACATAGTGGCAGGTACTCTGGTGGCAGGTGGTGAGGTGGCGGGTATTCTGGTGAGGTGGCGGGTACTCTGGTGGCAGGTGGTGAGGTGGCAGGTACTCTGGTGGCAGCTGGTGAGGTGGCGGGTACTCTGGTGGCAGCTGGTGAGGTGGCGGGTACTCTGGTGGCAGCTGGTGAGGTGGCGGGTACTCTGGTGGTAGGTACACTGGTGGCAGGTACACTGGTGGCAGGTGATGAGGTGGCGGGTACTCTGGTGGTACTCTGATGGCAGGTACTCTGGTTGCAGGTACTCTGATGGCAGGTACTCTGGCAGGTGGCGGGTACTCTGGTGGTACTCTGGCAGGTGGTGAGGTGGCGGGTACTCTGGTGGTACTCTGGCAGGTGGTGAGGTGGCGGGTACTCTGGTGGTACTCTGGCAGGTGGTGAGGTGGCGGGTACTCTGGTGGTACTCTGGCAGGTGGTGAGGTGGCGGGTACTCTGGTGGTACTCTGGCAGGTGGTGAGGTGGCGGGTACTCTGGCAGGTGGTGAGGTGGCGGGTACTCTGGTGGTACTCTGGCAGGTGGTGAGATGGCGGGTACTCTGGTGGCAGGTACTCTGGTGGTGACAGGTACTGATGACAGGTACTGATGACAGGTACACCTGATGACAGGTACACCTGATGACAGGTTCTCTTTATTTAGGGGGGGGGGGGGTGATCTGGGCACAGATGGGTATATATATACTAGGTGGGTACAGTATATAGGTAACTCACTGTTAGCTGATCTCCTCCTCACACAGGATCGGTGTGTGAAGAGGAGAACCCAGCAACAGGAGTTACCTCTCTTTTTTGTTTACATTTAGTGACTGGCTGTCATTGGACACAGCCAGTCACTAAATAGCCAATTGTTTTTTATTTTTACTTTGATCGGGCTGAGCTGTATCTAAGGCAAAAGCCTCAGCCAGCCTCAGTCCCGATCTGTCACTGAACGTTCCCGGGAGCGCGCGCGTGGGCAGTGCACGCCGCTTCCGGGATACATACAATCAGCGGCGAACGGCGCCGCTGCAACGGCGCAGAACACCGCCTCGGGAGACAACTGGCCACTTCAATACCCCCATCGGGGGACGGCTGTGTCCCGAGGGACACACCGGATCCCCGATCGCCGCTCTGCGGGCCCCCCCGGGCCCGCAGTAGCGGCGGAAGGCCGAGGACGTCATATGACGCCCACCCAGGATGGGAGATCCACCTTGTGGGCGTCATTTGACTATGGCCGGGTATTGAAGTGGTTAAAGTGAAACAATAAAAGTGAAATATTCCTTTAACCACAAGCCAACCGGGCCATAGCCGAAACAGCGCGGTCAGCTTATTCTGTGTGGACGTCCGTGGGCCCCTGGGGCGCGCACCCGGGAACATCCGTGACCAAGGTAAATGGCCGCTGATATAACGGAGCATCACTTGTAAACAAACCAGCGTCATGTCATGATGCCGGTTCCTCCCTCCCTTCTGTACCGATCGGTACAGTGTGAGAGGAGAGAGGGAGAGGGCACTACAGATCCAGCCCACAGCACTGCTCAGTGCCAGTACTATGCAATACTCTACCAATACATTTTAACAGAATTTTCAGTCTTTTTTGATTTATAGCACAAAAAATAAAAAACACAGCAGTGATTAAATACCACCAAAAGAAAGCTCTATTTGTGTGAAAAAAAGGACAAACATTTCATATGGGTATTGTTGCATGACTAAGTAATTGTCATTCAAAGTGTGAGAGCACCAAAAGCTGAAAATTGGTCTGGTTAGGAAGGGGGTTTAAGTGCCCAGTGGTCAACTGGTTAAATATCGTGCCTGGGGGGTGTCTATAGTATGCCTGTAAAGTGGCGCAGTTTTCCTGTGTTTAGAACAATACCACAGCAAAATTACATTTCTAAAGGAAAATAAGTAATTTACCACTGCTTGCGGCTGTAATGTATTGTCGGGTCCCAGCAATATCGATGAAAATCATTGCGAAAAACAGCATGGCCCCCCCCCCCAGCCCATTACCAGGCTCTTTGGGTCTGGTATTGATATTAAGGGAAACCCCGCCCCAAATTTTAAAAAAATGGCGTGGGGGGGCCCCAGGCACTATATACTCTGAACAGAAGTATATATACTATATGGCCTGCCCTATATACTTTGCAGAAAATTGGGCCTTAGGTGTTGATGGAACCACAACACTGTAACCCCTCACAGATACTGTTGTTGGGCGCAGGAATGGGCCCTGCTGTGAAATATTAGATCAAAAATTGTAATTACATGCCCCTGTTCCACAGGGACAGAAAAATTGGGCCTTGGGTGGTGGTGGTGATGCCACAACAATGTAAGCCCACACAGTTACACTTGGTGGGCGCAGGAGCGAGCCCTGCTGTGAAATATTCGTTTAAAAACTGTAATTACAATACAGTGCAGCCGTAGTGCAGTTGCTACTACTTTTCTGGTACACAATACAGTGAAGTGTGTGCAAAATAAAATATACACCTTGGACCGGCCACCAAGGAGAGGCAGACGCTCACAGGCCATTAAAAGAGCAAGCAGCCTCTGTGTCTACAGTCAACAGCGCTGGTCGTGGACATGGTGCATCCTCTGCAGGTGGCAGTGGGGCACGCTTGTCCTTTTTCTCTGCTGCTTGCCATGTTATTGAGCCAGAACATGCAGAAGACTTGGTGGAGTGGATAACAAAGCCCTCCTTGTCCTCTGTCACCCAGGCTCAGAGCAGTTTGCCTTCCAATGCAGCTGCCAAAGCAGCCTATTCCACCAGCTCCATGTCCGCTCCATGTCCACAGTCACTCCTTCTGTAGCCCCACCATCATGCATGGAGGAGTCCCCCAAACTATTTAACCAGTGTCGGGTACATGCTGCTGGAGGATGCGCAGCGATTTGAAGGCTCCGATGTTGGTTCCCAGGTTGAGGAAGGGAGTAACGTGAGTCTAGAGAGGGGGTTCCCAAGAAGGTCAAGAAACTGGTAGTCATGTTCCCCCAGCTGCAGCATACTGCCAAGTTTGCTCCAGTGACGAGGAGGGAGGGGATGATGAGGTCACTGACTCTACTTGGATGCCTGATAGAAGAGAGGAGGAGAAGGAGGAGGAGGCGGCACAACTCCAACGAGGCAGGCTGTCCTCTAGGGGGCAACTTAAGGGCAGCCACGCTACTTCATCACACCGCAGAGCTCTGCAGGTGCAGGGCGCTTCTGACCCCCCGCTGATTTTGAAAAGTTCCTTGGTGCGGGCCTTTTTTGACACGTGTGCAGCAGGTCGCAGCGTTGCTGTTTGCAAGCTATGTCTGAATCAAATCAAGCAGCTGCTTGGGCACCACATGCTTGACCAGACATATGACGACCTCCCATGCAGTCCGTTGGCAACAGCACTTGAAAGACCCACACCAAAGAAAAAGGTGGACTTTTCCTTGCTCCTCATCTGGGATCTCCAACCCCACTATACCTCCAGTCCTCTCAAAAACCTGCACTGAAAGGAATGAAGGTATAGCAATAGGTGTTGCAAGTACTTGCAGCCAATCTGCTATCAGTACACCACCATCTGATTTTAGCAGGCAAATTTCCCTACCCCAGTTGCTAAACCGTTAAAAGAAATTTGGTCCCAGCCATCCACATGCTCAGCGTCTAAATGCTAGCTTTGCCAAATTTCTAGCACTACAACTGTTGCCTTTTAAGCTGGTAGACTCTGCCCCCTTTAGTGAATTTGTGGAATGTGCTGTACCTCAGTGGCAGGTTCCAAAACACCATTTCTTTTCATGGAAGGCCATTCCGGCTCTACTGGCATGTGGAAGGCAATGTTTTGGCCCCATTGGACAGGGCGGTCAGCAGTAAGGTGCATATTACCGCTGACTCATGGTCTAGCAGGCACGGGCAAGGATGTTACCTTTCCTTCACAGCGCACTGGGTAACTCTGCTGGGAGCTGGGAAGGATGCAGGACAGAGTTCAGTATTGTTGGAGCTTGTTCTGCCACCGCGCCTCCAAAATGCTAGTGGTGATTCTGCCACAATGAGGCAGGATGTCCTCTAGGGGGCAGCTTAAGGGCAGCCACGCTACTGCATCACACCGCAGAGCTTCGCAGGTGCAGGGCGCTTCTGACCCCCGGCTGATTTTGAAAAGTTCCTTGGTGCGGGCCTTTTTTGACACGTGTGCAGCAGGTCGCAGCGTTGCTGTTTGCAAGCTATGTCTGAATCAAATCAAGCAGCTGCTTGGGCACCACATGCTTGACCAGACATATGACGACCTCCCATGCAGTCCGTTGGCAACAGCACTTGAAAGACCCACACCAAAGAAAAAGGTGGACTTTTCCTTGCTCCTCATCTGGGATCTCCAACCCCACTATACCTCCAGTCCTCTCAAAAACCTGCACTGAAAGGAATGAAGGTATAGCAATAGGTGTTGCAAGTACTTGCAGCCAATCTGCTATCAGTACACCACCATCTGATTTTAGCAGGCAAATTTCCCTACCCCAGTTGCTAAACCGTTAAAAGAAATTTGGTCCCAGCCATCCACATGCTCAGCGTCTAAATGCTAGCTTTGCCAAATTTCTAGCACTACAACTGTTGCCTTTTAAGCTGGTAGACTCTGCCCCCTTTAGTGAATTTGTGGAATGTGCTGTACCTCAGTGGCAGGTTCCAAAACACCATTTCTTTTCATGGAAGGCCATTCCGGCTCTACTGGCATGTGGAAAGCAATGTTTTGGCCCCATTGGACAGGGCGGTCAGCAGTAAGGTGCATATTACCACTGACTCATGGTCTAGCAGGCATGGGCAAGGATGTTACCTTTCCTTCACAGCACACTGGGTAACTCTGCTGGCAGCTGGGAAGGATGCAGGACAGAGTTCAGTATTGTTGGAGCTTGTTCTGCCACCGCGCCTCCAAAATGCTAGTGGTGATTCTGCCACAGCTCTCTCCTCCACCCCCTCCTCTTCTTCCTCTATGGCCTCTTCTGCAGATTTGTCCTCTGAACCAGCGGTGCTCCATAAGCGGTCAAGGGGCTACACAAGCACTCAGGCAAAAAGATGCCATGCAGTGCTTGAGTTGTTCTGCTTAGGGGACAGGAGCCACACGGGGGCCGAGATTCTGTCAGCTCTGCAAGGGCAGGCTCAGAGATGAAAAAGGTAGGAGGGATAATGGCGCTCCCTAGTAAAGTGTGTGCAACTACACTACCCCAACACACCCGATGCAAGTATTTGTATGGTTGTATAAAAATATTTTGAAACCCAGTGTTGGGTTAACACAAACAGTAATAAGTGTACCACTCAGAGACCCAGTGTTGGGTTAACATGAACAATAGTAGATGTACCACCAGAGGGCCACTCAGGACCTAGTTGGGGCACTTGTATGAGTTGACCTCTAAGTGGTAAAAGCGTTACAATAAATAAATAAACAAATGGTGCATGTCATCCAGTGTATCCATCAACTAACATTTTCCACTACCCATATAAGGCAATTAATAGTGAACATAGGTGAAAATATATCCAATGTACAGTGAGTCCATCAGTTAACATATAAAAACAATATAGTGAAAACGATGTGAATAAGGAAAAACTAGGGTAAAAAACCCGTGAAAAAACCCGTTAAAAAAGGGGGTTAGTGTATATAAGTCCTCCCAAGTGTTGGGATCCAGTAAGCGTAGAAAAAAGGAAAAATGAAAAAAAAAATTTATATATAAAAATAAATATAAATATGCACAGTTCAGTAGTAGGTGACTTAGGTGCCTTCGCTGCTGCAAAACAGGTGACTTCGTGCTCCCCGTATGGTCCCACACTCACCAGATAATACCACCCCTGCAGGGGTAACAGGCATGTAAGGAGATCCGTCAGTAATCCCTCCACCGGCTTTGGATATGGTCCCCGGGAAGATATCACACTCCTCCGTTCCCACAGAAATGATCTCAGGGTCTAGGTACTGCAAGCCAGCTTCAGCACTCCACTCCTCAGAATATTCAGAAAAAATGTCCCTTAGATGACTTCTTCCAATAGGAATGTCATTACGAACTGACCAACTGACCAAGCCCCCGTTGTCAGAGTATTGATATAATGCACTGGAAGCTTCTTGTTTGCAGCATACAGCTTTACTTTTATGGAGGATATTCATCCATAAAAGTAAAGCTGTATGCTGCAAACAAGAAGCTTCCAGTGCATTATATCAATACTCTGACAACGGGGGCTTGGTCAGTTGGTCAGTTCGTAATGACATTCCTATTGGAAGAAGTCATCTAAGGGACATTTTTTCTGAATATTCTGAGGAGTGGAGTGCTGAAGCTGGCTTGCAGTACCTAGACCCTGAGATCATTTCTGTGGGAACGGAGGAGTGTGATATCTTCCTGGGGACCATATCCAGAGCCGGTGGAGGGATTACTGATGGATCTCCTTACATGCCTGTTACCCCTGCAGGGGTGGTATTATCTGGTGAGTGTGGGACCATACGGGGAGCACGAAGTCACCTGTTTTGCAGCAGCGAAGGCACCTAAGTCACCTACTACTGAACTGTGCATATTTATATTTATTTTTATTTTTATATATAAAATTTTTTTTTCATTTTTCCTTTTTTCTACGCTTACTGGATCCCAACACTTGGGAGGACTTATATACACTAACCCCCTTTTTTAACGGGTTTTTTCACTGTTTTTTTACCCTAGTTTTTCCTTATTCACATCGTTTTCACTATATTGTTTTTATATGTTAACTGATGGACTCACTGTACATTGGATATATTTTCACCTATGTTCACTATTAATTGCCTTATATGGGTAGTGGAAAATGTTAGTTGATGGATACACTGGATGACATGCACCATTTGTTTATTTATTTATTGTAACGCTTTTACCACTTAGAGGTCAACTCATACAAGTGCCCCAACTAGGTCCTGAGTGGCCCTCTGGTGGTACATCTACTATTGTTCATGTTAACCCAACACTGGGTCTCTGAGTGGTACACTTATTACTGTTTGTGTTAACCCAACACTGGGTTTCAAAATATTTTTATACAACCATACAAATACTTGCACCGGGTGTGTTGGGGTAGTGTAGTTGCACACACTTTACTAGGGAGCGCCATTATCCCTCCTACCTTTTTCACTTTATATACTGGCTCCCTAGGGAGTCCACTCAGGGGAGGCTGCATACCTTTAATTTCCTGTCCTGAGCGCGGATTATATATTTCTTTTACAGGCTCAGAGATGGTTGACGCCACGCCAGCTTCAGCCAGGAATGGTTGTATGCGACAATGGCACCAATCTTCTCTCTGCCCTCCGACAGCGACACTTGACCCATGTTCCATGTTTGGCACGCGTCCTGAATTTGGTGGTGTAGCAGTTCTTGAGCAGGTACCCAGGCTTACAGGATCTCCTGTGGTCATTTCCGCCGGTCATACAATGCCAGTGCTCGGCTGGCTGACATTCAAAGGGAATGCAACCTGCCCACCACCTCATTTGTGACATGCCCACCAGGTGGAACTCAACATTGGCAATGCTGCAGCAGCTGCACACGCAGCAGAGGGTCATCAATGAGTAACTGTGTGAGTATGGCACCAGGACAGGGTCTACTGATCAAGGATTGCATGCACTGTCCTATCACCATTTGAGGAGGCCACGAGGATGGTGAGCAGCGACAATGCATGCATCAGTGATACTGTCCCTCTAGTCTTCCTGTTGGATCACACGCTTCGTGGAATAATGAACAGGGCACTTGAGGCAGAACAGTGGGAGAAAGAGGAGCACTTCCTTACCTCTCAAGGCCCCCTTTATCCAGAGAGTATTCCTGCGGGCCCGCCAAACACACAGGAAGAAGAGGAGCAGGATTGTGTCAGCATGGATGTGGAATATAACACATCAGTAGTCTTGAAGGGATGGTTTTCAGTCCCCAGAAACCCAAGGAGTTGTACGTGGCTGGAAGGAGGTTGTTACGGATCATGTGATCCTTAGTGACCCAGAGGACAGAATCTAATGCCTCTGCAAACTTATGCTGCATGGCCTCCCTAATTCTGCAAAGCCTGCGAAAGGACCCTAGGATTCATGGTATCAAGGAGAGGGATCATTACTGGCTGGCAACCCTTCTTGATCCACTTTACAAGGGTAAGGTTACAGACCTCATCCTGCCTTCACAGAGGGAGCAAAGGGTGACATATCTTCAGGAGGCCTTGAAGAAAGGTTTGTGCAATGCATTTCCAGACTCTGGGAGGTTACAATTTCCTGGTGCTGGACAATGTGTTGCTAAGGCTTCGTTCAGTCAGAGGAAGAGCGGTGGAGAAGGTGGACGGCTGACCGATGCCTTTAGACAATTTTTCAGTCCTCAGCGCCAAGGTCTGATTGGTTCAATCAACCATCGCCAGCATCTGCATTACATGGTGCAGGAATATCTAGGGACAAGAGCAGACTTGGAGACCTTTTCAACAGAGCATCCACTGGGTTACTGGGTCTTGAGGACGGACCACTGGCCAGAACTTGCTCAATATGCAATTGAGCTACTGGCCTGTCCTGAATCCAGTGTTCTTTCTGAACACACATTCAGTGCTGCTGGAGGGTTTGTAATGGATCATAGAGTGTGCCTGTCCACAGACTCCGTTGATAGGCTCACATTCATAAAAATGAATCAGTTTTGGATAAGCAGCTATCAAGCACCCGATGCTGATGTAACTGATTGATTTTTCTATGTATGTGGGATCTCTTAAATACTGCCTATGCTGAGTGACTATCCTATTCCTCCTTGATGATGCTAGCTTCCAACATTTTTGGTTTAGGGTACCACCACCACTGCCTAAGGCCCAATTTTTCTGTCCCTGTTTAACATTACAATTTTTGATCTAATATTTAACAGCAGGGCCCATTCCTGCGCCCAACAAGAGTATCTGTGAGGGGTTACAGTGTTGTGGCACCACCACCACCAAAGGCCCAATTTTTCTGCCCCAGCAGCAAAAAAAGAACAAGCATGCCCCATGGCCACCTGCAGAGGATGCACCATGTCCATGACCAGCACTGTTGACTGTAGACACAGAGGCTGCTTGCCCTCTTGGACTGTAAGCGTCTGCCTCTCCTTGGTGGCCTTCCGGACATGATGTATATTTTGTTTTGCAACACACATTGTGTACTGTGTACACCACCAGAAAAGTAGTAGCAACTATACTATGGCTGCACTGTATTGTGTACACCACCAGAAAAGTAGTAACAACTGCACTACACTGTATTGTGTACAACACCAGAAGTATAGTAGAAGCAGTACACCACAGAATGCACTGTAGATATAGGCTACACTGGATGCAGAGTATATTTATAGTATACACACATATATACATATACATATATATATACATATGTATATATATATATATATATATATATATATATATATATATATATATATATATATATATATATATATATACATATACACACACACACACACACATATATATATATATATATATACATACATACACACACACATACACGCACACACCACTTGCCGACCGCTGCATGCCGATATACGTTGGCACAATGGCAGCGGTAGGCAAATAGGCGTACATCCCCTTTAATCGGTGGGGCTAGCGGGCGTGTGTGCCTGCCTTGTACAGCATGACCGTGCCCGCGGGACCTGCGGACTCGATGTCCGCCTGTGTCCCGACGATCGTGTCACAGAGCCGCAGAACGGGGAGATGCCTATGTAAACAAGGCATTTCCCCATTGTGCCTTGTGACATGACAGAGATCACTTCTCCCTGTCATTGGGAGCAGTGATCGCTGTCATGTGAGTGGAAGCCCACCCCCCCACAGTTAGAATTACTCCCTAGGACGCACCTAACCCCTTGATCGCCCCCTAGTGTTTAACCCCTTCCCTACCAGTGTCATTTACACAGTAATCAGTGCATTTTTATAGCGCCGATCGCTGTATAAATGACATTGGTCCCAAAATAGTGTCAAAAGTGTCCAATGTGTCTGCCATAATGTCACAGTCACAATAAAAATCACAGATCGCTGCCATTACTACTAAAAAAAATAATAATAATAAAAAACGCCATAAAACTATCCCCTATTTCTTAGACGCTATAACTTTTGCGCAAACCAATCAATATACGCTTATTGCGATTTTTTTTTTACTAAAAATATGTAGAAGAATACATATCGGCCTAAACTGAGGGAAAAAAATGTATATATTTTTGGTGGATATTATAGCAAAAAGTAAAAAATATAGCTTTTTTTTTCAAAATTGTCTTTTTTTTTTTGTTTATAGTGCAAAAAAAATTCAATATTTGCAGAGGTGATCAAATACCACCAAAAGATAGCTCTGTTTGTGGGAAAGAAAGGATGTAAATTTTGTTTGGGTGCAACGGCGCACGACCACGCAATTGTCAGTTAAAGTGACGCAGTGCCGAATCACAAAGGAGGGGATAAAATCTTCCGGGGCTGAAGTGGTTAAAACACAGCCTGAAGTATATTAGAAACAGTACACCATGGAATGAACTGTAGATATAGTCTACACTGGATGCAGTGTATGTATGTGTGTGTATATATTATTAATACACCTCCTGACTTAGTCCCCCTGAGCCATGATTGGCCAAAGGCACCCTGCCTTTGGCCAATTATTGCTCTTAGCAGAGGGTGCTTTGATTGGCCAAAGCATGTAGGTCAGGTGCATGCTTTGGCCAATCATCATACAGCAATGCACTGTGATCTTGCAGTGTATTATGGGGCATTCCGCGGTGCTCAAATTTGCCGCGAACACCCCATAATGTTCGGTCTTCGGCGAACAGGAGAACACCCGATGTTCGAATCAAACTTATGTTCGTGCTCATACCTACTGAGAACATGATAGTGACAGTTTCTCTAATGTTTTAAAGCCTACCCACCATAAGGGGTATGCCGCATACACACGGTCGGAATTTCCAATGGAAACAGTCCGATGGGAGCTTTTCATCAGATTTTCCGACCGTGTGTATGCCCATCAGTCTTTTTCTGTCGGCATTTCCGACGGACTTTAGATTGAGAGCCTGTTCTTAATTTTCTAACGGATTTTCCGATCGTGTGTATGCAATTCCGACACGCAAAATTCCGACGCATGCTCTGAAACAATTTGACGCATGCTCGGAAGCATTAAACTTCCCTTTTATAGTGCCGTTGAACGTGTTGTATGTCGCGGTGTTATTGACCGTCGGAATTTGGTGTGACCGAGTGTAGGCAAGACAGTTTGAGCGAAATTCCGTCGGAATTCCGACGGGAAAACCATCAGAGCTTTTTCTGACGAGAATTCCGATTGTGTGTACGCGGCATTAGATGCTTGATTAGGTCTCGGGTACTAGAGAAAGCACATTTACTTACCCAATTCCCCCTCCTCTAGCAGCCAGCACTCTCCTGTTCTCCCCCATGCTTTGACAGTGGACTATCCTCATCTCCAATGCAGGGCTATGGACACTGCATTGTACTTGATGATGTCAGAGGACTGGTGGCTATAGGAGTGTGGGAGGAAAAGGGCGCATGGAGATTTTAACAAAATGTAACCTTCGCAGTACGAGGGCAACTACACTGCATATGAGGAATTTTTGTTGCCCCAAAAACAGCTTAAAGTCAGTGTTTGTTATTGAAAATCGGTAGTACAGCACCAGTTAAAAACATAAAAATTACAGTATAGCAATGGTAAGAAAACATTAAATAAAAAATAGCATTTATATTGTCTCCGGGTATAGATTTACACTGATGATCCCCTTTTGGCAAATAAACACAATAATAATGAATACTTAAATAAAAAAACAATATATTGTAAGTTTTATAAGAATAATGCTAATTAAATAAACTACATAAAATACAGGTTTATTTAGTAAAGGCACATACAGTAGGCTGTTCATGTTACAAGGGAACTTTCACTTAGCTAAGTGAATTAAGTGAAGCTCTGCTGACTTCCATCATCCAATCTACAGTATGTGCAAACAAAAATACTGATTTGAACTTTCCATGCACATGATTGGGTATCATTTCCAAAGTGAATCTTCATCGCATTCATTAAGCTAAGGGAAATTTCCCTTGCAAAGTGAACAGCCTCATTTCCTTTAGTAAAGCAATGACACCACCAGTATATTCCGATTGCCTCCTGGGGGGATTAGGAAGGAATATATCTTTCCCCTGCTGGAGCAAATTGGACCATGCTTTATTTAGGGTTGTCTGCCTTCCTCTAGATCAGCTGGTTGGTTGAACTAGATGGACTTGTGACTTTTTTCAACGTGACCAACTATGTCACCCAGAGTGTAATGGGTAATTTCCAGGAGTTTTTTTGCCAGCCCTGTAGACAGACCTTCACTTTCAGTTTCTGGAAGGAGATTATATAAGCCTTTAAGGCACAACATTTCTATGACTAGAGTTAGACACAGCTGAACCCAAGATGTATACGGATCTGAGGGAGTGTGTTTGGATTGTTTATTTGTTTTACTTTTCGATATACATGACAAATATGAATATGGTTGGAAAATGTGACAATGCATTTATTTTTTGGGTCTTCGTGTATTTTCATTTTTTATATCTCTGGAATGAGGTCTATACAAAGATCTGAATCAGGAACAAAATGACAAAGGTAAGACCATCTTGGGCAAGGGCAAGTTCAAGGCTGTCTAGGCGGGGGGGGGGGGGGGGGGGTTGTTATCTTTCTAAAAGGTGCTAATGCTGGAATTATTGCTGAAGGTTCCACCACAAAAGCCCATAGATGTTTGATGAGATAGAGGGTAGTAACTGAATGTCCTAGTGCCCTATGATGATACTGCTCTGCAGCTTTTGCCACTAATAACCTTAATAACAAGCAGTATGTATTGGAATGATGAGATAACTTTAACCACTTAAGGACCGGAAGAATTTCCTCCTTAATGACCAGGTAATTTTTTGCGATATGGCACTGCGCCGCTTTAACTGACAATTGCGCGGTCATGCAACGCTATACCCAAACAAAAGTGAATAGATGTGGCGCTTACTCAATATCCTAAAGTGCTAATGCAATATCCTCAGGTGATAATAATATTCACATATTCAAATAAATTAAAAAATAATTTGGTGTTAATAAAGTTCAATATGAAAGTACAATGATAAGTTATAATAAGAGTCCAATAAAATACTTAAAGCGGAGTTCCACCCAAAAATGGAACTTCTGCTTTAAGTGTTGGTGACCCCCTGACATGCCACATTTGGCATGTCATTTTTGGGGGAGGAGCATGTCTGTTTTCGGAGGCACCCAGTTCCCACTTCCTCCCCTTGCGCAGTGGCACCAGAAGAAAACTCTCCTCTCCCCCCCCCCCTCCCTCCCTCCCTGCAATCTTCTGGGACACGTCACAGATCCCAGAAGATTTCACAGCCCGCAGCGTGGCTCTGTGAAGCCACATCCAGGCGCCCACAGTTTTAATGCCAGCGGAGAGGAGGGGGAGAGGAGGGTGCTTTAATCGCCCGTATCGCAGGACCGTGGGAGAGGTAAGTGTCTAAATGTCAGCAGCTACACTTTTTGTAGTTGCTGACTTTTAAATGGGTGGAACTCTGCTTTAATGCAAAAAAATCTTCAGTGCAAGAATAGTTCATAGACAGTGTCACCGATCACAGTGCAAAACAAAGTATCGGATTCTTAAGTAGTGCTTCCACCATCCGTGTATATAGTGTGCCCAGCCTCTCACCTCACCAAGAGACCCCTGCAGGTCTAGTCACATTTATGATGGATCTCTCATAGGTATCCACATCCACTACGTTCATGTTTGTTGGCCGACAATTGTGTGCGGTTAGTATGCAAGACAAGATCCAGGCACACGCCCTTCGGACAAAAGTCTGACGCTCTGTTGGCCAACAAGCCGATCGTGTGTACGAGGCTTGAGAGTGAGCCTACACTGGAGGGAAGTGGAGGAGACTGATAAGTTTAGTGGAATTTCCTGCCTGTGTCTGAGAATTCTGATAGCGGATCACAAGAAAGGAGCGTGCTGCTGTGGATACCTATGAGAGATTCATCATAAATGTGACTAGACCTGCAGGGTCTCTTGGTGAGGTGAGAGGCTGGGCACACTATATACACGGATGGTGGAAGCACTACTTAAGAATCCGATACTTTGTTTTGCACTGTGATCGGTGACACTGTCTATGAACTATTCTTGCACTGAAGATTTTTTTGCATTAAAGCAAAATTTTTTTTTCTTTCTTTAAGTCAGCAGCTACAAATACTGCAGCTGCTGACTTTTAAAATAAGGACACTCACCTGTCCAGGGCGCCCACAATGTCGTCACCCGAACCGTCCCTCGGTCCTCGGATGCTGCCGCCCCCATCTTCGGTAAGTGAATCAAGAAGTGAAGCCTTGCGGCTTCACTTCTTGGTTCCCTACTGCGCATGTGCAAGTAGTGCTGTGCAATCCGAATGGTCCCTGCTGTCTCTGGGACCCCTGTGTCTCCCAGCAGACAGCAGGGGGGGCGGGAAGTGGTGTAGGTCACCGCAGTGATCTATGCCCAGAAGTGGGTGCAAATACCTGTATTATACAGGTATCTGCACCCCCCTCCCCCCTGAAAGGTGCCAAATGTGACACCGGAGGGGGGAGGGTTCCGAAAAGCGGAAGTCCCATTTTTGTGTGGACCTCCGCTTTATGCACTTTATTGGACTGTAATTATAAAGTTATCATTGCACTTTCATATTGAACTTTATTAACACCAAATTATTTTTGAATTTGAATACTATTGTACTATCAATAGAGATTTTGTATTATATTGTTTTGCACTGTGATTGGTGACACTACTTATGATTATTTTTGGCACTGAATATTTTTTGCACTTAGCACTTTGATTTGGTTTTAGATGATTTTATCATTATATTTTTTTGCATATGTGGATATTATTATCACCTGAGGATGTTGCATTAGCACTTTAGGATATTGAGTGCCACATCTATTTACTTTTAGTTATCATTGTGTGGGAACATAATTCATGTTGGCAGCTACTCACCAGTGTTGGTTATTCTGGTTTGCGCATTAGTACATTCATATTACCCAAACAAAATTGACGTCCTTTTTTTTCCCCACAAATAGAGCTTTCCTTTGGTGGTATTTGATCACCTCGGTGGGTTTTAATTTTTTGCGCAATAAACAAAAAAATAGCGACAATTTTGAAAAAAAACATTTTATACTTTTTGCTATAATAAATATCCCCAAAAAAAGAAAAAAAAAAAAAAGAAATTTCTTCATCAGTTTAGGCCGATATGTATTCTTCCACATATTTTTGGTAAAAAAAAAAAAAAAAAAAAAAAAAATCACAATAAAACGTATATTGATTGGTTTGTGATTTTTAGCATGACTGCGACATTGCGGCAGACAGATCGGACACTTGACACATTTCTGGGACCACTGACATTTATACAGCGATCAGTGCTATAAAAATGCACTGATTGCTGTGTAAATGTCACTGGTAGGGAAGGGGTTAACACTAGGGGGCGATCAAGGGGTTAAATGTGTTCCCTCAGTGTGTTTCTTACTGTGGGGGGTGGGACTGACTAGAGAAGGAGACATATCGCTGTTCCTAATTACTAAGAACAGACAATCTGTCTCTCCTCTCCTGACAGAATGGGGATGTGTGTGTGTTTACACATCCCCGTACTGGCTCTCGTACCTCTGATCGCACTTTGCCAGAGGATATCGCGGCCGCTTGCCTCACACATCGGGTCCCCTGCCATGCAGCGGGCGCGCGCACGCCTGCTAGAGCTGTTTAAAGGGCCGACGTACAGCTACAGTGATTTGCGGGAACGAGCCGACCTGCCGCAGTATAATGACGGTGGCTGGTCGGCAAGTGGTTAAATAAAAAATTAGGACATTTTAGAGTACAGATATACACTGATAATCCTCTTGTGACAAATAAATACAATAATAATGAAATATCAAATACTGTATAACAAATAATACATATTAGGGGGGATTTACTAATACTGGTGCACACATTATCTGTACATAATGACCAATCAGCTTCTAACTTCAGCTTGTTCAAATAAGTTTTGACAATAAAACCTAGAAGCTGATTGTTTTTTTATGAAGAATTGTACCAGTTTTAGAAAATCCCCCCCCCCCCCCCCCCCCCCCATAATGTCCTTCATGTGATTGGGTATCCTTTGCAAAGTGAATTTTCACCTCATTTACTAAGCTAAAAGAAAATTCCCATGCAAAGTGCCTACTTGCCTTTAGTAAATTAACAACACAACCTGGAATATCAGATTGGCTTCTGGGGGATCAGGAAAGATTTTTTTTTTTTTACCGATAGCGCAAATTGGACCATGGTTTACATAGGGGTTTTTGTTGCCCTCATCTGGATCAACAGTGGGCATAGGGTTCTGTATATGGAGGTTTTCTATTTATTTATTCTGTTTATTTAAAAAATTTTGGGTTTGGCTGAATTAGATGGTTTCTTTTTTCAGCCAGACTAGCTTTAAAACTAACACAAAGTGCAATGTTTGTGTCAAAAAATACTTGGTTCACACCTATGCAGTTTGCTTTTGATCAATTTCTGCAGTGCTTTTTGCTGTGCGTTTTACATTTTTTGCACACGTGTTTTTCCCCACACATTTTTTAATGCATTTTTTCTGCTTTTTTTTTGCCCAGTTTGTTGTTGGGCAGATTAAAAACAATAAAACGTTTCAAAAATGCTTTTCTGCAGCATCTCCACTGAAGTCTATTGAACCAAAATAGCACCGTTTTGTTTTGCGTTTTAAAAAGTCCCTGACCCTTTCCAAAAATGCAGCGGCTGAAAAAAGCATAGATGTGAATGTGGCCAATAGGATACCATATTAAATGAACTGTAGTGCATTTCTGCAAAAAGCAAAAAGCACCAAAAACACATAGGTGTGAACCAGGAATTTCCCAGGAGTTTTTGCCAACCCTGCAGACCTTCACTTTCAGTTTTTAGAAGGAGATATAAAGCAGTTCACAGACTATATTAATGCTGGGTTGACAGTTATGCGAATTGGATGCCGATTTCCCTGCATCCAATTCGCATGACAGGAGACTGTGACTGGCTCTCAATACAGCCGGTTCACACAGCTCCGGGGTGGCCTTGGTCCACACTGGAAATGGGTCCTATGTGTCTTTGGCTTAGTTTCAGGTCCAAATTCCAGCAAAAGTTCAGCTTTAATTCACACCTGAAACAAGGAGAACAGGGGCGCACTGGACCCCCTGCTGCATGCCGCGGCCACAGCATGTGTGAACCCGGCCTAAAGCCCTGTACACACGAGCGTAATTTGCGTCGGAAAAATCTTGGATGGTTTTGCCAACATAATTCCGCTCAAGCTTGGCTTGCATACACACGGTCACAAAAAAGTTCACTGACCTTTCGACCGCCAAGAGCGCGGTGACGTACAACACTACGACGAGCCAAGAAAATTAAGTTCAATGCTTCCGAGCATGCATCAAATTGTTTCAGAGCATTCCAGCCAGCAAAAGATTGAGAGCATGTTCTCAATTTTTCGGTCGTAAAAAGTTCCGATCGGAAATTCCGATCGTCTTTACCAATCCCGCCGCGCAAAATTCCTACGCATGCTCAGAAACCATTTGACACATGCTCGGAAGCATTGAACTTAATTTTCTCAGCTCATCATAGTGTTGTACGTCACTGCGTTCTTGACGGTCGAAAGTTCAGCGAACTTTTGTGTGACCTTGTGTATGCAAGCGAAGCTTGAGCGGAATTTCGCCGGAAAAAACATCCAAGATTTTTCCGGCGGAAAATCCGCTCGTGTGTACGCGGCAGTAGACACAGCTAACCCAAAGATGTGTATGGATCTGAGGGAGTTTATTTGGGTTGTTTATCTGTTTTTCCTTTCAATATACATGATGACTATGATTATGGATGTTAATAAACAATGCATTTTTTGGTGTCTTTGTGTATTTTTAGTTTTTATATCTCTGGAATGAGGTCTATATAAAGCTTCAGGGCTTCTTTCATCCTTCTAAAAGGCGTTTATTTGTTACTAAACCCAGTAATATGAAAATAATTAATTTGCCCCCCCCCCCCCCACAGTGCCCATAGCTTATACATTTTTTTACATTAAAATACTGCCACTATATTCCTTTTTGGCTGATCTGTATACCACGGTCACATGATAAACTGCAGGGTCTGCCTGAGTGCTGAGTGTTCAGGTAGGAGGAGATTATCACTGCAGCCTCATGCTGTTATGGATGGCGGATCATCCATCAATCAAGATGTGACATCCCACTCACTGTGTTCTTTTTTAGTTACTGGGCATGGAGGAGGAGGGGGGGACTAGGCTGTCATTTAGGATCTGTATACACGCCCACATGTGTGATGTCAATATCATGTGACCTGGCTAGCTCTGATCAACAAGGAAATGTTCTCTTCAGCAATAGAGACCAAACTGAGCATGTGCAGCTTTACTACTCTGACTGTGTCTTATCTGGCCTTGCCAAGAGAGACCCTGCAGGAGGGGGAGGATCTGTGCATATAGGATCAAAGAGCCTTTTATACACAATGCAGAGGATTAACCCCTTAAGTTCCACAGTGAGTATAACAACCATGCTATTCTGCATATACAGACTGAATTTACTATTGTGGGTTTAGTAACACTTTAATGCAGGAAAAATTATTGCTAAAAGTTCCACCACACATACCCATAGATACTTGATGAAATAGAGCTGTGGTCTTTAAACTGCGGCCTTGGGGCTGGATGTGGCCTTTTTATAGGCTTTGACCCTTGCGGCATTATTCCACCAACTACTTCACCCTACTGACATCATTAATGGGGCACTATTTCTCCCATTAAAACCAATGATGGGGCACTGATGCCGGGGCATTTTCTACACCCATTAACCACAGTCCTGCCCCCCTAAAGTTTTAAGGACAGTAAATTGGCCCTTTATTTAGAAAGTTTGGAGACCCCTGAGATAGTCATAACTGATTGTTGCAGTGCCTCATGATGAAGCTACTCAGCGGCTTTATTAACTTAGGAACATGAACCATTGTTGGCTAGCAGTATGTATTGCACCCTTATCCTTAAATGTGTTCCATGCTACCCCCTCCCCCACACACGTTTACCCCTTTCACATACATGATCAGTGAGCATTCCCTTATAGTGGCAGTGAAAAAGCCCGTTTTACAAGATGGCCAGGTTTCTAGAAGCCCACCTACACATTAGTGCTCAGGTAGTTGAAAAATAACAATTTAAGTGGTTCTAAAGTCTACCTGTTTTTTTACCTTAATCCATTCCCCGCATTAAGGTAAAAACATCCTGTTCCCCCTAACCCCCCTCGATCCCTAAAAGTTTACCTGGCTCCGGTCACCAATCCAGCACTGCCCTGTCTGCAGCACCACTCCTCCACTTCCTGGTCTAATTGAAGAAGCAGACACCAGCAGGGGCATGGAATGGAATCCATGGCTTTAGAAGGGGAATGAGGCTTGTAGAAAAGCAAAATCCTGTGGGGAGAGAGTCAGACTAAGGGCCTTTGATTTGTCTTGACTGACCTCTAAATGGATACAGTAGCAAACTGTTCAAGAACGGATTCGTTTGGCCAGCGGCTCTCTTCATTTGTGGTGGACGCTGGCCTATAGCACCTGCATTATCTGGTTGTGGTGGGGCTCTGGGGAGGGGGATACCTTGGGTTAGTTGGGGGGGGGAGGGCTTGGGAGTGGCGGTGGTGGACGGTTGGGAAGGTTCTTGGGGGGGCTTGGGAGTGGCTGTGGGTGGACGGTTGGGAAGGTTCTTGGGGGGGGGCTTGGGAGTGGCTGTGGGTGGACGGTTGGGAAGGTTCTTGGGGGGGGGGGGCTTGGGAGTGGCTGTAGGTGGACGGTTGGGAAGGTTCTTGGGGGGTTTGGATCAAGTCTGTATGCACCAGCCTATATTTTTCTTGATATTTACATGCTGTGTTGAGATTTTTATTCTAATAAATTATGCTTGAACGGTAACTGCTGTGGTGTTTTATTTTCCTTTTTTTTGGTTCAATAAAAAGGGCAAATAAAAAGGGGCGAGATTGGGCAGTTATGTTTTGTTCCCCGAGCCATGGGGAAGAGGTCAGACCGATATTCAGAGTATTTAAGACAGGCTTGGGGGAAGTGCAGAGAGAGACACAATCCACCAGAGGAAATGAGCACCAAATCCCCAACGTCCCAAAATGTAGTGTAAGGCCACAAAATTGAAGACTTTTCTAAAGTCCAATGACAATAAGTATGTATGTAGAATATGTAGAATTTAAGTGAGTTGTGAGGATCTTGACCAGTATTTTAATATTGAGGTTTAATAAAGATATGGGCCTGTAATCCACCCAAGCAGTATTGTCAGTATTAGGTTTGGAAAGCATGGAAATTATAGCCGTAAGGGTCCCCTGATGAAACGGCTTGCCTTTAAAAAAAACTATTAAAAGGCAGTCACCAAAAAAGGTGCCAAGAAATCGACAAATTTCTTATATGTGGTAGAGAAGCCATCAATGGTCCATATACAGGGGGTCCCCAGTTTACAAACCTGTTAGGGACTTTCCTCCTGTTTGCAGAACGACAATTACGGACATTTCCGATGTTCCGTCAAATGCAGTTCTGCGCATGCGCGGCAAATTATGGACATTTCCGCCATTTTCCGTAGCTCCATCTGGCCGCACATGTGCAGAACGGCCGATGTCCCTGCGGAACGGCAGAGGGTCCCTGCAGCGCCCGGTTCTTAAGTAGGAGTTGTTCGTAGGTCGGGCGTTCATAAGTCGGGGACCCCCTGTAGTGAACTTGTAGTATTCAATTTTAGGTCATTAGAGAGGACAAGGGAGCACTCTACATTTGGAGCAAAAGAGATGTAACCTCCACATTAGGCTTCTTCACAGTAAGAGCTGTAAAAATGGGGAAAGACTACCTCAAAAACTAGTTCTAGCCAGCTCATATATTTTTCTCTTGTTGCAGCAAATTGGACCTTTGCTTTATAAGGGTTTTTTGCCTTCCACTGGTTCAGCTGTGGGTATAGGATTGTGTATATTGATGCTTTCTATTTATTTACCCTATTTATTTTTTGTTTCTTTTGGTTGAACTAGATGGACTACCTTTTTTTCAGCCTAGCTAACTATGGAACTAAACGCTTGTTTAGGTCTAGGGGAACAAGAAATTTTACAATTTTACAAACAATTTTACTTACCCGATCCTGCACTCCCGAAGACTTCCTCCAGGCTGTAAGATCGGGCTTTAAAGAGTAAGTCCACTTTTGTTTAGAAAAAAAAAAGATGTCTCCTCTGTATGATCAATGTACATTGTAGGGATTTTAACAAACTTTGTTGCAGACTCCTACCTGCTCTGAAGGAACAGCTGTTTGTATGATTATGTCAATGTGCACAGGTAATCTGAATTGGAGTGACTTTTTCATTATTAATCAGATAATCAGCTGATGCGCTTGTAGTGTTCTAATGAGGACGGTCACAGGGTCTGCATCCCTTACGAACTAATTAAACCTTTGGGAGTATCTCACCAAAAATGAAATTTGTGTTGCAGAGGATGCCTAAAATCTGACTTGTATGTTAGTGCAGACTTCTGGGAAAATCATTGAGCCAATCGCACATGCAGGAAATTACATTTCTGGGGTAGACATGTACAGCAACTATGTACAGAAAGCCTCCTGGTTGCCATGTTTAAATACATTTTACACAAGATTACAATGCTGCAGATTAAAAGGGAAAGGGTATTTTTAATAACATTAAATTATAATGTGGGTACTCACTTTTTCTTTAGTGGTCACCTACCCCCTCAACCCAATGCATTGTCAGGCTTCATGTTTTCTATATAGCCTGATCCTATCCCTGATTCTATAGCCTGATGTGACATTTGGGCAAAGATCAGGCCACATGTAGGGTTACCCTTGGGGTAACAACAAGCACCTCAGCTGTTAGAATTGCTTGTTATCGTACAACTTATCAAAATATCTGTGCAACGAGGAGGATCCATAGACCTTCTAAAGGAGATCAGATTCTGATCTGTACAATCTGCATTGATTACCACATATCCAGCCATAAAAGGGTTCCTGTTACATTGCTGAAATGGAAAATCCCATGACTAGGGCAGCCAGATAACTTACTACCCTTAAACAAAACATGTACATAACTTACATTACTATAAATAATGACCATGACACCTGCTTGGATGAAAATGGCCTTGACGGCCTTTTATTAACAAACCAAAAACTATAAACTCTATTTCACATAGTTTTAACCATTTTAACTATTTTAATTCTCCAGATCTATCCAAACTAATGGTTGCTGGTCCCTGACGACCCCATTTTCTTATTGAGCCTGCAGCCCCTTTAACGTAGCATCTGCCCCAGCCGCAAACTTGCCTCGGGGACACGCTAACTGACCGCGGACCCCCATAACTCATTACCCATAAGGCCGGACTAACACCAGCCAATAGGAAAGGACTCCATAACTGTCATGTGTCCAACATTTTAAGCCACACCCTTTTAATTTTATTCTTGTAACACTACACCATACCTAATCGTCGCCAAGGACCCAACCGTAACTGCATTCTTTAGTCGACCATCCTCTGACCGATTCTCTCAGGACGGGCGGGAACGTCCTTTCACCTTGCTGCCCAGACTGCATGTGACTACCTACCATAAGGCCGGACTAACACCAGCCAATGGGAAAGGACTCCATAACTGTCATGTGTCCAACATTTTAAGCCTGAATGTCGCCAAGGACCCAACGCCACGGCGGCACAAGTGGGAAACCTCACACTTGAGCCCGCAGCCACGCCAACAATGCCCTCCGTATACCATCTTCCAAACCTAGGGCCCAAAGGTCGATGCCAACGGGGTTCAGGTGTACACCACCCCCCCTCAAGTACATCCATGTATCGCTTTCCAATTCCCAGTGCCGTACCACCACTCCCCCATTACGGGCAATGAACCTCCCCACCTCCTTGTTCACTTTAATCCTCGTTTTATTGAGCCTTTCCCAAGACCGTGCCCCTCTCCAGGTCATGCGGGCCACTATGTCGGACCATACTATGATCATGCCTGGAAAGGACGACTTGAGCCTGAGAAAGTCCCACTGCACATCTTTTATAACCTGTCGCATGGGCCGAACCACTAAATCGTTTCCGCCCACGTGCAGGACTAAAATATCGGGAGCCCTGTCCAATCTGGCAAAGTGGTGGACCTCCGGTACCACCTGATGCCATCTCATACCCGGGATACCAATCCACCTGACCGTTCCCTCTTCTCTAGGAATCCTAAGCTGCCTTCCATCCGGCCTAACATCCGCCCTCCTGGCCCCCCAAAAAACAAAAGAATGTCCCAGAATCCAAATGAGACATCTCGGGGGACCTGAAACAAAAAACATAACCAAAATCATCCCAGTCGCATCCTGTAAAGAAACACATAAACCCTTTTTTATTTATCTAATGTCCTATCGCAGCAAATGTGGACGAACGTACAATTGGTATCTATTCGATTCCCACCTGCCAATCTTCTTAATCACTGCTGCGGGGAGTCCCCACCTGGCTGCTTCTGTAGCTGCCCCAATTCTAAATGAGTGTGCCGCATACTCCTCTGGCGCAAATCCCCCCCTCTGTAAGCACTTCCTAAAAACTGCAGTGAATTGGAACCTAGATAAGTACGAACCATCCTGGTGCATAAACAAAGCTTCACCCCCCGGAGGTCTTACCGCCATGAACTGCTGCAACGCCGCCACTGGGCAGACTAGCCCATCCGGACCTCTAAATAACTCTATCTTGACTCCCTTACCTTGTTGGTCAGTCTTAGAACGCCTAATCCATATCTGCAGTGACCCTTCCCCCCCTTGTATGTCACCCAGTCGCAAACCCCCTGCCCTCTTTTTTGAGGGGGATACCAATTCACTTATCCAAAATGCCCCGAAAAAGGCTAACACAAAAACAGCCCGGAATAACGCCTGTTCAAAGACAGACGAACACACCCTGCTCAACTCTTTTAAAACTGACTCCAACACCGCGAAAGAAACTGGGCGTCTGGAGTCCTGTTTATGCGATCCCTTTCTGTACCCCTTCAGCGCTCTACGCACCAAGAAGCTCTTAGTGACATCTTTGTAACCCTTTAGCTAAAACCAAAAGGCCAGTGCTGCCATCTTGTGGCCTATCGCCGACCCTGACACTCCCCTTGCATAATTACCACAAATAAAACACATAACCCACGTTTGTGTATGCTCTGCCTCTTCAGACTCCCCTACCTCCTTCAACAGGGCCTGCCACTCCTGCCACACTTTTTTGTAGGCCTTCCAGGTTCCAGCGCTGAGCGACTGTTGAATCAGTCCTGCGGCGATTCCAACGCAACTTTCCATAATTCTGGAGGACACGCCTCCCCCGTCCTCCGCGCCTCTGGTGCCAACTTGCGAAACTCTTCCCACTGGAAACGAGACAAAGCATCCGCTAGCTTATTGTCCACTCCAGGGATATGAACAGCATAGATAAAAGCGTTGATACGCAAACAACTAAGCACCAGGTGGCGCAATAACCTAACCACTGGCGGAGAAGAAGCCGAAATGTTATTGATCGCCCAGACTACACCTAGGTTGTCACAATTGAAACGCACCTTCTTGTCCCGCAACTCTTCTCCCCACAACTCTACTGCTAACACTATAGGAAAAAGCTCCAACAAAACCAAATTCCGCAGGAAACCCGCCTGCTCCCAACACTCAGGCCACGGCCCCGCACTCCATTTTCCCTGACAGTAAGCCCCATAGCCCGCTGAACCTGCTGCATCTGTGAACAGAACCAAGTCTGCATTGCTGACTGGACCCTCCTGCCACATGGACCGACCATTAAACGATTCCAGAAACGCATCCCAAATTCGTAAATCCGCCTGGAGCTCCCTAGACAAACGAATAAAATGATTGGGAATCTGCACTCCTGCCGTGGCGGCCGACAGGCGCCGACAAAATATGCGACCCATAGGGATGATCCTGCATGCAAAATTTAGCTTTCCCAGAAACGACTGAACCTCTCGCAAACGTAACTTCCTCTTCCTACTCGCTGTACTCACCTCTTCCCGCAGGGCCACCAACTTGTCCTCCGGTAACCTGCATTCCATGGCCACAGAATCTATGGTTATCCCCAGGAAAACCAACTCGGATTTTGGCCCTTCTGTCTTATCCGCCGCTAACGGAATCCCAAATCTTTCAGCTAAGTGCTGTATCGTGCCCAACAATATTCCGCAACATCGGGAATCTGGCGGGCCTACACACAGAAAATCATCCAAATAATGGATGACCGAATTGATCCCCGCAACTTCCCTAACTGCCCATTCAAAAAATGAGCTAAACGTCTCAAATAGTGAACACGAAATTGAACAGCCCATAGGTAGGCACCGATCTACGAAGTAAGACCCTTGCCAGCAACATCCCAACAAATGAACACTCTGGGGGTGCACCGGCAATAATCTAAAGGCCGACTCAACATCAGTCTTTGCCATAAGGGAACCCTTCCCGTATTTTTTGACCCACGAGACGGCCGCGTCAAACGATGTATAGGTAACCGCACAGGCCTGCGGGTCAATACCATCATTGACTGAACCGCCCCTCGGGTACGACAGATGATGAATCATCCTGAATTGACCCGGCTCCTTCTTGGGCACCACTCCCAACGGGGAAACTATCAGCCCAGGTAACGGGGGGTCAGGAAAGGGGCCCGCAATCCGGCCCAGCGCCACTTCCTTAAACAATTTTGCCGACACCACCTCCTGATGGAGGAGGGCCGACTTCAAATTCCCCGACGCCGGAGGAACCTCCCGCACCACACTAGGGATTTTAAAACCGTCTCGGAACCCTTCCTCCAAGAATTGCGCTGCCGCCCGGTCCGGGTACCTACTTAGAAAAGGAAGCATCCTTTCCACCCTCACCGGCGTCATCCCTCTTTCCAGCGTTGTCCCCACTGCGGACCTTTCCTTGCCTGAAACAACACGTGAACAGGTGTGTTCCACTGCACCCCGCGCACTCATGTTTGTAACGGCACGACGTTCCAAACTTACAGTTTCCTTCGTTAAACTGCCAACATACCCCTTTTTTCTTAGGGGCCGGCGATCCTGCGGAGGAGGTGCCGCCGCCCCCCCCCTTGAAAAAACTGGCTTGGCGCTCTGGATGACGTCATCAGCTTCATCCACAAGCTGATTTCCTTATGATCCCATCTAATAGAGGGGCGCACTGCCTTCCGCTGACGAAATTGCTCGTCATACCAAAGCCATGCCAAACCCCCGTATACTCTATGCGCCTCGCTGATCGCCTCCAGATAGTTAGACAAAATAGTGCAGAGCAGTTCTCAGGGGCTTTTTCCCCAATCACGCTCGCTAAAATCGCAAACGCCTGCAACCAGTTTGCAAACGTGCGCGGGATTAGCCTGTATCTTCTCTTCTCCTCCTCCTCTTTTTTGCTCTCATCTGGCTTTACTCTATCCAGATTAAACTTTTCTAACGGAAGTAGGGAAAAAATCTCCACGTACTCATCCTTCCAGATTTTTTCCCTCACCTCCTTTTTTAAATGGGCCCCCAATGGCCCCTCAAAACACACATACACCTCGCATTTAGCCGCGTCCGCCAAACGCACCCTATCCGCGTCCTTGTCCTTCGCCGTCTGTTCCTCGGCTACCTTACTTACCTCCTTTTCCGTCTGCGTCTCCGCCACCATCGACGCTACCGACTGCTGTGGGGGATTCCCTACCCCTGCCGGCTCCCGAACACTCACCGGGGGTGACACCCAGGGGCTAACCGGAACCGAGGGTTGCAAAACCCCTTGGTCCAACCTACGCAAAAGCTCCCTAACCGATGCCCATAGGCCCCCTTCCCCCTGCGCGCCCAGTGTCCCTGCCGCCAAACCACCCCCAGCTACTGGTGTGTTCCTAAGTGTAGGTGCAATGTCAGGTGCAACAAATCGCTTACCAGGCTGCCTCAGGCGAGAAGACCCGTCAGCCGTCCATCCCGGTGTCACCGCTGCCTCCTGGGGATCGTCGCTCAGCTCTTCCTCTTCGGCGCTGCTGTAAGCCCGGTCCGCCCGACCGCGATCCCGCTGTCCAGGCTCCGCTCTTCCAGTTCTGGGCACTGCACTGCTTGCTACCGGAGGGGCGCTGTCATCCCTCCGAGGGCTCCGACCTCCACTGCTGTCGCTTAGCTCCTCAATCACATCCAGCTGCGCCGCCGATGCGGTCAGCGCACAGGGGGCACTCCCGGCATTCCTCCTTGGGCCCTCACTGGATCCGGAGGTAGGGGCAGGTAAGTGGCGTGTGTCACTGCTGAAAAACGAGCTCCCTCCCGGAAGCTCGGTGCTGTCTTGATTATTGTGCCTTTCCGGTGCGGCTAGCGCACTGGCACCTCTTTGGCCATCCCTCCCGGGGTCCTCACTGACCCTGGAGGCGGGGCCCGTTGAGTGGCGTGCCGAGCGGCCAATCGCCGCGCTCGGCGTGACGTCATCCCGCTGCGCCGGAACGGCCAGCGCTCTGGCACCTCTCCGGCCATCCCTCCCTGGGTCCTCACTAACCCCGGAGGCGGGGCCCGATGATCGGCGTGTCGAACGCCCAATGGCCGGGCTTCCTCCAGGAAGCGGAACTGAGCCTGTGTTGGGAAAGCCGCCGGCCGCTTCAGGGACAAGGCCACCGCCCGCCGACCCCCGTCTCCCTCGTCGGGCTGCCACCCCGACCGGAGCATCGCCGGAGGTGGCAGCCTGGTGTACCTGCACACGAACGGTCCCGGCTGGGACCGGCATGGAGGGTGCCGCTGCGCCCCTCCCCCCGGGGCCACCACGTGAACGGGGGTTCCTGCCCTGCCTCTACCTGCCGACCGAGGGGTACGTCTATCAGGAGGGGGGGGGGCAGGGGTCCAGCTGGGACTCACCCTTCGCCGCCGATTCCTTGGGGTCATCTCCAGACTCAGGCACTCCGGAGGCCTGGGGCGCCTAGTCCGTGTGGCAGCAGGCCGCACCGCCGCCGGGCCCTGTCCAACGCTAGCTAAGGTGCTGGCAATCTGGGTCTGCAACCAGTCTGTGCCATGCACCTCTGCAGCCTGTCTGATGTGCTCCCACAGATGCTCTAAGCCGCTCATCTTCCCTATCTACTTCCACCCGCTAACCACAATCTCTTCTTCCCCTGCAGAGCTACCTGGCTAACATCCTTTCACCTTGCTGCCCAGACTGCATGTGACTACCTACTTGCTAATTGCCACGAGGGATCTACTCCTCCCCCCCTTTGCTCCCCACCAACCAATCTGGTAAGTGCAGAACAAAATCTTTTACCCCTCCTATCTTTAACCATTTCATCTCTCTGTTCCTTGCACCCTGTCATGTTTGTACTTCGCCTCCATTGCACTGCTGCTCCGTGAGTCCGTACATGTCTTTACCCCCTTATTTTGTTTGACTGCAATAACAAGTGAGGAATGTAAAGCTTTTCTTCCTTCAGTCTCTGAACATGTTAAGGCATGAAGCCAAATAAAATATTGTCCTTTCTCTGGGTTTGTATTTGACAAGGTGGACAAACACCATTCTGATTTTTATGTATGGGATTTGATTATTCCTCTAGGGTTATCGTTCAATATTCTTCATTTTTCTCAGGTAAAGCTGGCCTTAGATGATTCATTTTTTTTCTCATTCAGCCCGCTGTCTAAACAACAACAATACCAATGGATTCCTTCATCCACACAGGTAAGTTGGATGTAGGAATCCCCCTCCACTTAGACATGGTATTCTGACAGTGGAGAGTCCCGCTGATTGACGGCACCTTCTGATCAAAAAAAGTTTTCCAAAATGATTGTTCAACGGAAGTTGATGTAAAGATTGACTTCTGTTGAAAAGAGACGGACACCCATGGATTGAAATTTAGCTGGTCCCAGAATCCATCTAGATCTAGAGAGAGAGGCCATTCATGACATTAAAAGCTAATGCTTATAACCAGGGCTTTTTTTTTCTCAGACAATAGGTGCAGTCACCCCTTTTCTCTGTCCTTACCCACCTCCAAACACCATCCCTTGGTTCCATCCCCTACCCACCTCCCAGTACCGCCCCTATTACATAATACAGAGTTTTGTGTTGCTAAGTTATTTGTATGGAATTTGGTAATGATAAATCAAGAAAAGCAGTAAAATAGATCCCCTGCAGCCAGCAACAATAGATCCCCCTAACAGCAATGAAGCAACCCACAATAAACCCCCCCCCCCAGCAACAATAGACTCCCAGCAGCATCAACAGATCTCCGCACAGCCAGCATTAATAGACCCTCCGGCAGCCATCAACAATAGACCCCTCCCACCAACAGTAGATCTCTTTCAGCAACAACTGACCCCCCAGAAAAAAATATATCCCCTCCAGCTAGAATAGATCCCCAGCAGTGAGCATCAATACCCTGCAGTACACCCCAGCACCCCATACCATTACATACAGTCAGTCTAGGAGGTTTCGAAACTGCGTTCCCCCACGTTCCAGCTGAAAAAAAGCCCTGCTTATAACAGTGATCATCACTGTTATAAGCAATGATAGTGTAGGGAAGAAATCCCTGCTGATCAACCCCCCCCCCCCCCCCCCCCCAAGTTTCCGTGGACCCTTTTTCTAAGGGGTAATTTGAGGCATATTTGTAAAAAAAAAAAAAAAAGACATACAATTTCGTTTGGGTACAGTGTTGCATGACCAAGCAGTTTCCAGTTGAAGTAGCACAGTATTGAATAGCAAACACGGCTCTGGTCATGAAGGGGGTAAAACCTTCGGGAGGTCAAGTGGTTAATACAGTACTGTACATGTAAATCTTATTTGCTTGAAAATAATGCCCTTCATATGACCCACCACTGAGCAAATCAGTAACTAAAGTACAGACCTCAGACAGAGCATTCTATCACTTCATGCCAAACAATTTTTTTTTTTAGTACACACTATACGATTGTAACAAACCTTGGACACCTTTGGGCACAAAGCGAAAAGTAATGCGGCCCACATAGTATCCCCTCACCCTCCTCTCAAGCCCTGTTCCGAGCCACATTCCTGTATGAATAATGTGTCTGGGTTTCAGTTGGACTGAAACCCGGACACATGATTCAAAAGCCAGACTGTCTGGGTGAATGCCGGACAGGCGGCAACCCTACGCCAAACTACTGTGTATATGTGGGGCCATGGAGATGAATGGAATAGTCATCTCTCTATGGTAGTTCTTAAGATTTGCTTAGTAGATATCAATTGAGAAAATACCAGCCATAGTAATCTATTGAAACATTTTTGCCCCCAGGTGTGCATTTGCTCCATAAATTGATTGCTAAGAATCTGGAAGACTTTTGTATCCCCTTCACCTGCTGGATTATGAACACATTACAGCGGAATTAAGACAACATATGCTCAAAGACAATGAATATCTGACATCATGGCTTTAAAAATGTGGAGACCAAGCCTGGACCTTCACCTCGAGACAGGAGGCTGTTAGAAAATTTTATGCACAGGAAATGGGAAACACATTTTTTTTTTGTTAACAGTTGCTGACAAACACAACAAAAAATGGAATAGCCTGAAATGACCACGGTGGCCCCTTTCACACGGACAGGAAATTTTTCAGGTGGACTCAATCGGAAACCTCCATTCTTCTCTATAGAGCGGCTGGTATAAACATGTGTCCATTTACACCCGCCTACATCCAATCCGATCTGCCATAAAGAGTAGGGTTGCCACCTTTTCTTCAAGTCAAACCCAAACACTTTTACGGCGCACAGCAATTTTTTTTATAGTATAAACTATACTTATATTTTGCTACTAAATAACATTTCTAATCATATGAAGTTAATAACAAGAGTCCCCCTTTACATCAGAGTCCACAGAGTTCCCTTTTACATCTGAACTCGCAGAGTTCCCCTTTTACATCTGAATTTGCAGCGTTCCCTTTCACTGTAAGGGGGGACTCTGCAGACTCTGATGTAAGGGTGAACTCTGGGGCCTCTAACATAAGGGATACTCTGGGAACCCTGATTTAAGGGGGGTACACTGAGAACTCTGATGTACAGATAGGACTGATGTAAGGGGAAACACTGTGGCCTCTGGTGTAAAGGGGAACTCTGATGTAAGGGGTGCTCTGAGAACCCTGATTTGCCTTAGTGTACTTACTCAGAGGCAAGAGAGAGAAGGGGGAGCCTTTAGTAACAGACAGATAGATGAATGGATGGTGAGCTCACTCACCCCTTGGCAGTCAGCACCTCTCATCCAGATGAATCTGAGGCTGCTTGACTTCAAATTTCCGGCCCCCACTTTCCTTTTCTGAGGCACAGTGCCGGGGATTGGGCAGACAAAGAGGAGTAGGGGTGGGGGGGAAGAGGTGCAGGACGAGCCCTCTCTCCTCTCCCACTTGTATGTGTTGGGGGGGGGGGGTGGTTTGTTAGTGCTGGCTTTGGGCAGTGTGAAAGAGTGTAACAGCTGAGACAACTACAGCCAAAACCCTGCTGGGAAGCCATAGTCCAGTCTAAATAATGTATCTGGGTTTCAGACTGTCTGAAACTTGGACACATGATTCCAAACCCGGACTGTCCGGGTGAATACTGGACAGGTGGCGACCCTAATAAAGAGACAAATGGGGATCTGTTACCCTTCCGGCCAGAGGATCGGATGAGAGTCGGGTGTAAATGGACAGGGGGTCTGTGTACATCTGCCTGCCCATAAGAGGAGAGCAGTCTGTGTCTGCGTCCGTGTCTGCTCTGCATAAGCGGAGTGGACATGGAGCCGTCATCCACCTGCTCAGCTTGGATCAGTGGACAGATCCCCCGCTGAGCAAGTGGATGGCAGCCACAGTCTGCCCCATGTGAAAGGGGTCTTATGCATCCATTCTGATCAACAAAAATGTGCCTTTTGAGTGTATAAATGTTTTTACCGATTTCAAAAGGCTGTTATGTTATTTTGCACCTCACAATAAATAAATCTTTATCATAGCAATCTACCACCCCTAGACCTAGATAGGTAGCTATTCACAGATGTCCTATGGTGGGTGCAGAGAGGAATTAAATATGTTCACCATTCATGTTCAGAGTACATTTGGACGTATTTAAAAAATGTATTAAACTGCATAACCATCACATTTACAGGTACCTCATAATTCGATATGCTGTTGAGGCCCAAATGGGAACACAAACCCTAAAGATACTGACCTCTCCTCTTCAAAGTATCCTAATTGCAATGGCTATCCCTAAACAAGTGATGCATCTGTAGCATTCTCTCCAACAGACACTACTCCCTTTGACAAAGCCTGGTCAAAGTGTATTGGAGTCTTTCCACCCTTAACCAAAGAGGACTTTAAAGTGGAACTGCACTCTCTCAATCAGCATTGGTTATTTTATCCATATGCTGTTATCCATTGCTTTCTGGTTTTCAAGTCTAGCCAAATGATGTCCTACATCCCAGAAGTCTTCAAGAGGGGAGGAGGGATTTTCTCAGCTAAGCACACCTTTCTGCATGTATGCATGAGCTAAGGGCAGATGGGTTCCAGGAAGTAAATGCTACATGAATCACCTGCCCTTACTTAAGATGGCTACAGCCAAAAATTCTAGGCAGTATTTTACAAAGCACTTGCCAAAATAAGGCATAGAGACAGGGATGGATGGGTTTGCTTGCTTTGAATATTAAAAACGTCTTTTGGTCTTGTGTTCAAATATCAACTTACTGGCAAAAAGTACACCCGCTATTGATACAGACCCTGGGCTTTAATCTGCCTTACCTCTCATAATTATACCTCCCTGTTATATTACCATGTCATATAATGGGTAAACCATAACTCCCAACTGTCCCTGATTTGGAGGGACTGTCCCTGATTTGGAGCAATGTCCCTCTGTCCTTTATTCCTCCTCATTTGTCCCTCATTTTGGTCTGATCTATATAGTTGTATGTAAAATTCACCTTTTATCTATCAAAAAGTGTTTTCCAGTGCTAAACCTTTTATCTGATTTCTAAATTGCTGAATTTGTAAATTCCAAAAGCCAATATAAAGGAATAGTAGTGGTATAAAAAGCACTTGTGGGTTTAACCAATCTTGTTTTTTGTACAATTCTCCTTTGAGGGGGTGTGGCAAGGGGTGTGTCCTATGCCTGCATACTTTTGCTGATAGGTGTCCCTCATTCCCATCTCAAAAAGTTGGGAGGTATGGGAAAACACCTCAAAAAGAGAATATGTCTACTACACTTTTATACCAGAAAGGCAATGTTACTAAAATGGACTCCGGACATAAAAAGCTTTTAATAATTTCTTTACAAATATTTTACCTAAATACAAATTACTTTATATTAGCTAGTCATGCATGTTTCAAAAATGTGGGAGCCATGTTTAACAACATTTCCGATCCCAGTATATGTTTTCAACCAACCAACCAGCCTTGTACTAGTATTATAAATACATTTGCACTTCATCATTTTTTCTATTTTGGGCGGAGCAGGCAGAGATCACTGTGTGAATATGAGGGCATGTGAAATAAACAGGTCCACACGGAGGTCTGTTGGGTCAATGTCCAACTTTCAACCAGGCCTGGTTTGTTTTGTACTGAAAATATTCATAAATTTAAACACCTTAAAGAAATTAAATTCTGTCCCCTTCTACAAGGCCACATATTCCAAAAGGGGTGCATTTCCTAAATATGACAATGTTTGGGGGGGTGGCTGTCCTCCACTTCCATTATTTTGGATTGAGTATATTATTTGTAGTGGTTCCTAGAGGAAGCATTGTTAGATTCTTCTATCTAGTTTCATGGTCCTGTATACTGGTATGCTTAGCTATCGGTGGGACTAACCTGACTTCTTATAAGCCCACCTTTTATGCGTGTGCTATCTTTCCTATGCAAAAAAAAAAAACGTTTTCACTGATGGGATGGTGAAGGTGGGGTTCGCAACAATGTTTTTATTCTTATTGCACTATTCCAAGTGAAGATTGCACTTTACTGGTCACGGGTTTCTTTATTATTGTGCTGTATTTCCCTGCCATACGGCGGGTATTGTTTTGCTTTTCAAATTTCTGTCCTCAATTTGTATTTTGTTAGTTTATATTGTTACTTTTCATGTAATGATGAAAACCTTCAATAAAAAAGAATGTAACGAAAAAAAAATTATAATGTAATAGCCTGTGTGCACGAATTCATGAGATAATTATAGGTGTTGCCATTGCTGATCTCCCAAAAAATACTAGTTGCCTGGCTGCTTTACTGACTCTTTAGCTTCTATACTTTCTAAGTCACTGATCTGGAACAAGTATGTAGATCAGGAAAGTCCGAGTGAAGTTAAGAGTCCTTATCTGTAAATAATTTTGGGTTAGTGACTCAAAATATTGAAGGAAGAGGATCAGCATGACATGCAGACAACTGGCTTTTTAGAAAAAGATGCCAGCAGTGGCATCTTTATTTTTCTCATGATAGATCAGCTGATCTGCAGTGCCTTTTTAGGAGAACTTGTCCCAGGTTATCTTAAAAGACCACCTCCGCCATTACGCAGTGGTACCTACTTTTGCTGTGCTTCTCCTCTGCTCTATTCCTCCAGATGAGCCCTTGAAAAACAGCTGGTGCTTGTGAATATGAGGGACCATGTGACCTCAACCTAATGTGTGCTAGAGTAAGTAAGTGTTAAGGTTTTTTTTTAGAGTAGGAAAAATGTTCAGGTTTATGGTTGAATATATTTTTATTAAAGTTTCAAACATACAAGATATGCAATTCTACAGTGTGAACAATTCCGTAAAGCTTAACTTTGTAAACAGTTTCATCAAGAGGGAGAGAGGGGGGGTGGGGGGGTATGGTGGGAGGGAGGGAGGAGGGGGGGACGGGAAGAAGGAGCCTAAAGGGGTTATTGCATTATATTTTAAAGTGCATGAACATCGTATTCTATTATAACCTACAAGAGCAGTTTGGGCACAGGGGTCGTCAAACTATATGTTTGTCTCGGTGTGGCGTCATCTCTCTATGGACGCCACCCGGAGCGCTGTCTACAGAGTTATCTCTGTGCCTCATGAGTAATAGGGGGGGAGGGGGCCTGGTAACTTGGGTAAAGAGGGGGAGAGGGGGGGGGGAGGAGAAGGGGGGATGCAGAGTGGGGAGGGAGGGGGGAGGGCAGCTCATCTGACATTTCCCCGCAACGGGGAAGTCTGGATTACCTTTCGGCTATTGTAGGGGTATAGGGGGGTGTTCAGTTCTGTAGGTTGTCAAGGAACCCATTCGATGTCGAGTGGTGTCTCCATATGGACCATAAGGTGTTGAATTTATCATAAGTGTCATCTGTTTTAGCTTGTAACTCCTCCATCAACATCATATCATTGAGGATACACACCCAACCTGACATAGGGGGAATGGCATCTCTTTTCCAATATAGGGATATGTTGTGTCTAGCTGCTGAAAGCATGAATCTCAAGAGGCATTTTTTTTGTGCTGGAATTGTGCCTGGTATGATGGATAGAAGAGCGATCAGGGGTGTGGGGGATAGGGAAGACTGATACATATCATTGTACACCTCAAAAATCTTGTCCCAGAATGGACGTACCTTGTTGCATCCCCACCATGTGTGGATGTAGGATCCCTCTCCTCCGTGGCACCTCCAGCAGATGTCAGTAGAATTGGGGAACATCCTGTGTACCGAGGTAGGAACTCTGTACCACCTAGATATCAATTTATAATTTTTCTCCTGTGTGAAGCCTGATCTAGATGTCTGGTGTGTGTGGATAAAGGATGTGGTCCATTGGGTCGGTGATATGTCCGTTCCTAGGTCTCTAGCCCATTTTTCGGTGTATGTTGGTAGGGTTTTATTGAGATGTAGTAGAATGTCCTTGTATATGAGCGATAAGGTGTGTCTGGGAGTCTGAGAGCGATTACATAGTTCCTCAAAGTTAGTGAGTTGCCTGTGTACTTGACCTGACATATGTAGTGATCTACTTAGGTGATTCAGTGATATTGTAGAGAGCCAGTCAATGTCATTGGGGGATTGCGTGTCCTCGGTCATTTTGAATAGGCCTGTAGAGGGATGGACAAATTTATTAGCCGTAGGCCACTGTTCCCTTGTGTAGGATCCCCAATGTTCTCTGGAGAGGGTGGTAGGTAAGGCAGGGTTGTCAAATAGTGGGGAAAGAGGACCGGATCATACCACAGGGTGAGGACCGCTGTGGTCAGCGGGGAGATCCCTTGGATGGTACGGAATTTGGTGTTGTGTCCCCACAAGAGGGCCCTCAAGTCGATTTGGGCCATATCCTGTTCCGTAGAGGTTGAGGGCTTTAGTAGGGGTCTAGGGAACCATTCGAGTAGTCTGGAGAATAAGGAGGAGGAGTGGTATGTTTGGAAGTCTGGTAGGCCTAGGCCTCCTTTGTTTCGGGGAGCACATAGGAGTTTATGTTTGAGTCTGGGGGGTCGGTGTAGCCATATGAACTTCCCCACGATGGAGCGGAGAGATAAAAAAAAAGCTTTGGGAAGGATAATGGCAGAGGTGGGGGACTCGAGTCTCATGACTTGACTCGAGTCAGACTCGAGTCGGCTATTTGAGGACTTGCGACTTGCTTGACAAAATTAAACAAATGACTCGACTTGACTTTGACTTGACACTAATGACTTGTGACTTGACTTTGACTTGGGCCCTATGACTTGGCAAGTCATTACTACCACTAACCATTACAGTGTAAAAGCCGCGCCTCCTTGTCTGTGATAGGCGGAACCGCGCCTCCTTGTCTGTGATAGGCGGAACACTCAATTTCACAGCAGGCAGTGTTCCGCCTATCACGGACATCCTCTCATCCTCGTCTGTGTTATGAGGATGAGCGGATAGCCGTGATAGGCGGAACACTGAATGCTGGGAAATAAATTGAGTGTTCCGCCTATCACAGACGATGAAGAGGCGCGATTTTGCAATACTGGGGTCTGGAAAGTGGACACGTGGAATGGCCGCCGGGACGCTGATGGGACGCCGCCGACCAGGTACACCGGCGCTGACAGTATACGGTCGGTGTTGTGCAAATTATTCATTTTATTTTTTTACAGCATTAAGTCCAAGGGGTCTGACTCATATAAAAAAAAAACATTGGCACTAATGAACTGACAATCGTAGGAAAGAAATACACATATTGGAGACAATAGGGGCCATTGTGAATAATTGCCCCTATTGTCTCCAATATGACTATTTCCTATGATTGTCAGTTCATTCATTGATTTACATTGATCCTATGTGAGGTCCTAATGTTTAGTAGTACTATATTTATGACCAGTTGCTGTAGGTGTGCAATTTGCTTATAACCAGCTATGGGGTTGTGCAATTAATGAGTTGGAAGCTGTCCGATAGATCAGTTTAAGTTTATATGGAGGTGCGCAATTATTAACCAGTTTATAACAAGCTGTGGGGGCATGCAATTAATTTGCTTATAATAAGCTATGGGGGTGTGCAATTCATTTATAACCAGATATAGGGTTGTGCAAATATTAATTTTGACTTGGGAGGTATGCAATTGATCAGTTTAAAACCAGCTATGGGGTGTGTGCAATTAATCAGACAGTTTGACTTGGGAGGTGTGCAATGGATCCACTGGTTATTAACTGGCATTGCACAGCCCCATAGCTTGTTATAAACTAGTCAATTGCACACCTCCCAGGTCAAACTGATCAATTGCACACCCCCATAGCGGATTATAAATTGATCAATTGCACACCCCCATAGCGGATTATAAAAAATTGGTCCATTGCACACCCCCATACTTGGTTATACACGGATCCATTGCACACCTCCCAACTGATTAATTGCACACACCCCATAGCTGGTTTTAAACTGATCACGAGGACCCCTGGCCCATTCTTAAAACAGCAGTGGTAAATTGGCCACCCTTGCCCTATTTAAATGGCAGCTTCTCAGAACGGCCCATTGTGCTTCCATTCCCACCAGTCTTTTTTTTGCCGGCCTGTGCCACCCCTTTGTCTGCCCAGCTGCTTTGCCATTACTGATCAGCAGCAGCTGGGGGAACAATGACAGTGGCAGGGTCCGGTGTGCCCCCCTCCAGAGAGTCACAGACAGCCGGGCAAAACTGGCACAGGAGACTGAAGTATTTGCCCGTCTGACTGCAGGCGTGATCTGCATGCCAGGCAGGGCTCGGTGAGAGAGTAGCTGGCAGAGGCTGGTGCTGAGAGTGTACTATAAGAACGGTAATGTATAGCAAACCCTAGACAACCAAATGGTGGGCAGTAATGTATAGCAACCCCTAGCAACTGAATGGTGAGTTCATTAATAATTGAACATGTTACTTGTTTGTTGCCTAAATACTAAAATTTACACTTACAACTGTATTTTTTTTTTTAATTTTTGGAAATGCCAGTAAAAACTTGCCTGTGCCAGCCCAGTACATTTTGGGTGTCACGTGTGGCTGTTCTGCCACAGAGGAAGAGAGAGATCTTGTGTCTAAGCTGAAACGCAGATCTCTCTTTTCTTCTAACACATCCATCCCTGCCACAGTTAGAAAGCACTCCCTAGGAGCATACCTAACCCCTTGATCACCCCTAGTGTTAACCCCCTCCCCTGCCAGTGTCATTTATACAGTAACAGTGCATTTTCTTTAGCACTAGTCACTGTATTGGATTGGTGTCACTGGTGCCAATAAATAGTTTTGTAAGTAAGCAACACCTTATTTTCTGGCAGTGCCCCTCCCGACACAGTATACTCTGGATCCGCCCCTGAGAGACCAACGCACAAGACAGCTATAATGGAGGGAGCGATTCCAAAAATAATTAAATTTGGATTTAAGGATTATGTTTTAGATGTTGGCGAAAAGAAGAGAACGGCAATGTGCAAGGTCTGCAGCTCAAAAATAAGAGACACGTCAACCACAACATCCAACTTCATCCGTCACTACAAAACCCACAAAGAAAGGTAGGTACAGTAACGTGTATGGGTGGGAGCAGAGTGTATTGTTGTTAAAATCAATAAATCACATAGCTAACTTTATTTTCCATGTCTCTTCTGTTTACTCTATAGATATGAAGAGTACATCCATACCAAAGGGACTTTTGATGCTAGCCAGCCTCAAATCTCACAATTCATCGCACAGGGGACTGTGCAGCTATACCACTGCAACCACCAGCAGCAGAAGGCAATTACAAACTCAATCCTGTCAGACCTCATTATAAACTGCAACATGCCACTATCCATCATTGAACATCAAAGCTTTCGTCGCTTTTTGTCAATAGTAGACAACAAGTACTCTCCAGTAAGTAGAAGAACAATTACTGGCAAGCTTGACAATCTGGTGGCAGATAGGCAAATTAAGCTGAAAAATGAACTCGCAGCAGTAGATCATCTGTCAGTGACTGTAGATATATGGTCAGACCGCAGGATGAGAGGCTTTCTTGGAGTCACAGTGCACTGGATCAACATTGAGGAAGACCGTCTTCAGTTGAAATCACAGTTGCTTGCGTGCAACCGCTTCAAAGGTCCCCATACAGAGGAAAGAATTTGTGAGGAATTTGAGCGTGTATGTGAAGAGTACAAGATTAAAAAAAAGGTAGACCACATCATCTGTGACAACGCTGCAAACATGAAAAAAGCATTCACTACATGTTTTCCAGGACAGGGAGAAGAAGACGATGACCTTGATGATTCGGACATTTGGAATGACTTGTCAATGGAAGAACAGGAGATGCTTGACAATTATTTGAGTGCAAAAACCCAGACTAGACTTCAATGTTTTGCACACACGCTTCAATTGGTAATAGGTGATGGACTTAAGGAGACTAAATTAGTCAATGCAGCTCTCGCCAAAGCTTCCAGGTTGAGCTCCTTGTTACATACAAGCACCTCTTTCAAGGAAAAATTTGAAGAGGAGTTTGGACAGCGTGGAATCCCTGCCGCTGTTACCACACGCTGGAATTCCACACTGAGGCAATTGAAATCAGTGGTCAGCTGTGACCAGGTGAAACTGACTAGAATTCTTGAAGATGGGGGACACAGAGAGACTGTATTCACAGCTAGAGAGTGGAATCAGATTAAGGAACTCGTGGATGTCCTTCAACCTTTTGGAGAAGCCACAGACCTCTCACAGGGAGAAAAAATTGTGACAATAAGTGCTGTTGTACCCTGTATCCTTTCTCTGAATCACCACTTGGAAAATCATAAAGAGAGCGTGCGCTACCTTGGTGGCTTGATCCGTAGCCTGTAAGAATCACTCAAAAGACGATTCGGAGGGATCTTTGTCAATGTGAGGATGGCAGATGAACACAATGATGTAGCAACCTTACCCTTCTCTGACCCTCTATACCTAAAAGCTGCTCTGCTGGATCCTTCATTTGGCACCATGTGGTTGACCCATGATGTTTTGGCTCCCGAAAATATCAAGGAGGCTGTGTCTGCGATGATAAAAAGTATGTTATGTTTTTGTAATAATCCAATGTAATGCCAGATTGTAGGCTATAAAAGAATGTCAGTATGTTGATATACTCTACTCAGAGGTCTTCAACCCTCTCCTCAGGGATCCCCAGACAGGCCGTGTTTTTGTTTTCACCCTAAAATAACACACCTGTTTCAATTAATCAACTACTACACATTAAGCCTTTGATTAATCAAATCAGGTGTGTTATTTCATGAGGAAAAACTAAAATATGGCCTGTTTGGGGGACCCCAAGGAGAGGGTTGAAGACCTATGCACTAGATTGTCATGATCTGGTTGCTTTTGATATTTCAGTTGTGTTGTGACCATTTATGCTTGTGTTCTTCAGACTTGATTCTCAAAGAAGAGGACTGCAAGCCCACCCCACCAACCACCGATGAAGACGAGCAAATGCCAGTGGCAGAGCCAGAGAGTCAGTCTGGGCTGTTCTCAGCATACCACAAAAAACAAAAGAAAGATTCATGTTCTACTCCCCAAATTCAGCTGAACCAGTATTTAGACATTTGTGATGGACAGAGTTGCCTTCAGTTTTGGGCCATGAACAGGCACATGTTCCCCTCTTTGTTCAGGGTAGCGGTAAGAGTTATGTCAGTCCCTGCATCAAGCGCACCTGTTGAACGTGTGTTCAGCCATGGTGGGGTGATAATGCGACCCCATCGCTCACAACTGAGCGAGAAAGTACTATCAAATTTATTTTTTTGCAAATGCAATGCATTGTAACTTTAGCTGCCCATGCACCTATAGATTATCTGCAGATGTTCTATGGTTAGATGGAAAAAGTGGGAGATTCCTCCATCCACACAGTTTAGCGAACATAGAGAAATCTCATCTGTTGCCCTTTTTCCATCTAACCATAGAAAATCTGCAGATAATCTATAGGTGTATGGCAAGCTTTACAATGCTTTGCATTTGAAAAAAATTAAACAAACAGCAAAAAAAAAACAATTTGTAAGTAAGTGGCTCATCACCATTCAAGTGTCTACATATATTTTATTATTTTGAAGTTTAATGTTGAAAATGTTATTTTTAAAATAAAACCTTTCCTGAACAACACTGACTTTTAACTCATTTAAAGGTGGTAAATCAGTATTTTGACTTGATTTGTGACTTGACCAAAACAAATGACTTGACTTGACTTGCTTGACTTCTAGCAGGGACTCGACTTGACTTGCTTGCTTTTCGCCACAGTAACTTGGGACTTGCTTGTGACTTGAAGGTTACGACTTGAGACTTGCTTATGACTTGCACATGTGTGACTTACTCCCATGTCTGGATAATGGGGAGTGTCTGGAATAGGTATAGTGTCTTAGGGAGGACGTCCATTTTAATAACATTCATTCTACCCCACCAAGAGAGTTTAAGGTTGTGCCACGATTCCAGGGAACGCCTAATTGAAGTCAATAGAGGGCTGAAATTTAGGGGGTAGATGTCTTGTATTTCTCTGGGGATCTCTGTGCCTAAGTATTTGACGGACCGTGATTGCCATCTAAAGGGGAATCGTGCACGTATGTCTTCCAGCTGTCGTGGGGGTAGGGTGATGTTCAGGGCTTCTGTTTTGGAGATGTTTAACTTGAAGTTACTGTGTTTGCCGAATTTGTCGAGTTCGTTTAGGATGGCTGGTATGCTGGTATGTGGGTGGGTAACATATAAGAGAAGGTCATCTGCATACAGAGACAGTTTCCGGGGGGCTGAGGGGGTGGGTATACCGTGTATGGAGTTGTTTTGACGTATAGCTTGCGCTAGGTGTTCTACCGTGATTGCAAACAAGAGAGGGGAAAGAGGGCACCCCTGTCTCGTTCCATTTGCGATGTTGAAGGGCTCTGAGGTTTCTCCGTTGGCGGACACTTTTGCTGAGGGGCGCGAGTACAAAGACATGATTTTAGATATTATATTTGGACCTAATCCTATTTGTTGCAGTGATGCTCGTAAGAACGGCCAGCTGACCCTATCGAACGCCTTTTCGGCGTCACATGCTAGTAAACATGTCTTTATATCATGATGTTTGGCGTATGAGATAAGATGTAAAGTTTTGGTGGTGTTGTCTCTGGCCTCGCGTCCTGGTATGAATCCTACTTGGTCACTGTGTATTATGTCCGGGAGAAGGGGGGAGATGCGAGTGGCTAAGATTTTGGAGTATATCTTCAGGTCTACGTTCAGTAGGGAGATAGGGCGATAGCTACTACACTGTGTGTGGTCTTTTCCTGGTTTAGGGATTACTACTATTTGGGCCTGGAGAATTTGCTGAGAAAGAGGATGGGAGTCATCTATCTCGTTAAATGCTTTTGTCATGATTGGGGCCAGTTGTTGTGCAAATTTCTTGTAGAATAAGGGGGTGTACCCGTCAGGGCCTGGGCATTTACCTGTTTTGAGGCCTTTGATTGTTGTCAATAATTCCGTAGTGGTGATGGGTTGTTCTAGGTCTTCCGCGTCAGGAGGGGGAATTAAGGGGAGGGCCGTGTCTTGTATGTATTGCAATAGATCATCTGTGGAGGTAGGGGATGAGTCTTGGGGGTCGGGAGGTTGTACAGGGAGGAGTAATAGTCTCGGAACTCAGAGACTATCTCGGAATTTTTGGATTTTTTCTGTTGGGAGGGAGACATAATGTGGTTGATGGATTGTCGTTGTTGTCTGGGGTGTATGGTACGCGCCAGGTGTTTTCCGCACTTGTTCGCTTGAGCGTAATGTATGTGTCGTCCTTTGTTATAGGCTGTCAGCGATTTCTCAGAGAAGATCTGAAGTAGATCTCTGCGGGCGTTCGAGAGTTCTGTAAGGGTCTTTGCGTCCATTGTGCGTTTGTGTTGCGACTCTAGGGCTGTTATTTGTGTAAATAAACGGCTTATGTTTTCTGTACGGATTTTTTTCAGTCTGGATCCGTGTTGGATTAGGACCCCCCTTAGGACACATTTCAGCGTCTCCCACTTGTTCAGGTCAGAGGTCTCGTCATGTGCATGGTTTCGAGTGAAGTCTGTGATTGCTTGCGCTAGGTCGGCCAGGCACACTGTGTCGGTAAGGAGATTATCGTTAAGTCTCCAGGCGGAGCGGCGGTTCTTATTTGGTAATTTCCCTAGCGTCATGTGGACTGGGGCATGGTCTGACCATAGTTTTGTGCCTATCTCACAGTCAGGATCGAAGTCCAGTAGCGTCTGTGAGAGTAGTATGTAGTCTATTCTGCTGTACGATTTGTGGGCTGGGGAGTAATAAGTGTAGTCTCTCTCTGTTGGGTGCGTGAATCTCCAGATGTCTACTAGGGACAAATCTTTCAATGTGTTGCGAATGTTTGTCAGTGATGATGGTGGTATGTGCGACTTACATGTGGAAGAGTCCATCCTCGGCACCAAGGGGATGTTGAGATCGCCTCCCAGAATCAGATTCGGTGTTCCGAAGTTTTTCAGCCGGGAAGCCACGGAGGAGAGAAATCCATGTTGGTTCTGGTTGGGTAGATAAACATTAGCAACCGTTAGTATAGTTTGTAGGTATCGCAGTTTCAAAAATATGTACCTGCCTTTAGGATCAATACAACTATCTAAGACCTCAGGAGCAAAGGAGTTGTGGAAGGCTATCGAGACCCCCTTAGTTTTGGCTGCGGGGTTGGTACTGTGGAACCATGTCGTGAATCGTTTGTCTGGTAGTGGAGGGATTTTATCGGTCTTAAAATGCGTCTCCTGAAGCAATAGAATATGGGTTTTGGCTCTATGGAAGTGATGTAAAATCTGTCTGCGTTTTTCGGGGACATTAAGCCCCCTGCAGTTGAGGGTGGAAATTTTTATCCCAAGGCGTCTGGTCATGGCGGAGGGGGGTTAGTGGGCGCGAGTCTGTATTGTATGGAGCTGTTGTAAGGGTCAGGGGAGGAGGGGTTTGGAGGGGGAAGGAGGAGGGAGGGAGAGAGAGGGGGGTTAGCGAGTCTAGCCCTTCAGGGCCGGGGGGGAGGGGGGAGGGTAACGTGCACTGTGACAGGGTTAAGTGAACCTTCTTTACGTAGGGTCGACGCGTGATGAACTGCGTCGCCTTTTTTGAGAATTAACCTGTAACAGTGTGTGAAGATATTAGCTATATAGGTAAGTGTTCTATGCTTGTAGGGAAGCTACTCCCTCTAGTGTCCAGAGTCAAAAAGGGACTGTGGACACTACCAAGCAGATCCAAAAAAGGAAAAAATAAAAACTTTACCGCAGAGTCAGTAAAGACTCTGCAAACCCTAACGTGGGGAACGAGGTTGGTCAGATATCCGGGGCTCCGCCCCACCTGTAGAGAGATACCTGTAATCGTCATAGTATAGGCACACAGCAATAACATTATACACTTATAAGCACCAAGTTTTCTTAATTTTCCTCTTCCCTGTCCAGAATTAACCTGTGAACTGGTCGGCTGGTCAGGTGGTCTCGAGTTTTCACATTTAACAGGGTAAAGCATTTACATTCTACTCCTCCTTTAACTGAGGTAGTTTCAACTGATAGTAACAGCCCTGTGGTATGCTGATAAAATTAGCACAGTACGGGATGTCCCAGCCGGGGTATCCCACCTTGCTAGGGCATAACCAGAGGGTTGTGAGAACCTACATCACATAACCTGAAAAGCATTTAAAGGGACCCTCAGTGGGTCTTGCACACGGTAAGGAAGGGAAGAAGGAGGCGAGGTGAGGGAAGAGGAGAAAAACGAGAGGAGAGAAAACAAGGAGGGTGAGGAGTAAAGCAGATGTCTCTCATCATGGGCTTTCAAATGAGGAGTAGTATGTCTGGCAGAATGATGGGTGGCAATTCATCTGCCAGGACTCTGGATTGTTGGGCGGTCTGCGCTGGCAGGATCAAAAGTTTGTCACCCTGGTGGGTAGGTGGGGGTGTTCGATCTGTTTCTTTTCTTCTTGGTGTTTCTTTCCCCTCCGGGATGCTTGGAGAAGCCTGGCGTTGTTGCTTGCAGGGGCAAATGATTTGTGGAAGCTCAAAAGTCCCTAGAAAGTTAGGAAGATCCCCTAGGGTGCGGAAAGTTGCAGATTTGCCATCATGAGATGCGAAGAGATGGAAGGGGAAGCCCCACCTGTATTTTATCTGCTTGGTGTGTAGTGCATCCGTCACCGGTTTCAGGGCCTTCCTCATGAGTAATGTCTGTTTGGATAAGTCCGTCAGGAGCATTATAGGGGAGCCATTAAATAGGATAGATTCCTGGTTGCGAGCAGCTTGCATTATTTCCGTTTTGATGCTGAAGAAATGTATACGGCAGATTATGTCCCGGGGATATGCTGGGTTGGGGTTGCGGGGGCCGAGGGATCTGTGGATTCTGTCAATCTCCAGGGGGTCGTCTTTGGGTTTGTTCAGTAGTTGGTTGAACATGGCGGTTGCTGCTAGCGGCAGATCTTTGTTTTCAACCGTTTCAGGAACTCCGCGTATGCGGATGTTGTTGCGGCGGCTCCTGTTCTCTTGGTCGTCTAAACCGTAGAATAATTGCTGTATCTGTATCGTATGCTGTTGGAGGATATCATCATGCTCCATTATTCTGGTCACGTTTTCCTCCACAGCACCCTCAATGTCCTCAAAGCGCTGTCCTATGTCGTGGCGTAGGTCTGTTATCTCACGCTTGTAGGACCTCTCCAGCCTGCTGATGTAGGCCTCAATGTCCCCCTTTGTTGGGAGAGCTTTAATGTAGCTCTCCATGTCCCACTGTCCCTGTCTGCCATGAGGGGGAGAGGGGCTTCTCGAGCGGGGGGGGCTTCTGGGGCTGTGGGGGCTCCCATGTCCTGTGTGGGTGCTGTGCTCCAGGCCTGGAGATCTAGGGGGGAAGGGGGCTGGAGAGGCTGTGAGGCCTGTACCTGTGAGGCAGCGTGGGCTGCCTGAGCCACCGCCGAGCGGGTCGCCGCCATCTTGGAGGCCGGCGCGGCCTTGCTGGAAGTCCCCCTCGGCGTAAAATAGGTGCCGATTTCGGCGGATTTTGTGGGTCCCGAGGTGCGGGGGGTGTTGCTACCTCCTCTCCTGCTCATGTGGAGAGCCGATGGTGCTTTTTGCGGTCCCGCTGTGTGCCGTTCAGGGTAGTGGGAGCGGGAGCTGATCTCTCAGGCGTCCGTCTCCTCCATGCGCCAAGCCACGCCCCCCGAAAAATGTTCAGGTTTAGCTGGCAGCCAAGCCAGAATTTTAATCTGGGTCGGGTGAGTGATCCAGGGAGGGCTAGTATGACTCATTAGGGAGCACCTCTGGTACCTCCCCCTACTTCTGAAACTTTCTGGAAACATACAGAAGAATGGGAGGGGGGTTAGGAGGAGCTGCCTGCAGTATTCATGAGGGCCATGACCAATCCCTAACAGATGGGTTGGCAGGGGTCAGCCCAGCTGGGCATAAAAGTTTGGGTGGAAGTTGGAGATGGAGTGCTAGGAGGCTGTAGGTGAACCCTTGAGGGTAACCCCCTAGTCTAGGGGGGGGGGGGTTACCTTGGGTCTGGGAGCTTGGGTGCAGAATGGGTCATCTACAACCGACGAGGGATCCTGTCCAGTGGCATGGGAGCAGGTGCCAGGACAGCAGGAGCCAGAGAGCACATGAAGGGAGATCTCCAAGGAGAAGACAGTCTGGTGGACTGGTGAGTGTCAGTCTGGGAGGACTGTGGAGGCTTAGCCAAGAAGGCTACAGAAAGGGGCAGCTGCAGCCAGGTGGGCTGGTAGTGCCTGAAGAGGTGGTGCTGGGATCAGTAGCCACAGAAGGACAGTTGGGCACCAAGACTTTGCTACACTGCCGAAGGGGCCCAAGGTCCCTGCCTGTAAAGGGCATTTGCTACTAATCCAACTGAGCCCTATTGTCAGATCACCTAACAGTGTGCCAGCTGGTCCTGGGAGTTGTAGTGCTTCAAGCAAGTGTTGTGCTGGAGGAAGCTGAGGAGTGTGTAAACAGTCCGTACAAAAGAAGTTGTCCATGGAAAGGTCTGCCAAATTCAAGTAGGAATCCCATAATACCCCTATCCCCATCCAAGAGCAACACCCCTAATAAAAACACAAAAACAAAGCTGCAATGACTGTTTTCTGACTCCAGAGTGCTCCTGGAAAGTTCTGTGTGCCTGGCTGTGCAGGGTGGGGGCTCCCTTATTTACCAGTGGCTCCTGCAGGGCTAGCGCTACACTAATACTCCCAGAATGCAGTGCTCAAGCCTAAGTGGTTAACAGCTAGGTGTAAACCCTGGCATATAATGTAGGGGGAGGGAGTCATTAACCCAGCGTAAGCTCATATAGTGACAGACACAAAGCTTACACAGGTTAAAGACCCAAGGCTCCAAAAGGAATGGAGCAACGGGACAGCGTGACAAAGACAAGTATCAGTGATTGCAGAGAAGGTTATAAAGAGAACCTGTCACTTTGCATTGTGCCCTGCAAAGTGATAGATTGCCTTTAAAACACATATGTCAAACACATTGGGGGTTATTTACGAAAGGCAAATCCACTTTGAACTGCAAGTGCAAACTACAAGTGCAAAGTGCACTTGGAAGTGCAGTCACTTTAATGAAATTAGGGGAGGCTCTGCTGATTTTATCATCCAGTCATGTGCAAGCTAAAAAAAAATTATTTTTTTTCCTTGCATGTCCCCCTTGGATCTACAGCGACTACACTTCCAAGTGCACTTTCAGTGCAATTTCAAGTGCAGTTTTCACTTGTAGTTTGCACTTGTAGTGCAAAGTGGATTTGCCTTTCGTAAATAACCCCCATTGTCATGTGGCCCTTGCACCCAGTTTTGCAGCATTAACATGGCAAAACTCCATTCCGCCACCTCTGGCTCTCACCCTCCACTCCTGCTCCCCACTGTCACTTGTAAACATAGAAACCTTCTGCGTTTACAAGGGACAACTTTGCTCTCAGCAGCTCCTGGAAACTAACAGATCCCAGCACGAGCTCACAGCAGGGCTTGGTAGGGACAGATCTCCAGAATCTAAGCGAGGGAACAATCTGGCAGAACCACCTACACAGGGAGGTACTACAGCCATGCCAGGCAGGAGAGAAAGACGCAAGAAAGCTTTGGGGAAGGAAGGGTTAGGTTGCACACTGTGCATAGCGCACCCCTAAACAAACCCTGTACTCCGTACACTGCACACCCCTGAACTCTACAGTCTGTATGTAACACACTCCTGAACCCTACATTTTGTCCGTAGCACACCCCCAAACCCTGCAATCTGTACATAGTGCACCCCTGAACAAAAATCCACAATTGCAGTCACTCTAGGGCACTGCCACTATATATTAGGATTGTGATAAATAGTAAATTCACTCAAAATGAAAATATTAGTGAATCAACTACAAATGTCTGAATTTTATTTTTTTTTTTAAATAGACCAATGCCACTACTTCTGCTCACACTACTTGTGTTCCCACAAGTGTACTTTATACATAAATGCAGGCACTATTTGAGATTTATTTATAGACTCTGTACGTAATGCAATTCAAAACCCTGCACTCGGTGCCTAGGGTACCCCTGGAACTGAACTCTGTGCATAGCGCACCCCTGAGCCCTACACTTTGTACGTAACGCAATCCTAAACCCTACACTCTGCATATGGCACACCCCAGATACAGCTGTGACACATTTTCAGCGGAGAGCGGGCTGAAGTCCGTTCTCTGCTGACGTCACAGAAATTAGTCCAGGCACCGCGTCATCCAGACAATGGAAGTTGGGATCCACCAGGTGCCTGGAATGACACCCGTCTCAGCCCCTCTGTGATCCGCTGAGAGCCTGAGCCGGCTGAGGGGGCAGAGCAGAGAGCTGTGACTGAGAGTCTACAGGTCTCTGCTCTGGGAGCTGCAAACACTTTTTTTCTTGGAGTGTTTGCAATTTGTGTGTACAGGTTACTTATAAATGATGCATAATCTAAGGTCTGGATAACTGCTGTGTTCAGTAAAAGTCATAGTTTCATTCATGCCAGAAAGTAAAGGTAACACTATTCTTCTGGCACAGCGGGTATAAGAGATACTGCTCTTATACAGGGAAACCACCCTGTTGTTTACCCTCCCTTTACTCTCCCCATAGGCATGTGCACAGGGTGTGCCGGATGTGCCTGGGCACACCCTAATCACCTTGTGCGGCGCTGATTTCCCCTGCTTCCTAGCGCCCCCTGTCTCCTCCCCGCAGTGCTGCCAGTTTCTCTTCTCCCCTCTCCTGCTGGCTGCTGTGGGGGATCTTTCAGGATGGAGAGTAAACACAGTGAGTGTACTCTGGACTGGCAATACCTAGAATAAGGCTCTCTGTCCCCCCTCACCCACCCCCTCTTCTACCCCTACAACCCTCCGTTTCCTCAACGAGTTTTCCCCCTTTCTCTATCGCTTCCATCTCTCCCTTACATGTCTATTTCTGGCTATGTATAGCCATGCTACGAAATCACGTGGATTCTGGATCCCAAATAGGAGCACTTAAATCATTTATGGGACTTGAAAGTACACTTACACTTCTGTACAGATAAACTCCCAATGTTCAGTTTAGACACATTGATTGGGAACCTGCTTCTGGGCGCAGCAGGTTCCCCCAGGGGCGGCCAGGCCATTTGAAGTTGCACTTATACGAATGTCAGTACAATGATTGAAACCTTCCCTCAATGTTTCATCCTCAGGTTACCTATGTAAACGACATAGAATGCACTATATTTTTTGTACAATTTGAATTTGTTATACCAGAACGCCTTTTGTCGGGCACCCGGTCCTGTTCTTGTTTCTTTCTGTATAAACTTGTGTTGAAAAGCAATAAAAACTTATTGAACCTAAACACAGTGAGTGATCTGTACTGATTGCTCCTGTGTTCATTCTTAAAGAGGAACTGCAGTCTACTCACATCATTTTTAATAAAAACATCTTTGCCACTCTGAAGCTTCCCCCCCATCCACTTTGCATATTATTTTATATATACTGTAATTCTGTACTTGCCAAATATGCTGCAGAAATCTCCCTCCACTGAGTCTGGCTGCAGCCATTTTAACTGTGGGCAGCTGAAGCTGCTGCCTGTTCACTTCCTAGATTTAAACAGAGGCACACCTCCAGCTCTGCAGCTCTCATTGGCCCTCTTATGACTCATCCCCCCTCCCTTTCTGGCAAACTCTCACAAGAGTGAGAGAGAGAGAGAGAGAGCTGTGCCTGATGTCATAAGCCTAGGCTTATTACCAGACGAGAAATAGGAAGTGGGCTGTATTTACTGGCCGAAAAAAAAATGTTTACTATCCAAAGTTAAAACAACAAGGATTTAATAGATGGAAAAAGTTGAAAAAATGACTGAAGGTCCACTTTAACTGAAAAATAGTAAACTGGAAGCCACTCAGCTTAACACCTCCTATTCGTTCCCTGTCCAGGGCAGCTGAGGCTGCAGAGAAGGGACTGGAAAATCTTTGTCCACAGTCCCTTTCTCTGTCTTCAAAGTGAGACATCAGGGGTATGTTTAGACTAAATAAATAAAAATGAAAAAATCGGACACCATCCACTGCCCTACTGACACCAACCTCTGCGCTACTGACACCGTCCACTGCTCTGCTCATATACACGCATGTGTATTTGTGCTCTGGGGTTCACACCCTAATGCAATACTCTGCACACATCAATAACTCTCTCCTTGTCTATTCACAGAATTATGTTTACAGAATGCAAGGGTTTGTGTGAATAAAACAAGGGTAAAGGAAAGGGTAGGTAATCAACACTATCACTTCCCTCTATAAGAGCTGCAGCCTACAGAGCTGGAAGTACAGCACTAGCTTTAGTTTCCTGCATGAATGAAACTGATTTCATAAATAGGAGGTGATTTGTTTGTACATACCACAAGTCACAAATACTTAGAATTCTGCTTTAAATTTCACAAAAATAAAAATAAATAATATAAATAAATAAAAATAAAAATTTCACAAATAACTTTTTGGCAAATTTTTCTGTTATGTTTTTTGAACACTGGAGGGCAGCAAAGACTTTAATATGCAAAGAAATAATATCCGTAGAATTCACAGGTCTAGCAATAGGCTTTAAAAACCAGGAGTGCTATAAACCCAGCACATTTTATAAAGACAGGATTGCAAAATCATTATTTCTAAATGGGGTGACTTTAAATGTCTGTGACATTACAGGGACTCTTTTCCTTTTGTTTTATTATTCTTGCATAATTTTAGGTGTCCTTATCAAAGGCTGTTCCAAAGATCCCAGTAAAATGTACTGAACACATACTAAAGCCTCGTACATACGATCAGACTTTCCGACAACAAAATCGTGGAATTTTGTTCGAAGGGTGTTGGCTCCAACTTGTCTTGCATACACACGGTCACACAAATGTTGGCCAACAATTACAAACGTAGTGACGTACTAGGTGTACGTGATATCTCAATTACGAACGCTAGTTTTACAAGACCGAGCGGTTCTGGCTCGTCCTCGATTCCGAGCATGCGTGTTTGTACTTTGGACTTTTGTCCGACGGATTTGTGTACACACGATCGGAAAGTTCGTCAACAAACATTTGAGAACATGCTAGTCAACATTTGTTGACGGAAAGTCCGACAACAAATGTCCGATGGAGCATACACACGGTCGGACTTACCGCCAACAAGCTCACATCCAACATTTCCCGTCGGAAAATCCGATTGTGTGTACGGGGCAAAGGAGGTCACAATACCTCATGGGACCTGATAAAGAAATTATCTTCATGTTTTTCATTTTAAATGATTCAAAACATTGAACAACATTCCATCACATGGCTAGTGCCTTTAGGAAATATGGGTCCAGAGATTTGCGTTTAATGACCTATTTTCTGAATGGTCTAGAGTTGTGAGCAGTGTGATGCAAGACCCTAGCCTGGAACTAATGCTGTTAAATTTGTTCATAAACAGTACAGAGGATAGAATCAATAATTCAATCTCAGTGTTCACTAATGATACAAAGGTAAGCAGGGAAATAACTTTGCATAAGGATATAGCAGGTTTAATATTGAAAAAAATGGATGCCCTTGAACTGAAGAGTCCAGAGAAGGACAATGAAGGTAATAAGGGGGCTGGAGGACCTCAGTTAGGAGAAACAACTAAAAACATTCTACCTGGAGAAGAGATGCTTAAAGCAGGACTAAAGTTCCACTGTTACAAACTGAGCAGGGAGGCTATTTATTGCAGAAGTCATATTCAATGTCTCTTCTGCAATAAAATACACCTACCTGCAGGGGCGGACTGACCGGCCAGTCAGTTTAGCCGTGGTCCGAGGGCCTGGCCACTGCAGGGGGCCCGCCAGCGTCACCTGCTGAAACTTTCTGGGCTCCTGCGGGCCCCCAGCAAATATCTTTTAGGGCCCACCCGGGCACCAGTGCTGCCTTGGAGGGTAAGGGGAGGGCGAGCGCCACTGGATCACAAAGAGTGGGGATAACCAGCAACCGCTCGGTCATGCGATGTCCCGCCTCCTGGCTCCTATGACAGACGTCACACTGGTCCACACTGGCGATGTGTGATGTCTATCAGGTAGGACATCAGATGACAGCAACGCTAGGTGTAACAGCGGGAGATCTGTGTGATCCCTTCTCTAACCCCCATGCACTGATCAGGCTGCATTGAGGGCCACTGGTGGTGAGGCTGCATTATGGGCACTGGTGGTAAGGCCCATAAAATTCAGCCACTGTGCCCTATCATATGCAGCCACTGTGCACCATCATATGCAGCCACTGTGCACCATCATATGCAGCCATCGTGCCCCATCAAATGCAGCCATTGTGCCCCATCAAATGCAGCCATTGTGCCCCATCAAATGCAGCCATTGTGCCCAATTAAATGCAGCCATTGTGCCCATCATATGCAGCCATTGTGCCCATCATACGCAGCCATTGTGCCCATCATATGCAGCTACTGTGCCCCATCATATCCAACCACTGTGCCCCATCATATCCAGCCACTGTGCCCCATCATATCCAGCCACTGTGCCCCATCATATCCAGCCACTGTGCCCCATCATATCCAGCCACTGTGCCCCATCATATCCAGCCACTGTGCCCCATCATATCCAGCCACTGTGCCCCATCATATTCAGCCACTGTGCCCCATCATATTCAGCCACTCTGCCCATCATATGCAGCCACTCTGCCCCATCAAATGCAGCCTCACTGTGACCCCCCCCCCGCCCCATCAAATGCAGCCTCACTGTGACCCCCCCCGCGCCTGCCTGTTCGCTGACCGTCATTTAGCCCACCTTGGTGGCGGATCAGGCAGCGGGTGACAGCGGTGAGCTGTGGGACGGGCAGCGGGTCAGGCTATGGCTCCTGTGTCCTCCATGCTTCCCGCAGGAATCAGGTGACGGGTATTAGACCCGTGCTTCCTGATTGGTGGAGAGGTGGTTCAGTGTTAGAAAAGCAAATATTCAATTGCTTTTCTAGCACACCTGGGTGGGCTCATAGCGCAATGCTTTGCGCCACGAGTCCACCCTATTTTGGAGCCTATTGGAGCTTATGGCTGTAATCAGTTGCTTCAAAAAAAACACCCCTGCTGCAGTAATTCAGGCGTCTGGCGTCCAAAAAGGGTCCAGACGCCTGAATAGTGGGTCATGGATAGATTCATGCTATGCATGAATCTATCTATTCTACATATTAGGAGGGTGGCGTGATAAAAGGGGGTGGCACCCGTGTGCCCTTAATGGACGTGCCGCCCCCTGGTGGTAAGGCTGCATTATGGGCACAGGTTGTAAAGCTGCATTATGGGCACAGGTGGTGAGGCTGCACTATGGGCACTGGTGGTGAGGCTGAATTATGGATGCTGGTAATAAGGCTGCATTGAGGGGCACTGGTGGTGAGGCTGCATTGAGGGGCACTGGTGGTGAGGCTGCATTGAGGGGCACTGGTGGTGAGGCTGCATTATGAGCACTGGTGGAGAGGCTGCATTATAGGCACTGGTGGTGAGGCTGCATTATAGGCACTGGTGGTGAGGCTGCATTATGGGCACTGGTGGTGAGGCTGCATTATGTGCACAGGTGGTGAGGCTGCATTATGGGCACAGGTGGTGAGGCTGCATTATGGGCACAGGTGGTGAGGCTGCATTATGGGCACAGGTGGTTCTCCACAAGCTCCCCTGACCCTGTCCTGGTGCCGTAGTCGCACAGGTACTCATTGATGGCCCTCTTCTGTGTGTGCAGCTGCTGCAGCATGGCCAACGTTGAGTTCCACCTGGTGGGCATGTCACATATAAGGAGGTTCTTGGGCAGGTTCAACTCCTTTTGCAGCTCAGCCAGCCAAGCACTGGCATTATATGATCGGCGGAAATGCACACAGACTTTCTTGGCCTGCCTCAGGACATCCTGTAAGCCCGGGTACCTGCCCAAGAACCGCTGCACCACCAGGTTAAGGACGTGAGCCACACAGGGCACATGGGTCAGTTGGCCCTGTCGCAGGGCGGAGAGGAGGTTGGTGCCATTGTCGCAAACCACCATTCCTGGCTTAAGCTGGCGTGGCGTCAACCACCTCTCGGCCTGCCCCTGCAGAGCTGAGAGCTGACCTCTCCCCCAGTGTGGCTCCTGTCCCCCAAAAACACCAGCGCAAGCACGGCATGGCATATTTTTGCCTGCGTACTTGCGTAGCCCCTTGAACGCCTACGGAGCACCGCTGGTTCCGAGGACAAAGCATAGGAAGAGGCCATGGAGGAGGAAGAAGAGGAGGGGGTGGAGGAGAGAGGTGTGTCACAACCAGTAGTAGCATTTTGGAGGCGTGGTGGCGGAACAACCTTCAACACTACTGCACCTTGTCCTGCATCCTTCCCAGCTGCCAAAAGTGTGACCCAATGGGCCGTGAAAGATCCCCGTCCATGCCTGCTGGACCATGAGTCAGCGGTAATATGCACCTTACTGCTGACCGCCCTGTCCAGTGAGGCATGGACATTGCCTTCCACATGCCGGTAGAGAGCCGGAATCGCCTTCAGTGAGAAAAAGTGGCGTTTGGGAACCGGCCGCTGAGGAACCGCACATTGCACAAACTCACGGAAGGGGGCCGAGTCTACCAACTGAAAAGGCAGCAGTTGAAGTGCTAGCAATTTAGCCAAGCTAGCATTCAACTACTTCTTTCGACGGTCCAGCAGCTGGGGCAGGGAAATTTGGCTGGTACAATCGGACGTCGGTGTACTGCTAGCAGAGTGCCCGCAAGTACTTGGCTGTGACACACCTAATTCTACACCTTCATTCCGCTCAGTGCAGCTTTCAGAGAGGACTGAAGTATAGTGGGGTTGGAGATCCCAGCTGATGAGGAGTAAGGAGAGGTCCGCTTTGTTCTTTGGTGTGGGTCTTTAAGGTACGCTTGCCAACGAGCTGCATGGCAGGTCAACATATGTCTGGTCAAGCATGTGGTGCCCAAGCGGCTGATGTTGTGGCCCAGCGAGATACGCTTGAGACATATGTTGCAAATAGCAGCGGTGCGATCTGATGCACTTGTCTCAAAAAAGGCCCACACCAAAGAATTTTTGGAATAATACGCAGTCAGCGCCCTGCACAGGCAGAGCTCTGCGGTGTGATTCAGTCGTGTGCTGCCCTTAAGCTGACCCCCGGAGGGCCTCCTCCTCCTCTCTCTCTTATCAGACACCCACATGGAGTCAGTGACCTCATCATCCCCTCCCTCTTCACCACTGGAGCAAACCTGGCAGTATGCTGCAGCTGGTGGAACATGACTGCCAGATTGCTGTCCTTGAGCATCCCCTCTCTCTGTGCTCACGCTACTGCATTCCTCTAGCTGGGTATCTTTATCAGAGCCTTCAAAACGCTGGGCATCCTCCTGGAGCATGTACCCAACACTGTGGTCAAACAGTTCAGGGGACTCTTCAGTAGGACATGGTGGGTCTAGGGAAGGAGTGACTGATTGAGACGAGGGAAGAGGACGCGTTGGCAGCTGCTTTGCCAGTACCCTGAGCCTGGGTGAGAGAGGATGAGGAGGATGAGAAGGGCTTGATCATCCACTCTACCAAGTCTTCGGCATGATGCGGCTCAACAATTTCCAGCTGCCGAAAATAAGGACAAGCGTGTCCCATGGCCACGTGCTGATGACGATGCACCGCGTCCACGACCAGCACTGTTGCCTCTAGACACAGAGCCTGCTTGCCCTCTTTTATTGGCTCGTGACTGTCTGCCTCTCCTTGTTGGCCTTCCAGACATAGTAATGGCCTGCAGGGAGAGGGGAAAACCAGCAATTGGGTAGCTTTAGGTGCACACTGAGCAGATGACACAGTACACCGACTGTAATTACTGCAGCTGCCTGCCTGTGTTACAGAAACAGAACACCACCAGCAATAAGGGGTAGCTTCAGGTGTATACTGTGCAGGAGGCACACAACACCCACTGTAAATGCTGCAGATGCCTGTATTACAGAACACCAGCAATAAGGGGTATCTTCAGGTGTATACTGTGCTGGAGGCACACAACACCCATTTTAACTGCTGCAAATGCCTGTATTACAGAACACCAGCAATAAGGGGTATCTTCAGGTGTATACTGTGCTGGAGGCACACAACACCCACTTTAACTGCTGCAGATGCCTGTATTACAGAAAACCAGTAATAAAGGGTAGCTTCAGGTGTATACTGTGCTGGAGGCACACAACACCCACTTTAACAGCGCTAGGTTTGCAAGCCACAAAGACACTGTCCCTGCCTCTTCCTATCCTGCTCTTTCCCTGACCGCCGCAACATACTACACAAGGCCGCCGCACTGGCGGCCTTATATAGTGTGGGGCGTGTACTTAACCCCCCTGAGCTATAATTGGTCACAGGCATCTTGTCTGTTGCCAATTATGGCTCTCCTCGCTGCCGGCACTGTGATTGGCCAAGCATGCGGGGTCACAGTGCATGCTTGGCCAATCATCAGCCAGCAATGCACTGCGATGGCGCAGTGCATTGTGGGCCATTCGTGAAACACGAACATGGTGCGAACGGCCCACAAAGTTCTGGATTCGCCGAACAGGCGAACGGCCGATGTTCGAGTCGAACATGCGTTCAAATCGAACACCGAGCTCATCCCTAATGCACATACACATGAGTGGTTACCTACTACTCAATGAATTTTGAATGTATAAAAGATATATATGGGCCAGTGAATAGGTAGTGAGCCAGGCTTGACTGAGCACCCCATGGAAACTCTACGTGTTTCATGGCTATCTGCCATTCATCAGGAGTTGGGTACAGAAGTAAACTGTAAATACAAATGGATATGTAGTATTAATATGTCCTACCCCTTTAAGGGGCCTGAGTGTTGTCAGTCCGCCCCTGCCTACCTGCCTGCTCGCTGTCTTTTCCAGCATGTATACTAAGCTTCACAAGCGCAGCACAGCGTACATCACCAGCATGGTCTCTGTGTGCCAGGATGACTGACTCTTGTGCATGCGCAGGAGAGACGTCATCCTGCGCTAATTAACGATGATGGCCAACGAACAACAGGGTAGGGACCTTTGAAGTAAAAGTAAGTTTAGCTCCACTTTCAGAAAGGATATAAAAGGATATGATATGATATTATACAAATGTTTAAATGATGACTCTAGCATTAGGAGGAGATTATTCAGCCTAAGGTCTCTTAAGAAGACACGTGGCTACACAATGAGGTTGAACGAGAGGTGGTTCAATTTTAAACTGCATTTTAAAGCCTCGTACACATGATTGGATTGATGGCCAACAAAACTGTGGACTTTTGTCCGAAGGGCGTTGGCCCAAACTTGTCTTGCATACAAACGACAAGGAATTGTCGGCCAACAAATACGAGTGTTGATTCGCACTTTTCATTTCGCGCTTTTCAGTTTGCGCTTTTCAGTTTGTTTCTGAACAGCCGTTCGTCAACCAGCCATGTTGCGGCATCAGAGGAGATAACTTGTTATTTATTATTGGCCTTGGAGTTATTGCTTTGACCCAAGTCCAGTCCAGGAACAGGAGGAGGAGGAGTTTTTGGACCAAAAATTGGTTGCTTTATTAATCGTGACCAATTATGTCATATGCCTTTGCTGCAGGAGCTCCGGGAGAATAATCCAGATGTTTTTCGGAATTATCTCCGGATGACAGACCCCTGCTTTCACCAACTCTTGGCATTGTTGACCCCTTATATTAAGAAGCAGGACACATGCATGAGGCTTTTATTTTATTTTTTGGTTGAATAATAATGATTTAATTTGGTATATTTTATATATTTTTGGATGCATAGAATGCACTTTTTGGTTAAGTTCTATTGGCAGATAGCATGTCTAATTTTATTGTTTTTTTAATGCACAATAAAAAAAATTGTGTAGAATAATACTTGGCTATGTGTTTTACTTCAAATGACAGTTTGGGAGTAGGCAGTAACATTTAAAAAAATACAATGTAAAATTGACAAGGGACACCAACATAGTTGTATCTTTGATCTTAATAACAAGGGGATAATGGTGTTGTGGTAACTTGCCCAAATTAAACAAAACAAAACAAAAAGAATATATTATTTTTGATATCACTAGAAAAAAAAAAAGCCTTTGAAAATTTGTTTGCAATAACACCATCAGTATCGCCAGAAAAGCAGCTTCATTATTATCCCATTAAAGAAGAAGAGAATTGTGCACTGCATTTCGAGTTTCATAATTTGCCACGTTACAAATGTTAATTCTCCCTTACGAAAGCTAGTTTACAAGACCGACCGCTTCTGGCTCGTCCTTGCTTCTGAGCATGCGTGTTTGTACTTTGGACTTTTGTCCGACGGACTTGTGTACACACGCTTGAAAAATCCGACAGACATTTGTCAGCAGAAAATTTTAAAACCTGCTATCCAACATTTGTCCGCGAAAAATCCGACAACAATTGTCCGATGGAGCATCCAAACGGTCGGATTTTCCGCCAACAGCCTGTCATCACACAATTCCAGTCGGAAAAACCGATTGTGTGTACGAAGCTTTAGAGTGATAAGAATGTGGAACTCCCATCCACAGTTGGTGGTGTCAGCAGGAAGTGTAGATAAATTACAAAAAACTATTAGATGTAATTATCAGTGAACGAAATGTACAGGGACATTGAAACGGGGACCAATAGCCTTTAATAGTCTTTCATGATTTTTCACAAGTTATGATAACCCTGTATTCAAACTACTTGATGTGACCATTTCCTTTTTTTATATACTGTATACCATTACTATGTTTCCATGCTTGTATCCAATATTTTCAATTAAAAAAAGTTGTGGGAAAAATGATTCATGTAAATTAACTATAATAAAATATAAGTGCATTGAAAAAAAAGACACCGAAACAACTTCAAAGACAAAACTACACAACAGCTCATACCTCATTATTGGAAATGCTCAATGTCACAGCAGCTTGTACTCCATTACAGATAAAGTGAAACTCCAGAAAAAGAGCTGAATATACAGAGGAAATATATATATATATATATATATATATATATATATATATATATATATATATAGAGATCTTAATCTGTGCAAACAGTATGGCTACTTGCTGACTCCATGTTTGGGCGTGGATGTCCGTGATGAGTGCGAGCAGTGCTGACCAATGGGAGTTGCTTTTTCTTTGTGCCTCCCACTAGCCCAGCTGTTACATACAGCCTTTGATTATTTCATAATTTGGATTGGCCACTGAGCATCAACTGACCTTTTGGCTTTACTTATTTTAGGCTGCCTTGTTTTTACACAGCCATTGCTGTTCTTGCTGGAATGCGTCTTATCTGAATAGATTCTAGGTGAGACCCTCCCTTTCTTGTTCATTGTACTTTTACAGCAATGTGTAGGCAGTGCAATATATTGATCCTTTTCTTTTTACTGTATCATACCTCCCAACTTTTTCAGATGGGAATGAGGGACACCTACTAGCAAAAGTAGGTAGGCATAGGACACGCCACACCCCCTTAAAGGAGAATTAACTAAAAAAATGGATTAGTTAAACCCACAAGTGCTTTTTTTTTACCACTACTATTCCTCTATATTGGCTTTGGAAATTTACAAATGCAGCAGTTTAGACATTGGATGAAAGGTTTAGCACTGGGAAACACTTTTTGAAAGATAAAAAGTGCATTTTATATACAACTATATAGATCAGACAAAAAGGAGGGACAAATGAGGGGGAAGAGGGACAGAGGGACATTGCTCCAAATCAGGGACAGTCCCTCGAAATCAGGGACAGTTGGGAGCTATGCTGTATAACGGGCCAAGTCAAGCCAGTGCACCACCACAGTAAACTACCTGCACTGCTCTTTTAAGTGTTTCAAAATACAAAATTGACTCTAAGAAACAACAGGCCACTGAGGCCAGGGACAAGGCCATAGCAAAATGGATTGTGTGCTCCGGATTACCAGTCAGACTGATCTGCTTCTCTATGCTGCCTGTTTGGGGAGATGCTCTGCTTGCCTGGGTCTTCTACGCAGTGGCGGAACTACCGCCATAGCGACACACGCGTTCGCTATGGGGCCCGCAGCTTAGTAGGGCCCACAGCCAGGTGCGGTCCTGTCCTAGTTGCCATTCAAATTTCTCTTTTTCGCTGCCCGCCGCCACCGCCGCTAGAGGTCCGCGGCCGGCGGAGATATTGTCTCCGCCGGCCGCCATTTTCCAGAAGACCAGAGTTAAAAGACGAGAGGGGAGCCTGCCGAGTGGCTACAATAGAGCTGTGGCTCCGCCCACACCCCGCCCCCCGGTCTGTCTGTCATCTGTAACCTGCTGTGGAAGGGGGTGGGCGGTGCTGCAGCTAATTCTATTGTAGCTCCGCCTCTATTTTGTTCCCCCTTGGCATTCAGTAATGGCAGCAGAGACACTGCTGTTATAGATATATATATAGATATAGGAGGGCTACAATTGGAAGGGGGGGGGGGAACCTGAGATGTAAGGAGGCACTCTGCTGGCTGGGGAAGTGACACCTGAGATGTAAGGAGGCACTCCGCTGGCTGGGGAAGTGACAGCTGAGATGTAAGGAGGCACTCCGCTGGCTGGGGACACTGACACCTGAGAAGTAAGGAAGCACTCCGCTGGCTGGGGAAGTGACAGCTGAGATGTAAGGAGGCACTCCGCTGGCTGGGGACACTGACACCTGAGAAGTAAGGAAGCACTCCGCTGGCTGGGGAAGTGACAGCTGAGATGTAAGGAGGCACTCCGCTGGCTGGGGACACTGACACCTGAGAAGTAAGGAAGCACTCCGCTGGCTGGGGAAGTGACAGCTGAGATGTAAGGAGGCACTCTGCTGGCTGGGGACAGTGACACCTGAGATGTAAGGAGGCACTCCGCTGGCTGGGGACAGTGACACCTGAGATGTAAGGAAGCACTCCGCTGGCTGGGGACAGTGACACCTGAGATGTAAAGGAAGCACTCCGCTGGCTGGGGACAGTGACAGCTGAGATGTAAGGAGGCACTTCACTGGCTGGGGACAGTGACACCTGAGAAGTAAAGAAGCACTCCGCTGGCTGGGGAAGTGACACCTGGGAAGTAAGGAAGCACTCCGCTGGCTGGGGACAGTGACAGCTGAGATGTAAGGAGGCACTCCTCTGGCTGGGGACAGTGACACCTGAGATGTAAGGAAGCACTCCGCTGGCTGGGGACAGTGACAGCTGAGATGTAAGGAGGCACTTCGCTGGCTGGGGACAGTGACACCTGAGAAGTAAGGAAGCACTCCGCTGGCTGGGGAAGTGACACCTGAGATGTAAGGAAGCACTCCGCTGGCTGGGGACAGTGACACCTGAGATGTAAGGAAGCACTCCGCTGGCTGGGGACAGTGACACCTGAGATGTAAGGAAGCACTCCGCTGGGGACACCTGAGATGTAAGGAAGCACTCCGCTGGGGACACCTGAGATGTAAGGAAGCACTCCACTGGGGACACCTGATGGCATCTGGTGGCAGGCGACGTGGCAAGTGACACGCTCGGGGCTCCCACTGATTCTGATTCTGCATTATGGTGAGTTGAAGTATTTCATTTTATATTACAATGTAATAATAGAAATAATGCGCTTCAATCACCCTGACACCATAACAACCATGGTGCCGTGATGATTGAAGCGCTAACACCAGGTGTTTGGAGTATCTTTATCTGCTGATTGCTAAACTTTCTGGAATACACATATTTCTATTGTGGTGTAGGATCTGGGCCTGCTGTCCCTTCATTCCTCTTTTTCCTTCCTCTCTCTTTCTTTCTTTGTTTCTCCCTCCATCCCTCATTCAAGACTCTAACCACACCCCTTTGAGTCACGCCCCTTTAATCCACACCCAATAGTACGCTTAAACCAAGCCCATACCTTGCCGTGGCGCGCTTTGCGCGCTGCATTTTTCTTTCCCCACTAGGCCACACCTACAAACAAATGTCCACCCCCTAATTTTGATAACACTCCGCCCACCGACAAAAAAATTGTCCAGGTGAGGATGAGGAATGTAAGTTTACTGTTAAGCCTCCCGGCCCCTCGAGTCCGGCCGTGTCCCGACACACGCAGCTGCATACAGCAGGAGGCAGGAGCACAGAGCAGAGTGGGCGGGGCAGAACGCTCGAGCGCGCCTGTGAAGGGACATTGTTTTTGGCAAATGAGGAGGCTCTGAAGTCTAGACAAGAGGTAGGAAGGGAGTGGGAGACAGACTGTCATCTGCTTTGCACAGTTCATTTTTTTTTTTGTGGGGGGGGGACTGTTTACAGGGGGGGCCCCATACAACATTTTGCTATGGGGCCCTGTGATTTCTAGTTACGCCCCTGCTTCTACGGTATTTTGAAAGAAACTGAAAGACTGTCTGCTTTGATATGGATGGTGCATCTTTCACTTCCTGTGATTTTTCAATATTCTCCTCTTCTTACACATCATCTTCAGAGTCAGACAGATCCTTATCTTGTAAGTGGGGCAATGTGGATTTTCTTATAGCACGGCCATACTCCTCTGCCTTCCTAAACAATTCCTGAATATTATCATCTGCCACATCAACAGGGGTTTTCACAGACCGCAGAATTGACAAAAAACAAGCAGCTGCTGTAAGCACTGGAGAGAACATTTCATCAGTTACTTGGATCTAAGAATGAATGAAGCAAAACGCTGGTTCACATTCTCTTTAATTTTCTGTGCAATTGTGGCACAGTCTCGATAGCTAGTGTTCTGTTTCAAGTCCTCAAGGTGGCTGAGTAGAGACTAGATCAAAGAGGGCAGGGACATGGTGTCACTTTGGAGGGTTTTAGTATGTTCCGCTCCTCAAAAGGCAGCAGTAGGTCATGCAATGATGTGAGCTTTTTCCATTTAACTAGGGAACAAGCTGTGTCCCATCCTATGTTATTTGTGATTTGGCAGACAAACTTTTTCAGTTTGAGGACCATGTTGAATGTACTGGTAGTATTACTTGACCAGCGTGTGGGGCAGTCATTTAAAAGAGTAAAGCCACAATGAAGGCCTCTTGAGCCCCTCCTAGGGAAAGAGAGCCTTGACTGATGGGGGCATGGCTAGGTACATGAAAGGGGAACAATTGGTTGGGACATGTGGGATGGGATGGGCCTGAGCTCAGAAAATCGTGTGCCCCAGGGAATTCTGGGTCTTTTGGAAGAGTCGCTGGAAGAGCTGCCATGGACACTGATACGCTGTTGGCCAGGGTCCACGAGCTGGCTCTCCAAGGTCAGGCGGATTGGCTTTGCTCCCTCCTTACCCCTGAGATGTCCCCCCCTCACCCCCCTCCAATGCCACCTGCGGGGCCCCCGGCTGTCAGGGACAGGAGACGCACCCGTCCTCCTTCCCGCCTGAGCCCCAGTCCTTCAAGGCCTTCTTATTCCCCTAACACTCCACCTCCCCTAACGGGAGCGGCTGTGGCCTCTGATGCCGGCTCTCCCCCCCTTCCATCCCCCACTTCTCCCTCGCGCTTCCGGAGACATCCCCGACGGGCCCCCCCTCCGTCTGTCCCCAGCTCGAGCCGGGACTCCTCTCTCCCGGCCCGCTCCCGGAGCCCCAGAGTCCTCAGGCGGTCCGTTCGGGCTCCTCAGACTGTCCCCTCCTGTGAGGGCGCGCGCTTGGCTGCGCGGGCGGAAACCGCGGCACTCCCCACCGCCCGCGGGTGCCGTTTACCGCCGTCCCTGGCCCCCCTCCCCACTCCGCCTGCACTCGGGGTTGCAGGGGTCACCCGGAGCTCGTCCCGTGGCTCCAGATGCCGGGCACGTCAGCCCGGAGCTGCTGCACGGGCTGGACGTCCTCCTCCTTCCTCCATGTCACGTGTCTCTGCTGGCGTGTCACTGCCAGTGTCTCTCCCTGCGCCCAGCAGGGCGGGTGATTCAAATGTGGATTCACTCCACTCTTCCTCTTCAAGGTCCGCTGTACATCCTCATCCCCCTGCACCCGGCTGGGTGGGGGATGGTAGGGATGTACATACCACTCACACCCTACAGTTAACCCCCGCCTTACCAGGTACCCCAGCACCAGGCTGGGTGGGGGACGTTAGAAGTATGCATAACACTCACCCCCTGCAGCTGACCCCCACCTTATTGCACCCCCCTGCACCCGGCCGGGTGGGGGATGTTAGAGCTACTCATGCCACTGACCCCCTACTTCCCACATCGCCCTGCACCAGGCTGGGTGGGGGATGGCACTGCTGGTAATGACTCTAATCTCCCCGCGCCTAGCCGGGCAGGGGATGGCGGACGGTCGCCTGCTCCCATCCTCTCATCACTGACCTCTGACCATCAGCAGCCCCCTGCGCCCGGCTGGGCTGGAGCTTCCTTCGGGACGCCCGCTGCCGCAGCCTCGCCCCGTCATCTCCCTGCACCCGGCAGGGTGGGAGAATCCCGTTGGGGGCCTGCCGATGCGAACTTGCACCTGCCTGCTGCACGGCACCATCTCCCTGCGCCCGGCAGGGCGGGAGATGTGCACACCACGCCGGGGTTGTGGGCTACGAGGCCTCCATCCAGGGTCTCTGGCTGCTCGAGATGCTTCTCGGCTGCCGTCCTCGGCCCCGCAGGCTCCTCAGGGTCAGGGGCCGGACCACCCCCTCTGGACCTATCCTTCCGCCAGCATCCTTCGACCTCGCCGGCCGTCAACATCCTTCAAGGCGATGGACGTCGCGGCCTCCTGCCGGCTCCTCCCACGGACGGTCCTGTACCGGGTGTCCCTCCGGGACCTGTTGTTGGTCGCCCTGCGTCTTCAGCTGCACATCCGCGGCTTAGTGAGCATGGTTGTGACTTGATTTCGGGGAGGGCCGGTGACGCTGCCGTATCGGGTCCGCCGGACAAACACATTGTCACAGTCGTGAAATCGGTCCTGTCTAGCATGGGTGTGTCAGGTCTGGCAGGTAGTTCGGCCTCTTCCACGGGTGGCGCTTTGTGGGTGGTCTCGCCCACCGGCACGCACCTGCCGGAAGACGTCAAGGACAAAATCTGGCGTCGCGAATTTATGGAGTTCCTCGCCTTAGTCCCTCCCGACCGAGAGACGATCGACAAATCCCGTCGGGTTGACGTGGCGGCGCAGTGCGAAAACTCCAAGCAGCTTCCTCGGACATTCGGGAACTGGCTGCAAGGGTTCTGTGCTTACGCCGGAGTGCTTTGTGAGCGTTTTCCGGAGGTAGCTGCATCACTTTTTTGTTATCTTGATCTTATTTGGGGGGCCTACAAAGTTTATGGGGGCCAGTGTTGGTTCCACTACGACACGCAGTTCCGCCAAAAAATGTCAGCAAAGAAGGAGTTCCGCTTTGACTGCCAGGACGGCAGCCTATGGTTATTGCTTATGTGCCCCCACAGGCCGTCATCCGTTCAGCCCCCGGACAGCGCTCCCTCCGGTGCATCAGCTGCCTCCAAAAAAGGTCTATGCTGGCTGTTTAATGAGAGCCACTGCAAGTGGTACACTGCGTGTCATTTTAAGCACGAGTGCTCGCTTTGCGGGGGCGCTCACCCAGCCAGCCGGTGCTTCCAAAAGGAAAAACTACCTCTTTCCCGGTTGGGAGCCAAGCCGGACATTTCCGAAACGGGGCACTCCAGTGATCTTCTCGGAGATGCTTCATTGGTGCCCCCTTCATAGGGAAGCCTGGATCTTGAGGGTCGGTTTAGACCATGGCCTTTGGTTCCCCCCCCCCCTTTTGCTCTCCTGTGACGGTATATCCATGTCTCCAAGCCCATGCGGGTTGTGGCTATCTTTCTCCAGTCCTACAATGGCTAGTCATGTTGGTTTCTGGGGGAGGTACCAAACTCACAGCTGGAGCTATACACTGATGCGGCAGGCTCCTGTGGTTTCGGTGCCCCCTCCCCCTTTTTTCCAAACGGTGTGGTCTGCTTACTGCTGGCCTGCCTCATGGGCCCGCATGTATCTTTTGAGCACCATTGAGCTGTGGGGGGTGCTTGCGCAATCGCCAGGTGGTTGTCTGGTCTGATAAGATGGGCGTGGTGCATGGGATCAATCGACAGTCTGCCAGATTCCCTCCGGTTGTGTCGTTGCTGCGTTTTTTGGTTTTAAAGTTCCTTCAGTTGAACGTTGCTTTAGAGCTCGGCATGTCCATGGAACTGCTAATGATATTTCCGACTCTCTCTACAGTTTACAGCTCGATCGTTCCCGCCCCCCGCCCTGCGGCTTCCCTGGTAGGACTCCCCTGTCCGGCCTACTTGTGGAATCTCCTTTTCCGATGTTTGCTGGACCTCCTTTGGGCATCGCTGCCCCCTCGGTCATGGACTTCGTACTGTCGACCGGGGTTCAATTCCCCTATGGGTAGGCAGTGTTTTTGCTGTGGGACACATGTGCCCAGGTGTTGGGCGGTGAGTTTTCCATCTCGTCTCCATAGGACAGTCGAGTGGCTTCATTTTTTCTTGACTTGTTTATTTACTACAAAAAAAAAAAAAAAAAAAAGGTTCTTTCGGTTTCACGTTTTTGTCGGCCATGTCTGCTTCGTCCTTCTGGTTTCAGCTTCTGGGGTGGGAGGACATCACAACAGCATTCCCAATCCGTCGGGTCCTGCGGGGTTGTAGGCGTGCGACTTATCCCCGGCGTTCGGTCCCCCCCCCCCCCCTATTCTTCCCGGTGTCCTTTCCCTGTTGCCGTCCGTTTACTTTCCCCGTTCGAGACTCTTCTCTTCCAAGTGCCTTTCTCGTTGGCGTTTTGCGGGGCCTTTTGCGTCAAAAACTGGTTTAGAAATCCTCATCCTCTGCGGGCGGTGTCCAGGCGGAGGACGTTGTCTTCTATGGGTGCGGCGTGTCAGTTCTGCGCATATTTAAAAAAAAAAAAAAAAGTTTTTGGCATGGGCATGAGGGTCGTTTTGAACCCTTACGGGGGCTCCTGCTGCCCTGTTTCTTTGGCCGTTGAGAATGGATGCCGTTCACCTTAATGACATTGGGTTGGACTTGTTCAACCTTGGCCTGCAGCGAGGTGTTGAACAGGTGCTGGCTGCGGTGGGGCGCTCGTCAGTTACTAACTGTCGAGCGGTTGGCGGTTTTCTTGACCTTGCCAGCAGTTAAAGTTGCTGTAATGGGCTATGCCCTTGATGGAAAATTGGAAGTAGACTGTCTGTCCAGCACTTATGGTAAGGACAGGCCCCACTTCCCTCTTTTGGTTAAGTGCTCACAGTACGACTGTGACTGGCACTGGTTAAACATGTTCACATGTTATGTGTTGGAATTTAATAAAGCTGGTTAAACATGTTCACATGTTATGTGTTGGAATTTAATAAAGCTGTGGCCTTGCCCTTTCCAACCTAATGGTTGTAAGTGTTTTATTTTATGGGGAAAAGGGCAAGGGTGGTTGGGGATTTGGTCCCGTGGCGTTACGTTAATTGGGACCTAAGCCCATTGCCCCTCAGCAGTCATGAAGGCCTCTTGAGCCCCTCCTAGGGAAAGAGAGCCTTGACTGATGGGGGCATGGCTAGGTACATGAAAGGGGAACAATTGGTTGGGACATGTGGGATGGGATGGGCCTGAGCTCAGAAAATCGTGTGCCCCAGGGAAGTCTGGGTCTTTTGGAAGAGTCGCTGGAAGAGCTGCCCACCCGCCCGCCCCATTTTCCTATGTTATGGTATGTCACAGCTTGCTGCGGTTTTCTTGACCTTGCCAGCAGTTAAAGTTGCTGTAATGGTCTATGCCCTTGATGGAAAATTGGAAGTAGACTGTCTGTCCAGCACTTATGGTAAGGACAGGCCCCACTTCCCTCTTTTGGTTAAGTGCTCACAGTACGACTGTGACTGGCACTGGTTAAACATGTTCACATGTTATGTGTTGGAATTTAATAAAGCTGGTTAAACATGTTCACATGTTATGTGTTGGAATTTAATAAAGCTGTGGCCTTGCCCTTTCCAACCTAATGGTTGTAAGTGTTTTATTTAATGGGGAAAAGGGCAAGGGTGGTTGGGGATTTGATCCCGTGGCGTTACGTTAATTGGGACCTAAGCCCATTGCCCCTCAGCAGTCATGCTCCAATATCTTCAGTGTTGCAATGGAATGGAAGACTTGAAGACATTCACTATTGATCTTGCTTTATCAAAGGTTTTTAACACAGTGTCTGGTCCAATATCTTACAGAAATAGTTTTACACAAGATACAAATAAAGTGGAAAAATAACAAAGATACACCAGTAGAACAGACAGCCCAAGATCATTCATTTCATATCTATTTGACAATTGACTGCAGTGTCATCATGTAAAAGAATAATAAAAATGGCTCACCACAGATCATTCATTTTGGACTCATGGGGGTGTCTTCCTCCCTAGAACTGGGTGGTTCTTCTGCTGCTGTGGTTTGTTTAAATGCTGCCACCGTATTACTTCTATTGTGTGTTATAACTCTTATGCGGCGTACACACGGTCGGAATTTCCGATGGAATCAGTCCGATGGGAGCTTTTCATCGGATTTTCCGACCATGTGTATGCCCAACGGTCTTTTTCTGTCGGAATTTCCGACGGACTTTGAATTGAGAACCTGTTCTCAATTTTTCCGACGGAAAACCTTTCTATCGGATTTTCCGATCGTGTGTAGGCAATTCTGACACGCAAAATTCCGACGCATGCTCGGAAACAATTCAACGCCTGCTCGGAAGCATTAAACTTCCCTTTTATGGGGGGGCGTGACCGGAAGCCGGCCTGGAAGGAAGCAAAGCCTAAGAGCTCCTCTCCAGCCCGCTGCTAACAGGCAAATAATCAGGGGAAAAACTAGCCAGCACATGGGAGGATCGCGTACCAATCGATCCTCCACAGCCCGGGGATCATCCCAGCCACCGCCGAGCACCGCGGCATCGTTTAAAGACTATTTTAAGCCGACACCAGCCCCGGACGGGTGCACCAAGATGGCGCCGGCCGCGCACAGCAGGAGGCAGCAGGCCTCAACCCCGCCGCCGCAGCATAGCGAGGGGAAGCCGCCACCCCCGCTGACACAGCCGGATGGCACATCCACCGCAAGCCAGCCCACGAGCCCCTCCAGGCTCCAACGCCCGGTGAGTGCAGCACAACATGCCCCAGGGGAACTTTACCACCCAGAGGGGGACGAGGCCGAAACTCAGCCACAGCCAGCGTACACACAGTGTACAGAGGCCTTCCCGCAGCTGCTGAGGACGGCACCAGACCCGGACCTCCACAGTACCAACAGCCTCTCCCCCACTCCACTAGACCCCTCAACAGACTTTCCTCCTCTCCCGGGCCCTGCTCACCCACGGGAAGAACCGCAATTACCCGCAGCAGACGGGCAGCAGGCCGCATGGCAGCCTCCATACGCCCCAAGAGACCAGAGGCCCGAGCGCTCCAGGGACCACAGCACCAGCAGGGCCCCGCACGCAGCTCCCTCGCTATGTCCCCAGACAAACCAGGGGGGTACGCAACAACTGGGCCATAGTTCCCAGGCCCCCACCCCCAGTTCTCCCCATGCTACGCCCTGGACTGAACCATGGGAACCCCATTCACCATGGGACACCCCACATATGCAAGACACCCCAACAATGGGAAGAGCACCCTCCCCACCACACTTTCAACCATCCCCTGCTCAAAATGGAGGACCCTACCCCCCGTGGCAATCCTATTTACAAGCCATACCAACCAAAGAAGATTTTAAACAGCTCATAGCTGACGTCAAAGCCACCTGTCGTTCCGAAATTCAAACACTCCATGCAGGCCTCAAACACCTATCAGACAGGGTGGAGATGGCAGAGGAGGAAATTCAAGAGACCAAGCTGGCCATACATAAAACACAACTACAAGGCGCAGACCACCACATTATGCTCCGCGACATGCAACGCCACCTCGAGGACCTCGATAATCAGGGACGGAGAAACAACATACGAGTACGAGGCCTCCCGAAGACCTGCAAACCTCACTGCAAACCCTATTTAACGAAATGATTGGAGAAGACCCAGAAAAACACATAGAAATGGACAGAGCACACGAGCCCTTCGCCCCAAAGGAGCCACATCAAAGCCCCGAGACGTAATATGCAGGGTCCACTCATACCCACTTAAAGAAGACATCATGTGTAAAGCTCGCTCCATACGCGACCTGAAATTTGACAACTCTCCGGTGCAGATCTACCCAGACCTGTCATGGATCACCCTCCAAAAAAGGAGGCTACTACAACCCCTTCTACGTACACTCCAAGACAAGAAAATTATTTACAGATGGGGGTTCTCCTTCAGCCTAACCGCCAAACACCTGGGAAAGACGGCAATACTTCGCTATCCAGAGGACCTGGAAACCTTCTGCGACACACTAGAGATTCCTATCCCTCAACTCCCTGAATGGGACCTAGTGGCGAACCCCCCCCGCCAGCTGTGTGGCAGAAAGAACCCTCAACTAAACGATCAAGAGGCCCGGATCAGGACCGCCGATCTCAAAAGAAGTGAAACAGGAGGACTTTTTTCCCTAAAGGACACCTCATATCGCCACCAGCGACACTCTACCGTGACTTCCCCATAATGACCTTATACCCCTGAATGCCAACAAACCGAAAAAGTAGCGCTCCATGGGCTACCTTGGGCTGAGAAGCCGGACAGGTCGTCCCCCGAGTTACAAACCCCCTTGTGGTTTACCACCTAGGAGTTCCCCTTTTTGTTTTTCTTTTTGGAACCCTACCTTTTTTTTTGTACCTCCCCGACCCGAACTTTCCGGATATCCTAGTCGGGGAGTTCTACAGGAACTCTTGGGGTCCTGTGGCCCCTACAGTCACCTAGACCCTGCTTGTAATGTTTGAAGTTTTAACCTGTTTTGACCTCGCTCTAACCCTCTATTTTCTTCCTAGACACCTCTCCCCTACCCACCTACAGATCTTCCTTCCTCGAGGGGTCCCACAGACGCCAAACTTCCTCCCGCGGATGCCACACTCCCAGAGGGCAACCTACCGTCGACCAGACCAGATAAGTAGCATAGACACCCACCCCCACTACACACCATGGCTAAAGTAATCACACTTAATGTACACGGCTTAAACTCCAACAAAAAAAGACACTTGGCGCTCCGAGAGTTTAGACAGTCTGGGGCAGACATTATTATGGTACAGGAAACGCACTTTGGTAAAGGGGGACTCCTTCACATTTGCATCCAGGTACTACCCCCAAGCATACCAGGCATATAACCCAGGGAAAAAAGCGGGGGTTGCTATACTGTTAAAAAAAGGCTCCCCCTTCTCCTGCACGAGCACGTATTTGGACCCACTAGTTCACTACATTATCATACAAGGCAAATGGCAATCCCAGGCGGTAACTCTATGCACCTTATATGCACCCAACACGCACCAGCACCGCTTCCTAAACAAAGTCCTAGCCCGCTTGTTTAAACTACCCCACGACATGCTAATAGTAGGGGGGGACTTCAACCTAACACACTCCACCCCACATGACCGCCTCACCACAAACCCCCAAGCCTCTCAGACTAGAGCCCTCAGGGAATCCAAACAGTTCCGCCAAATTACCAGAAGATATGCACTCTTTGACACATGGCGGGTCCTACACCCGAAAGACCAACAGTACACTTACTACTCAGCACCTCACCGCACTCACTCACGACTGGAGTACATATTCGTGAACAACAACACACTCAGGACAGTCAAACACGCACAATTCCTGCCCATATTGTTCGTGGTCGGATCATGCCCCTGTACAGATCACCATGAACCTAGGCCCCCCCTTACGCAGGCCTTGTAGCTGGAGGCTTAACAACCTCCTGCTGCAACATCTGCCATTCATGACAGAGCTGGACACCACTCTTCAGCAATATTTTGCTGAGAATGATACCCCAGATGTGACCCAGTCCACACTGTGGAACGCTCACAAGGTGGTAATCCGGGGCAAGTGCTTAGCCTTGTCATCAAAAATGAAAAAAGATGCCCAGACCGCCAGAGTATTAGGGGAAAAACGCCTGCAAAACCTAGAAATTAAACTAACCAACTCCCCTACCCTAACGCTCATTAAACAAATAGTGCAGGTTCGTGCAACACTACGGGATCTAGCACTAGGCGCAGTGGAGAAATCAATTATTCGGCTAAGACAGCTGTACTACGATAAGGGCAATAAAGCGCAAGCACTCCTGGCCAGGAAACTGGCAGACCAAACACACAACTCTACGCCCAACCAGATTAAAAACAGGAGGGGAGATCTGGTGACACACCCCCAGGACATTGCAAAAACATTCGCAGAATTCTACACGGACCTCTACAATAAACGTGAAATCCGCCACAACCCCCCATCTACTGACTTGACTGACCGAATGACCCTATACCTGGAACAGGCAGAGCTACCGCGACTAAAAGAGGCCGACCTGTCGGAACTAAACACCCCTATCACCATAGAGGAACTGGCAAGGACCATTAAGGCTCTACCAGCGCATAAATCTCCGGGCCCAGATGGACTCCCATATGAGTACTACAAGACTTTCTTACACATCCTGGGCCCACACATGACCAAATTATTCAATGCATTCCTCCGACAGACCCCTATTTCAAATGAGATGCTAGGCTCCTACCTGACCCTAATACCTAAACCTGACAAAGACCCAACAGTTTGCGCCAGCTACAGGCCCATAGCCCTCTTAAACTCGGACCTAAAGATATTCACAAAAATACTCTCGACACGACTAAATGCAATCCTCCCCACACTGATACACAAGGACCAAGTGGGATTCGTCCCCATGCGACAAGCGGGAGACAACACCCGGAAAGTTATAGACCTCATAGATGTAGCAAATAGAGAAAACACAGAATCCCTGGTGCTTAGTTTAGATGCGGAAAAGGCATTTGATCGCCTTAGTTGGCCCTTCATGATGGCCACACTTAGCCACATGGGATTTAGGGGTCCCTTCCTAAATGCAATTCGGAATCTCTACACACATCCTTTAACACAGGTCAAGACACCCTTCGCCACATCGCTCATCTTTCCAATCACCAATGGCACCCGCCAGGGCTGCCCGCTCTCCCCCCTGCTGTTCGCCATATGTGTTGAACCCCTGGCGGCGTCCATAAGAAACAACCCCGACATCAGGGGTATACCAGTTAGGGGCAAAGTGTTCAAAGTGTCGCTATTTGCGGATGATATCATCCTCACCCTGACCAATCCCCGGACCTCTCTCCCTAACCTACACGCGGCACTAGACCACTATGGAGCAATCTCAGGTTACAAAACGAACACGTCCAAATCAGTGGCACTCCCACTCAACATGTCAGAAGTTGAAGCGACCCATCTTAGATCCACCTTCCCCTACAAATGGGAGAAAACCTCCCTTAAATATTTAGGCGTCAATATTACCCCATCCTTCCACACCTTATACCAGGCAAACTTCCCACCGATATTTAGAACGATTAGAGACTCCATCCAGAAATGGAAGTCCCACCACATCTCACTTATAGGCCGGATCACATCCGTTAAAATGGTGATTCTCCCAAAACTCCTGTACCTCTTCCAGACACTGCCCATCCCTATTCCCTACATCCAACTACGTAAGCTACAAAAAGACTTACTGAAATTCGTCTGGAATTTCAAAAAGCATAGAGTTCCTAGCTCAGTTATGACAGCATCCCGGACGGACGGGGGACTGGCATTCCCCGCTTTGATTAGGTACTACCAGGCGACCCAACTCCGAGCATTGACATCATGGTTCACACAGAGATCCTATAGTAAATGGTCGGAGCTGGAGAAGATCTGGCTAGCCCCAGTACATCCCAACAGTCTGATATGGAGTGCCAATGTCGAGGTAGAACCCGAACGTATGCTGGGTTCAATGTCGCAACTTCGCCTTCTGTGGCGCAAAGTCTCACGCGAACACAAACTTAAATCAGAACATTCCCTGCTGAACTCCTTCCTATGCAACCCCAAACTGCCAACTAGCCTAACACACCATATGTCGTGGCCCTGGGCCTCACGAAACTTGTTTCATTTCGGACATGTTGTAAACCCCAGAACTCGTAAGCTGCTCACGTTCTCGGAGCTCCAAGACAAATATGACATACCAAAACAGGCATTTTTTAGTTACCTCCAGATTAGACACTACGCCCAAACAATAGCGCCACAGCTACAATTCTCCCCCCCTCCCCATTCAAACAGATCATATTAGAAGGACGGAACCGCAGAGGACTGATCTCGGACATATATAAAATACTAAACTAATTCCACTTCCCAACCAAGGGCAAACACTCATACATGACTAGATGGGAAACAGAACTAGGAGAAGAGCTCCCCCTAGAGGCATGGCAGGCGGTCTGGAGGCAAGCAGCCAAAACATCTATATGTACTTTTTACAAGGAAAACTCCTATAAAATTCTCTATTTTTGGTACCAGACCCCTGCCATACTTCACAAAATATACCCTTCCTCAACAGATAGATGCTGGCGCTGCCAGACACATAGGGGAACGCTCTTTCATATATACTGGACATGCCCTCTCATAACCCCGTTCTGGGAACATACCCGTCAGCTCTTGATAGGACTATTTGAGACACCAATAGCAATGGATCCCAAACTTTTTCTACTAGGCCTGTCCCAACCGAAACTGACAAAGACCAGCAAAAAGCTGCTCAGACATATACTGACGGCGGCAAGGTGCCTGATAGCCCTTAACTGGAAATCCACATCCCCACCCACACATGAGGCCCTATACTCCAGGGTCAAAGATGTAGAACTCATGGAAAAAATGACAGCTAGGATCCACCAGAAACTGGATGGACACAACGCGGTCTGGGAGAGGTGGCATCTGCGGGAGGACTAAAGCGAAGCACACGGAACCCGAGGTAAGATTGCGTCTACACCCCTTACCCCCCCCTCTCCCCACCCCCTCTCTCTCCCCCCTCTCTTCCCCCGCTCTCTCCTACCCCTTTAGATAAGCAGACCCTATCTGCCAAGTTTACAAACACGTAATTATTCTTGTTCTATGCCAAGAGACTAAACACCGCTACTAGTTGGACGCGGTTAGAAAGCTGTATTAGCACTCATAGGAGCACCCATAACATGAGAAAATGCATGTATCATGACTGCTAACTATGAGTACCTGAGAAAGTCTGTAAGTACTGTTATATATTCTGTATTGAAACTGAATAATAAAAACTGTTAATTGGAAAAAACTTCCCTTTTATAGTGCTGTCGAACGTGTTTTATGCCGCTGTGTTGTTGACCGTCGGAATTTGGTGTGATCGTGTGTAGGCAACACAGCTTGAGCGGAATTCCGTCGGAAAAAACGTCAGAGTTTTTTCCGACGAGAATTCCGATCGCGTGTACGCGGCATTTGGATCTTCCTTGTTGGTATGTCCCACTTGTGCAAACATTTGTCCACGCAGTGAATTCATTGACTGTGCAGTGTGTGGGTGCCTGGGTGGGGTGGACTTTGGGCTACTTGTTCTCAACAGAAAAGTAGCATAGCATGCAATTATGGCAAGGAATGAAGCCGTTTCACTCAAATTGCAATATTTTTGTAACGAAATTTGGTTTTACAGAGTAAAGACGTTATATAACAGCTAAATCTGTGTCTGTGTAGTTTGTTCAAACCATAAATAATAACATATTAGGTTTTTTTTTTTTTTTTTACTCCTGGAGTGTATAATGAGTTTTGAAATTGCTTAAATAATGCATTATTTAACTAAACACATTCGATTTTAGTCGGCTAAAATTATTTTAGTCGACTAAAATGTACTGGAAATTTTAGTCGACTAAATACGTCTAAAACTAAAACAATAGCAGAAGACTAAAATGGGACTAAAACTAAAATGCCATTTTAGTCCTAAGACTAAATTGAAATTTTCTGCCAAAATTCAGAAGTGAGGCAATGTTTGACAATATAATTTCCATTTTATTCTATAGGGCCTTTTTGCTTGTCAAGCAAAACAAATATGGGTCCCTCTTTGGGGCGGGATTGTGCATTTTTGGCCCCATGCACAACATTTTTATTCTCCTCCTAGTAATCTGCTTTAAATTCACCTAAATAATTCCCATATAACACAAAATTATCTGTTTTAGGAGTACAGAGACTCCAGGCATGAATCAGTTTATAATTTGAGGCTGAAATCATAATCAATGAGGAATCTTTCAGCAACCTGCTACGTGGAAGTTGCAGGCTGGTACAGTATATATATTTACTTATTCTTAACTGATGATCAGGAAATGGAAACATTCTATTGCCTTATATATAATCAAAATCTGCCAGATATAAAACAGTTTATATCAATCTATGTGTATGTATATATAGCTTATCTATGTTTAGGTATCATGTCCAGAGCAACACTAATGTATCAACATAGCCTAACAAATACTGCAATGTTAAATATATTACATGTGAATTTCCCTTTAATATTATTGTATGTTCTGTGCAAAAAAGTATGGAATGAGTATAAGGGGGCACTCTGTAATTGTTATCTGCAACTTTAGAAGATTCCTGACTATTTTGTACAACCTGACTTCAGACGCGGTGATCATGTTGGTTGATAACTGCTTTGTAAGGGTTTGTGGAATAGTTTCAACAATAGGTATGTGTCTCTGCTCCCTAGGGGCGTGTGCAGATCTCTAGCTGGTCTCTAGCTCAAGATGGTTGCTCACCAGTGTGAAGGCCAAACATTAATGCGGAGTCCTCCCAGAATTAAAGCATTAAGCTGGCCAGAGATGGATAGAATTTTGAGAAAAAAAATTTCTGCAAAAATTCTCAGAACATTTGAATGCCATTTAGAGCATTTAATTTGCTTTTAACATTTGATTTTCAAATGAATGGACTTTACCAAACAAAAACTATATACACTGTTAGAAATTCTTTCGAGAAAATCCTGCTGCTTCAAATTTTATCATCATTGCAGTCGAAAACGAACGTTGATTTGACAAACTAATGATTAGAGAGATGAACAAAGCATTCATTTTCTAAGAATTTTCGTTCACCAGCTTTAGTGAATATGCTTTACTGTTTCTTCCTCTGACAGGTCACTTAGGGGAGGTCTGGAAATCAACAGGTGCTATAATGGCAACTAAAGGCAGCCTTTGCCAGTGCTTAGTTACAGTGCAGACAGCACAGTATTCCAGACCAGGACTGAGAGCAAGTAAGGTATTTGGGATCCTTAATGTATATTCTGTTTTTCACAAAAGGGAGTCTAGAATGGAAGAGTTGGTAAAACGAAAGTTGGCCAAAGATGGATTGAAATTTGGTCAGTTCAAGGACCAGCTGTTTTTTTTATGGCCATTCCTGCTAGAGAGAAGTCAATTTAATGATCAGATTCTCTTCAATGGGATTGTTGGACATTTTTAATTCGATCAACACATGCAGCCAACCAGCTGCAGCGCTGATCGGTGTGCTTTGACTGTAGAGCGGTCCCCATGGTCAGAATACAATAGCGAAGGATTCCTTCATCTACCTCAAATGTGTGGATTGGGAAATCAATTTGTTTTTTGTTTTCTTTGTGTGATTAGCCAGTTGCTGATAGAAAAAAAGATCTATCTATCGTGAGCTTTAGAGAAGTTCATCTAAAGCCCCATACACACGTGCGGATTATCCGAGGACCAGGTCCATCAGACCATGTCCGTCATACTTTGTCTGATGTTGGTTTTGCGTACACACGGTCGGACAAAGTTGTCGGAAAATTCGATCATTCTGAACGTGGTGACGTTTGTTGCCTACGACGGGACTACGTAGAGGCTAGTAGCCAATAGCTTTGGTCTTGTAATGTGATCTGAGCATGCGTAGCACTTTGTCCGGTCGGAATTCGCTACACACGATCGGATTTGGTGTGATCGGACTTTGTTGTCAAAAAATCTATCCAGCAGGAGATAGGACTTTGTCCGTCAGACAATCTGATGGAAACTGTCCGATGGTGCCTACACACGGTCTGATTTTCCGACAACATTGTCCGATAGGACAGAATCCATCGGAAAATCCTACATTGTGTATGGGGCTTTAGGGTGATCTGCTTCTAACAGTTTGTGATCTGTAATGATTGCATAAGTGCACTACAGCATAGAAACTATTGTTTTTGGCTCTTTTTAGTGGAGACATTAGGGCTGATTAACTAAAGGACTGTCAGAAACCATGAAATCAGACCGAGACAGAAGTACAGTTAAATCACACTTGTTTAATAATAAAAGTAAAAAGAACAAACGTAGTCAAAACATAGCCAAAGTTTAGTAACCGGAACGGATAGTCAGCCAAGCAGCAATAATGGATCCAGCAAGCAGGAACTAGAGCCAGAAGGGATGTCAGCAAAGCCAGTCTTTAAACAGGAATGCAGGAGATAGTTTCTTGTAATGTGACCAAGGCGAAGGCAGAGCTCCTCTGGACTGGACGGCTTAAGTAGGCAGGACTGACGAGCAGGATCACCAACAGCTGGGTAACTGTGGAGAGAGATGGGAGCTGGCAATTAGCCAATAGCTGAGTGACCAGCTCAGAGAAGGAAGGGCTGAGCCGAGCCCTGACAGTACCCCCTCCTCAATGACCCCTCCCCCTCAGAGCACCACTGGGCTTGAGGGGAAAAGGTCTATGGAAATCACGAAGGAGGACAGGGGCATGTACGTCCGAGGAGGAGACCCAATGCACCAGGTACTGTATGCGCCTACGGGAGTCAACAATGGACTGTACTTCATACTCCTCATGGTTCTCAACCTATACAGGGTAAGGACGTGGCACAGAGGTGGTAAAGTGGTTGCAGACCAAAGGTTTTAACAAGGAGACATGAAATACATTTGAAATACGCATATTAGAACCACAGTCTAATTCGTAAGCCACTGGGTTAATCCTGCGACGAATATGGAAAGGCCTAATAAACTGGAGGTGTGGACTTCAGTGAGGAAGGTTGCGAGATGACAGCTAGACCCTGTCCCCAACCTGGTAGGAAGGTGCAGGCAGGCGTCTGCGGTCAGCATGGAGTCTGTACCTATCATTAGCATGACGCAAAGCCTCCTTGACTTGTGCCCAAGTAGAACGAAGACAACGGAGATGCTCCTCTAACGTAGGAATACTCTGCGGAACAAACGAGTCAGGCAACATGGAAGGTTGGAAACCATAATTTGCCATAAATGGGGACAATCGGGAAGCAGAATTCAAGGCACTGTTAATAGGTCTGACCAGTTGTTATGATGGTCAGAAATATAGCAACTTAGGAATTGCTCCAAGGACTGATTGGCTCGTTCTGTTGCCCCACTAGACTGCGGGTGATACGCAGAGGACAAAGCAAGCTGAATTCCCAACTGTGCACAAAAGGATCGCCAGAATCGGGACACAAACTGACTACCCCTGTCCGAGACAATCACCTTGGGTAGCCCATGTAAGCGAAAGATCTCCCGAGCAAAAATGGGACAATGGTGACTGGGAATAAAAATAGTAAATAAAAAAGATTTTAAATGAAAAAAAACTACGATACCACTGGAGATCTCTTGGGCAATAAGGAGTTAACGTCATCCGGAGATTCAGGCTGTGAAGCACATGGTGGGGAGGGGGGCAATGCCCATGCTATGCAGAGTGGAAACAGGGGGAAGGGGCCCACTGGCCTGAGGCAGAGATACAGGCTGGCATGAAGGCTGGTGGTGCCGCGGACTGCAGGATGGTGTGTAGAAACTGGAAGCCCAGTAAAAGCCTGATGATGCTGCCTCGTGTGCGTCAATTGTGTGGGAGAAAAAGATCTGCCAACCAATCGACCAGGGCCAGAAGCCAGAAGCCAGGACAGCCAAGCCTTGGATAGAACAGGCGTGTCTGGATGACGGGTGATGTCAGCCAGAAGTGCAGGGGTGGTGGAGACCCAGAAACCAGCGTGGAATGCTGGCTCATCTGTTGCTTTAACAAAGCATTTTGCGCGCATGTGCTTTGTCATTTGATTTTGTCATCTGCATAGCATGGGCATTGGCGCCCCCCCATGCTTCACAGCCTGAATCTCTGAATAACGTTAACTTCTCATTGCCCAAGAGAACTCCAGTGATATCATAGGCTTTTACATTTACAACCATTTACTATTTTTATTCCCAGTCATCATTGTGTATTGAAGATATTAAGCATTGTCCCTGTATTTATGACTTTTGTACTTGTGACGGACCTCGTACTCAATATGTCCGCCGTAAATGCTTCCTCTGTCCGGTACCACACAATCCAAGACCCCTTAGCTCAACCAGTCACCAGACAACACCAGTGTAGGCTACATCAGGAATGATTCTTTATTTGACATGTCACACATATATACAGCCAGATGACTCACACCTAACCTAATTAGCATGAGCTAATTATCTTAATCAACACTGGACTCCTTCATTCAATTGCAGGGTTAATTAGCACACACAACAATAGGTGAAACTCTCCTACAAGCCAGACTATATGCATTAACACAACAGACAGGTGGCTGGAGTTCATGAGTCATGACATTAGCGTCTCTTGCTAATATGCCAAATACACATACAGATTCTATGTGTATTGGGGGGCCAGCATGGACCTGAATCCAAGTACCACCAGCTCAGGGGTCCCAGGCTTGCAGCTCAAAGAGCACTGTTCCCCCAAATGCCAGGGCCCATAATCGCAAGGTAATAGGCTCGCATTCAGTCCCCTCCAACAGCCTGTGTCCCGGCTAGGTCTGTCACAGTACTCACCCCCACATCTAACCCATTGAACGCTGTCCACCCACATCTCCTTTAAAGGACAGAAAATGTTTAATTTATCATATAAACTGAAACTATATTCACTGTTTGAGACATGCTATGTCTTTTCTTCAATAATACACTGAAACCTGCCTACTTGCAGTTTTCTATTGAATGTACATTGAGCTGCACATATGCAGCACAGTATGCATACCCGGGCCATTCCGGCTGTGCTGTAATGACTGACTCTTGTGCATGATGTAATTCCCTGAAGGCCAATCAAGAGGCCAAAAACTCAAAGGAGAAGATGACAGTGGCAGGGACAGGGCTGTAACTGCCACATCGCTGTAGGGTGGAAGTGAGTATATTCATAGTCTGTGAACAGAGCTTCTTACTGGCACTGAAACTCAGAGTCAGCCTATCTACTCTGCACTTTAGTCCCTCCAAATTAGTTTCTAATCTGACAAGCGACCGGAACCTCTAAACCTATAATCTCTATGTGGCCACTAGATGCCTAAACTGGCTCTAACCTATGCTGGTTATCCAGCCCTAAGCTAAAAGTAGATAGAATCCCAAACCAGAAGAGGCAGGGTTAACTAAAATAACAGGACCTGCATATGATCTATATTCCAATAAGCGGGTTCACCTACCAATATCCTGGAAGGTGACCACTACACATACAGTCCAGGCTATCTAGCAATCTGCATCTGAAATAATAACAAGGACAGGGCAGAGATACTCTGTTACAAAGTCTTAGATATACACTCAACAACTGAAGCTAAACTATTAGATCAAAGGATGAAAGGAACAGTGGCGTAGCGTGGGTTGTCAGCACCCGGGGCAAGGCAAGTAATTTGCGCCCCCTAACCTGTGGACTTTTAGCACCCAAGAATGGGGGCCCAGGTTTCTCCACTCACAGCCTGAGCCTCTGATTGGCTGCCTGCAGCCTTTTATTATTGGTTATATTGGAGATATCTCTTTGATTACAGTAGTCAAAGCGATATCTTCTCAGTATCAACCAATAATAAAAGGCTGCGGGCAGCCAATCAGAGGCTTAGGTTGCAAATAACGAGGAACACCTATATACAGCAGAGCAGGCAGACAAAAATAAACTAGACATAAGGGTTGTGCATATTATTTAGTGATATATATACTACAGGAGACAGTCAGAGACTGCAGAGATTCTACAGTAGACAGTAAGAGACTGCAGAGATTCTACAGTAGACAGTAAGAGACTGCAGAGATTCTACAGTAGACAGTAAGAGACTGCAGACATAGTACAGGAGACGGTCAGAGACTGCAGACATGCTACAAGAGGCAGTCAGAGACTGCAGACATGCTACAGGAGACGGTCAGAGACTGCAGACATACTACAGGAGACGGTCAGAGACTGCAGAATACTACAGGAGACGGTCAGAGACTGCAGACACACTACAGGAAATGGTCAGACTGCAGACATACTATAGCCAGGGCGTACAGTATTTATCAGAGAATAAGTCTAGGACCTTAACCACACCACCACCGCCTAACAGTGGGAGAGTCTTAATGGGGCATTGTTAAATACTAGTGGTGCATTCTGCACAGAGTGCAGTGTTCAGGAGTGCAGTACATACAGAGTTCATGAGTGTACTGCTTACAGAGTGCAAAGATCAGGAGTACCCTAAGTACAGAGTTCATGAGTGTACTGCTTACAGAGTGCAAAGATCAGGAGTACCCTAAGTACAGAGTGCAAAGTTCAGGAGAGCGCTAGGTACAGAGTGCAGGGTCCAGGAGTGCACTATATACAGAGTGAGGAGCTCAAGAGTGCACAGAGTTCAGAAGTGCGCTACACAGAGTGGGCAGAGTTCAGAAGTGCACTGCGTAGAGTGTGCACTGCAGCGTTCATGAGTGTGCTATGTACAGATTGCAGGGCTCAGGAATGCATGTCTCACAAGACAGTTTACAACCCCCCTTCCAGTAAGAGCTCTTCTCTCACCCCCAAATCCTCTCTTCCCCACCTATAAAGTATCAGACAGAGGGGCTGCTACAGAAGAGCAGCTACAACTTACAGTGGGAGTGCAATGTTAGGTGGGGATAGGGGGCATTAGTGCAAAGATGGGATATGGGCTATGATATTGGTGCCAAGTTAATGGGGCATTGGTGCTAAATGGGGGGGGGGGGGTGGCAATGTGCTAATTTCTAACTTGGGGGAGAGTTGGAACACTAGTCCCAAGTGGGGGAGGGGGGAATTGGTGCTATGTGGGGGTAGTGGGGGGACAGGAGGAACATTGGGAGGACAGGAGGGACATTGGGAGGACAGGAGGAACATTGGGGATGATTGGGGGGACAGGAGGAACATTGGGGATAATTGGGGGGGCAGGATGGACATTGGGTATAAGTGGGGGGGGCAGGAGGAACATGAGGAACATTGAGGATAAGTGGGAGGACAGGAGGAACATTTGGGAGGACAGGAGGAGGGACATTGGGAATAAGTGGGTGACAGGAGGAACATTGGGGGACAGGAGGAACATTGGGGATAAGTGGGAGGACAGGAGGAACATTTGGGAGGACAGAAGGAACATTGGGGAGACAAGAGGGAAATTGGAGATTAGTGGGGGAGATGGTGATGCTCTGTGTATGTGTGTAGTAGTGTACACTGTGTCGCATACCACAGTTCACTTAATCAGGAATAGGGATGAGCTCGATGTTCGATTCGAACTCATGTTCGAATCAAACATCGGCGAAGCCAGGTAGCCAGAACATTGTCGAAGCCAGAACTTTGTGGGCCGCTTGCATCAAATTCGTGTGATACGAATGGCCCACGATGCACTGCGCCAGTGCATTGCTGGCTGATGATTGGCCAAGCATGCATTGTGACCCCGCATGCTTGGCCAATCACAGCGCCCGCAGCGAGGAGAGCCATAATTGGCCACAGGCAGGATGCCTGTGGCCAATTATAGCTCAGGGGGGTTTAGTACACACCCCACACTATATAAGGCTGCCAGCGCGGCGGCCTTGTGTAGTGTGTTGCAGCGTTCATAGAGAGAAGGATAGGCAGGGACAGTGTCATTGTTATCTGTGCTTTTCTACTTAAGATAGCGCTGTTACAGTGGGTGTAGTGTTCAGGGAGAGAGCAGGATAGGCAGAGACAGTGTCAGTGTCAGCTGTGCTTTTTAACCTAGCGCTGTTACAGTGGGTGTAGTGTGCCTCCGGCACAGCATACACATGAATCTACCCCCTCATTGCTGGTGTAGTTCATTTGTGCAACACAGGCATCTGCCTAATATTCAGTCAGTGTAGTGTGCCTCCTGCACAGCATACATGTGAATCTACCCCCTCATTGCTGGTGTTGTGTAGTTCATTTGTGCAACACAGGCATCTGCCTAATATTCAGTGAGTGTAGTGTGCCTCCTGCACAGCATACACGTGAATCTACCCCCTCATTGCTGGTGTTGTGTAGTTCATTTGTGCAACACAGGCATCTGCCTAATATTCAGTGAGTGTAGTGTGCCTCCTGCACAGCATACACTTGAATCTACCCCCTCATTGCTGGTGTTGTGTAGTTTATTTGTGCAACACAGGCATCTGCCTAATCTTCAGTAGGTGTAGTGTGCCACCTGCACAGCATACACGTGAATCTACCCCCTCATTGCGGGTGTTGTGTAGTTCAGTTGTGCAACACAGGCATCTGCCTAATATTCAGTGGATGTAGTGTGCCTCCTGCACAGTATACACCTGACGTTACCCCTTATTGCTAGTTTTCCCATCTCCCTGCAGGCCATTAGTATGTCTGGAAGGTCAACAAGGAGAGGCAGACTGTCACAAGCCAATAAAAGAGGGCAAGCAGGCTCTGTGTCTAGAGGCAACAGTGCTGGTCGTGGATGCGGTGCATCGTCATCAGCACGTGGCCATGGGACACGCTTGTCCTCATTTTTGGCAGCTGGACGTGTTGAGACGCATCATGCCGAAGACTTGGTAGAGTGGATGACCAAGTCCTCCTCATCCTCTCTCACCCAGGCTCAGGGTGGCAAAGCAGCTGCCAATGCGTCCTCTTCCCTCGTCTCAATGTCATCAGTCACTCCTTAGCTAGACCCACCATGTCCTCCTGAGAAGTCCCCCGAACTGTTTGACCACAGTGTTGGGTACATGCTCCAGGAGGATGCCCAGCGTATTGAAGGTTCTGATTATGATACCCAGCTAGAGGAAGGCAGTAGCGTGAGCGCAGAGAGAGGGGATGCTCAAGGACAGCAATCTGGCAGTCATCTTCCACCAGCTGCAGCATACTGCCAGGTTTGCTCCAGTGGTGAAGAGGGAGGGGATGATAAGGTCACTGACTCCACGTGGGTGCCTGAAGGGAGAGAGGAGGAGGAGGAGGAGGAGGAGGAGGAGGAGGAGAAGGAAGAGGAGGCACATCTCCAACGAGGCAGGATGCCCTCTGGGGGGCAGCTTAAGGGCAGCACACCGACTGAATCACACCGCAGAGCTCCGCCTGTGCAGGGCGCTGACTCTGTGCGTTATTCCAAAAGTTCTTTGGTGTGGGCCTTTTTTGAGATGAGTGCATCAGATCGCACTGCTGCTATTTGCAACATATGTCTCAAGCATATATCGCGTGGCCACAACCTCAGCCACTTGGGCACCACATGCTTGACCAGACATATGTTGACCTGTCATGTCGCTCTTGGCAAGCGTACCTTAAAGACCCACACCGAAGAACAAAGCGGACCCCTCCTTGCTCCTCATCAGCTGGGATCTCCAACCCCACTATACCTTCAGCCCTCTCTGAAAGCTGCACAGAGAGGTATGAAGGTGTAGAATTAGGTGTGTCATAGCCAAGTACTTGCGGGCACTCTGCTAGCAGTACACCGACGTCCGATTGTGCCAGGCAAATTTCCCTGCCCCAGCTGCTGGACCGTCGAAAGGAGTTCACTCCCAGCCATCCACATGCCCAGCGGTTGAATGCTAGCTTGGCTAAATTGCTAGCACTTCAACTGTTGCCTTTTCAGTTGGTAGACTCAGTTTGTGCAATGTGCGGTTCCTCAGTGGCAGGTTCCCAAACGCCACTTTTTCTCACAGAAGGCTATGTCTACCAGCATGTGGAAGGCAATGTCTATGCCTCCCTGGACAGGGCGGTCAGAGGTAAGGTGCATATTACCGCTGACTCATGGTCCAGCAGGCATGGACAGGGACGTTACCTATCTTTCACGGCCCATTGGGTCACTCTTTTGGCAGCTGGGAAGGATGCAGGACAAGGTGCAGTAGTGTTGGAGGTTGTTCCGCACCACGCCTCCAAAATGCTACTACTGGTTGTAACACACCTCTCTCTTCCACCCCCTCCTCCTCTTCTTCCTCCATGGCCTCTTCCTGTGCTTTGTCCTCGGAACCAGCGGTGCTCCATAGGCGTTCAAGGGGCTACGCAAGTACGCAGGCAAAAAGATGCCATGCCGTGCTTGCGCTGGTGTGTTTGGGGGACAGGAGCCACACTGGGGCAGAGGTTCTGTCAGCTCTGCAGGGGCAGGCCGAGAGGTGGTTGACGCCACGCCAGCTTAAGCCAGGAATGGTGGTTTGCGACAACGGCACCAACCTCCTCTCTGCCCTGCGACAGGGACAACGGACCCATGTGCCCTGTGTGGCTCACGTCCTTAACCTGGTGGTGCAGCGGTTCTTGGGCAGGTACCCAGGCTTACAGGTTGTCCTGAGGCAGGCCAAGAAAGTCTGTGTGCATTTCCGCCGATCATATAATGCCAGTGCTCGGCTGGCTGAGCTGCAAAAGGAGTTGAACCTGCCCAAGAACCGCCTTATACGTGACATGCCCACCAGGTGGAACTCAACGTTGGCCATGCTTCAGCGACTGCACACGCAGCAGAGGGCCATCAATGAGTACCTGTGCAACTACGGCACCAGGACAGGGTCAGGGATGCATGCACTGTCCTGTCACCATTTGAGGAGGCCACGAGGATGGTGAGCAGTGACAGTGCATGCATCAGTGACCCTGTACCTCTTGTCCACCTGTTGGAGCATACGCTGCGTGGAATAATGGACAGGACACTTGAGGCAGAACAGAGGCAGGAAGAGGAGGACTTCCTTGCCTCTCAAGGCCCCCTTTATCAAGACAGTGTTCCTTCTGTCCCACCCATCACACAGGAAGAGGAGAGGAGGAGGAGGATTGTGTCAGCATGGAGGTGGAGCCTGGCACTCAGCATCAGCAGCAGCAGTCTTTTAGGGATGATTTACAGTCCCAAGAAACCGTGGACTTGTACGTGGCTGGGAGGAGGTGGCTGCGAATCATGTCGTCCTTAGTGACCCAGAGGACTCTGTACTGAATGCCTCAGCTAACCTACGCTGCACGGCCTCCCTGATCCTGCAAAGCCTGTGGAAGGATTCTCGTATTCTTCAGATCAAGGAGAGGGACCATTACTGGCTGGCCACTCTCCTTGATCCACGGTACAAGGGTAATGTTGCGGACCTTATCTTGCCGTTGCAGAGGGAGCAGAGGATGAGACATCTCCAGGAGGCCTTGCAGAAAGGTCTGTGCAATGCGTTCCCAGAGACTGGGAGGTTACAAACTCCTGGTCCTGGACAACGAGTTGCTGAGGTTTCGGTCAGTAACAGAAGGAGCGGTGGAGAAGGTGGCCATCTGACCGATGCGTTCAGACAATTTTTAGTCCGCAGTCCCAAGGTATGATCGGTTCCAGCAACCATCGCCAGTGTCTGACATACATGGTGCAGAAATACCTAGGGGCAAGGTCAGACTTGGACACCTTTGCCACCGAAAATCCTCTGGCTTACTGGGTCTTGAGGATGGATCACTGATGGATCACTGGCCAGAGCTTGCACAGTATGCAATTGAGCTACTGGGTCTTGAGGATGGATCACTGATGGATCACTGGCCAGAGCTTGCACAGTATGCAATTGAGCTACTGGCCTGTCCTGCATCCAGTGGACCATCCATCCCCTTCCTGTCTATACAGTAAGGGCATAGGACTATCCAAGATGGCCGCGGTGCGCCGATGATGCGATGTGCTGATGACGCGGCATGGCTTCCGCGCATGCGCACACTCACATCTTGGGATGTTCACTTCCTGACGGCGCTGTTAATGCGCCCGCGACTTGGCGGTGATGTCAGACGCCGCTGAGTCGGAGCGGGATTACTTAAGGCAGCTGCCCCTTGCCTTCATTCTCTGCCAGGAGCCGTTGTGAGGTGGGACTCAATCTTTACACTCTCCTTCCCCCCTCGTTGGGCTTTCACGCTTTTTGACCACACAACTCGGGTAAGATTTTCTGCAAGTGCTTTTTGAATCCCAGTACACCCAGTAATAGTGGAGTACGGATTCAGTATGTTATTTTATTTGGTCAGTATTCTTTTTGCTTATACTGGGACCCTTCCTCCTACTTTTATTTTTACTTTAGATGCCCTTACTAAATCAGGATCTGGATGTCTGCAGCTGCAATTTATATTGCGCCGCCTAGCCTCCAATGAACGCGTTCACTAGCTACTGAGCAAAGTGTACAATACATTGATTCCATGTCTTATTAAGCAACATGAAAAGGTATTTGCCTTCATTATTGTTCTCAGCAGGCATCCTATTGCCCTGTGACTATTATGTAGCCCTATAATATTCATATGTAATCCTTTATTATCATTTCCTAGTATCCCCCTCTGCAAGCAACCAGACTAACAGCTTCCTGGGTTAACTGTTCAACGTCCAAATCTGTTTTTATCCTTGACATATTTCATGTCCATCCTTATCCTTGAAAACCGAGCATATGTGGTGAGACCTGTTTGCATACTGTTTGATCGATTTTGTTTCTATGCCCTTTGTTCTGTAAACTTTTCGATATTTCACCAATCAAATCTGCTTAGCTGTTGATGTATTTACTAAGCCGACTTGTTTAATAATCATGTTATGTACATTATCTGTACGTTTAAAGGATGTCTCTCATGCTATTTTGTTATTTCAGCATATTAAAGAGCTATACCTTTGAATCTCCTGAAGAAACTCTAATGAGTGAAACATGTCGAGCATGGTAGCGCTTTATACATTTTACGTCTGAATAACTCATATGTCTGTATTCATGGATATATTATTGTTGTCCTTCTTTCTATATGTCCAAATTTTGTGGAAATAAATACAATATTTTTTATCTACATCTCTATTTTTTGTTACTATGACCTAGTTCCAAATATACAATACCGTTTAAAAGTCCCAGAGGTTTGTTACCTCTATTCCTTCCCCTTTAAATCAAATACTCTTATTATTGGGATGTTGGTATCATTAGCTTGACTACTCCATCTTGCATCTTATTTTTTTTCCTGCATCCAGTGTTCTTTCGGAACGGAGGCTTTGCTGGAGGCTTTGTCACCGATCACAGGGTGCGCCTGTCCACCGACTCGGTTGATCGACTGACCTTCATAAAGATGAATCAGTCTTGGATCACCACCAGCTACCAGGCACCTGAAGCTGATGTAACCGAATAATTTATTTTGAAATGTCACATCCCTTCAAGACTGCCTATGCTGATGCTGAGTGACTGTCCTGTTATGTTGACTGACTATCCTCCTCAATGATCCTGATGATAGCTTGGAAGAACATTTTGGTTTCTGGGTGCCGCCACCAGTGGCTAAGGCCCAATTTTTAAGCCCCTGTTTAACAGGGGTATGTAATTACAATTTGCAATACTTTGCAACAGGGCTCATTGCTGTGCTCCAACTAGAGGATCTGGGAAAGGTTGCAGTGTCGTGGCATCAACACCAGTGCCTAAGGCCCAAATTTTCAGCCCCTGTTCAACAAGGGCATGCAATTACAATTCCTGATATAATAGTTCACAGCAGGGCGTTCCAGCGCCCACCAAGAGTAACTGTGAGGGCTTACAGTGTTGTGGCAACACCAACATCTATGGGGCAAATTTCTGCAGAGTATATACGGCAGGCCCCTACTTTCAAACATCCAACTTACAAACGGAAGGAGACAACAGGAATTGAGAGGAAATCTACCCCTAGGAAGGGAAATTCTCTCTGTAAGAGTTAATATGGGAAAAAAGGTGTCTCCTCTCTACTGATGCTTTATCACCAATCCTTGTTTCAATAAAACCCCACTTTTCCAAAAACATTTGTCATTGGGACGGAAAGTGAGGTGAAATGTTCTGAACAGGTGCACAGACAGCAAAACATGGGGTAGCCATGCCATTTTTCTCAAAGATTTTCATCCATATTGCCAGGATAAGACATTACATTAAAGCCGCAAACAGTTTTAAATGGCTTTTTTCCTTTACAAATGTAATTTTGTGCAGGGACAGTTCTAAACACGGGAAACACATGCCACTTCACAGGCATACTTTAGACACCTCCCAGGTACGATATTTAATGGAATATTTCACTTTTTTTTTTTCACTTTATGCATCATTAAAATGACTGCTCCAGAAAAAACGTCAGTTTTTAAAACTTCTTTTTGCATTGATACATGTTCCCTGGGGCACGACCCGGGTCCCCAAACCCTTTTTAGGACAATAACATGCATATTAGCCGTTATAATTAGCACTTTAGATTTCGAACGTTCGCGTCCATTGTATTTAATAGGGTTCTAACGTTCGTGCGAACTTTCGGTCCGTTCGCAGGTTCTGGTGCGAACCGAACCGGGGGGGGGGGGGGGTGTTCGGCTCATCCCTAGTCAGGAAGACAGGACTTGATCATCACATGTGCTGTCCTGTGGGTAAGAGCAGGGCCACCGCCAGACTGGCTGCCACAATGGGGAAAAGGGAAAATCCAGTCCAGAAGGAGGAGGAGGAGAAGACGTCAGCGAGGGCTCACACAGCGAGGCAGAGGCGGGACTCCCAGAGCAACCCAGCCCCTGCCACCGCACATGACACCTGTTTGTCCAATCATCGGGCAGCCGCTGCCCATCCCTGAGCCGCAGCATGGAGGCTGGAGCGCAGCGAGTGGCATCGTCCATAGGAAGGAGTGACACTGGCACTAGATGCTGCGCCCCCCTAAATTTTGCGCCCGGTGCCACGGCCCCCTCTGCACCCCCCACGCTACGCTACTGCATAGGAATACTTGCATATTAGTCCCTTTTGGCTTGGGGTTTAGCAGCATGGACAGGACATGTGGCTGAGACTTTCTCTCTCTACTTCCTCCACCTTCAAAGCCAACAATTTATGGGCATTTACTAATTCAGACAGTAGATGACATTAGATCCCCACATGCATAAGGCCTTATGCCCACTGGACGTTTGAAGATTTATGATGCCTTAAATGTAAAAGTAAAAAAATACTTTGAGGTAAATACTAGGATAACTACAATTGGACCTATAGGTAACACTCCATGTCTGCCTGAATTTATGCCTTACATAGTGTGACAGCAGGCAGGTAAAATCACCTGGTTGCATCCAGGATGGAAAATATGTATGCCCTAGATTCAGGCTTTATGCTGACTTATACCACTAGAGGGAGTGCTGGGAGTCCTACAGGGGAAGAGTTAATGAGCCCAGCTGAAGTGGGCTCATTAAGACCTCTACAAAAAAGAAAACAGAATGCTTAGGGAGATGCTCCATCCTGGAACCAGTTCTGTGTTCGTGTAGACTGGGGAGTGTGGCATCTGATCTGATCTGATTTGTTCTGTACGGTGAGTTAACGCCTGTGTGGCAAACTTCTACAACAGAGAGATAGGGGCTGGGGTAGCACAAGGCTGCACCCAGTTGTTAGACAGGGAATCTATGTGTGTAGTAAGCTGTCAAGCTGACCAGGATTTCTTTTCATGTTTCTTTTTGTTTTGCTGTTATATTTTTCACTGCATGTAGCATAAATAAACCGTGTCTTTGTTTTTTTTCACCTACAACGCTGTCTGCTGTGCCTGATTTTGTGTTGTGAACCCATCCAGGGGGTCACACACACCCGCTGCCGAGCTAACCCCTCACAATAGTTATATATTTAATCTGCTTGAAAAAAGTCCATCGAGTTCAACCAACAAAAACAACAACACACAAATTGAAAACCTTTATATACTGTACACTATCCAAAGGCAGAAACCCCCCAATAAAGCATGATCCAATTTTCTCCAGTGGGGGAAAGAAAATTCCTTCCTGATCCCCCAAGAGGCAATCGGATATTCCCTGGATCACCTTTACCTATAAACAGTGGCGGTGCATTCATTAGGGGCGCCACGCCCTCTGTCACGCCACCACCCTCTGTGTAGAATGTATAGATTCATGTATTGCATGAATCTATCCATGGCCGCTGTAGCCACCCCCTATCCACCGGAGACACCGCGGGAATCCCGGCAGCCTGACCGGTCTTAGCTGAGGAGGACAGGGCCACCTGTCACCTGACCCCGCCCTCTCTGACGCAAGGGGAAACCAGGGCTTCCCCAGTGACGTGTGGGTGACCCCGCCCCCCTCTGATGTAACGGAAACCTGCGTCTCCGGTGGAGATGGATGCGCTGCGCCGGACATTATCGGGAGAGATCACCCATCGCTGGACCCCGGGGAAAAGATCACCCATCGCTGGATACCAAGAGTGGGTTACCACCGCTGGAATCTTTTTTTATTTTTTTAATAAAGGACTTAACCCAACGGTGTCTGTGTGTTTTTTTACAATTTTTACACATTTCAAACAGTTGGGGGCTAGGATCTGGGGGTCCCCTTATTAAAGGGGGCTTCCAGGTTCTGATAAGCCGCCCGCAGACCCCCACAACCACCGGCAAGGGTTGTGGGGATGAGGCCCTTGTCCCCCTGCGTCCTGCCAGGTTGCGTGCTCGGATAAAGGGTCTGGTATGGATTTTTGGGGGGAACTCCACGCCATTTTTTTTTATTTGACGCGGCGTTACCCTTAATATACATACCAGACCTGAAGGGCCTGGTAATTGAATTATAGCCACGAGTGCCGACAATTCATTATAGCCACGAGTGCTTTTAAATTACTTTTTTTCCTGCAGAAATTACATTTTTTGCAGGGACAGTTCTAAGCAAAGGAAACATGCGCCCATTTACAGGCATACTATACACACACCCCCAGGTACGAAATGTAAAGGAATATTACACTTTTATTGTTTCACTTTAAGCATTATTAAAATCACTGCTCCCAAAAAACGTCAGTTTTTAAAACTTTTTTTGCATTGATACATGTCCCCTAGGGCAGGACCCGGGTCCCCAAACACTTTTTATGACAATAACTTGCATATAAGCTTTTAAAATTAGCACTTTAGATTTCTCCCATAGACTTCCAGGGTGTTACGCGGCTTTTCGAATTTGCCACGAACACCCCAAACTGTTCGCTGTTCGGCAAACGGCGAACAGGCAATCTTCGAGCCGAACATGAGTTCGACTCGAACCTCATCCCTACTGACCAACAGCCCAAACCGATGCAGCCCCACCCCAGCCAGGAATGTATCAGAACACTAAGAGCCTATGGAGAGACCAATTGGCAAAGTCTCCACCATTGCTCCCACCTAATTATTTTCGGTAGTGCCGGCCAATTCCCCTCAATAACACCGAAAAGGGGCAGGCTTTCCTGACCGAAAGACTGAAAGGGGCAGAAACTACCCAAATCTAGGCCAGAAGACCAGGGACCCGACCCTTCAGCCGGACCCAGTGGTTCTCCATCCCCATCAGAAGGCTTCCCTTTTGGCTATCTCTAACCGATCCATGTTGCCTTTACACTAGCAGGTTTTGCATAGCCACCACCACCCCTAATCCACCTCGCCGTAGATCAGGGATGGAAGCAAGCGCCACCTCCTGGCAACTGATAAGAACAGATACTACATTTGATCCTAGCCAAAAGGTCAAGAAGCTGGGGGCAAATTTAGCCCCCAAAGCCACCCCTTTCTCTTGGAGATAAAATTGTCCATTAAACCAAAAATAATTGTGGCTTGTAGCAAAGGATACCAATTCTATAATAAACAATTTCTGGTTATGAGGAAGAGCTAGGTCTTGAAATTGGTAATATTTTTATTTTTGCTATAATAAATATCCCCAAAAAAATTTAAAAAATACGATATTCTTCCTCAGTTTAGACCAATATGTATTCTGCTACATATTTGGTAAAAATAAATTGCAATAAGCGTATATTGATTGGTTTGCACAAAAATTGTAGCGTCTACAAACTATGGGATAGATTTATGTCATTTTTATTATTATTTTTTCTTTACTAGTAATGGCGGTGATCTGGGATTTTTAGCGGGACTGATGACAGAACGGACACTTTTGACACTCTTTTGGGACCATTGACATTTATGCAGCGATCAGAGCTCAAAATAACCACTGATTACTGTATAAATGTCACTGGCAGGGAAGGAGTTAACACCAGGGGGCGATCAAGGGGTTAAGTGTGTTCCCTGGAGGTGTTTCTAACTGTATGGGGCTAGGCTGACTGGAGGAGAGAGATCACTGTTCCTAATCACTAGGAACAGATAATCTGTCTCTCCTCCCCTGACAGAACGGGGATCTGTTTGTTTAAACTGACAGATCGCCGTTATGCCTGCCTCTGAAATGATGGTGGCTGGCGAACATGGAGTCTGCTGGACCCGCTGATTGGCTCCCCCGCTCGTGAATGGGTGCATGCGCGGCCACAAATCGCTGTGTACTCGCCCAACGTAGAATGACGGCGATTAGAGCAGGGGAGCCAACTTGCCGCAGTACAAATGCAGAGGGCGGTCGGTAACTATTTAAACTATAATGCTATTTTAAGCCCCCTCCAAATATCTAAACTTTTGATGCAATAAAGAAATACAAAATACAGTATAAGATATATATTAAACGAGAACCATTTAAAAAAGTTTAAAGTGGACCTATGTATTGCCCGTGAAGGGCTGGCATAATGTCCAATAATGTGCACATCCTCACCTACCCTACTTCTTTGTATGAAGAAGATCATGTGACTCATTACTCTTCCTTCCCGATGCCGCTCAGGCAGCCAGCACTGTCACACAGGGGTTAGGAGAGAGTCCTCAGTCTTCTGCAAGATCATTGTCAACCCTTAGGATTTGGGACTTCAGTAATAATGCAGTTCAGAGCTGTCCAAGTCCATACAGTTGGTCACTGGTGGAGCTCACACCCCAGGACCCACCACATGGACATGAATTAATCAACGATAAAGCTCCCAAGATAGTGCAGGGTCCCTAACCAGCATGACAGAACACCATTAATTTAACCACTCTACACCTCCTCAGTGTTTGTCCCACATTTCCTCACATGTGCAGTAAAATCACTTTACAGGGAATATTCCCCAAAATAAAAGATTCTCAACACTGGAGGGCCCGCTTAAACAGGGCTTCTTTTACTAGTTACAAGGTTTCCAACATACAGATTTGCTGTTGTTTCATCATAGGCTAGGGCTGCCCTGAGCACATAGGAGAAAGGGCACATGACAGGGTGGGTTGGAATACAGGAGAAGGGTTGAGAATGGGTGGGGAATGGTTTAAGGATATGATGTAGGGAGCAGGGAGGAAGTGGCCATAGCTTAGAGAAACCTCAAGTAGGAACAGACAGTGTGGGGAGCAATTTGGTCCACCCATCCTCTTGGCAAATACATGGATATGGCTATGATTGAAAGTGCATAGGTTTGGGGAACTGAGGTATGCAAAGAAAATGGTGGACTTGTGGGGCATATTGTACCTTTGTCACAGCATTGGCAGTTCCTTGATGGTGCCAAAAAAGTAAGATCGTTGGTAATGTGTGGACAAGTGGTTTAACCCTAATGATCACAAATATGTATGATTATGTGGTGTTCATGAAGGAAGTACTTACTAAAGTTTATTCCAGGTGAATAATGGTGTAAAAATTACTGGTGTGTACCCACCAAGCTGGTTGTCTATGACTGGTAGCAGATACTGGTTTACAATGGAACATGTTATTGGGTGGTATGTCAAGGACCTGGCTTTAATGGTTGTATCAGAATTATTGTATGTTTTTGAAGAATTGGTGTCCAAATCATGTTATTGTTATCATTTTGCTATTTAATAAAAGCTGTGGCCATATTACTCCAATGAAAATAATGTGTTATACTGTATTGTATTGTATTATTTATGAGGTTTAATGCGTTTGGTTTTAATGTTTAATACCACTCCACCCCCTCAGCCCTACCCGGGTCAAGTCTCTTTACAGACTGTCCTAATAGGAGAAACACAGTGCCCATCAAAGCTGGCACAAATGCTTTCTGTTTGAATCGTTTTTTTAATGAAGATTTTGAGACGAGTAAAAGCAACAAGAGCACTGTACAGAGTGAACAATTGTTGCATGCTCTGTATAGACAAAAAGACATGATACATAAGTGGGGGGAAACAAAACAGAAAATCTTGGCAATTAAGTTAGGTCTTCTCTAAGGTCACAGGTGAGCATTTGGCCACCAACAGAAGTGGACAGGAATAACACGTTTTCTATTATAACATGGATATAAAACAACAAAAATGTTCATCTATACGATCACCCCTTGAATCATAATGTTGGGCAATAAAACCCAAGATTTCGAGGTGGAAACCACCTTAAAACGCAATCACTGGAAGTAGGCCCACCAGGTAGGAAAGCCCATGTCCATCGATCATGGTTCACAAAGTAATACTCGTTAACACTCATTGTAACGGTCCCACAGAAGGAACTCCGTGCCCCCAAATGTAAACATTGATAACTTAAATAAGAAGGGAAAAGAAAAAGCTAATAGAACGTGATGCCAAGGCTGGCAGGAGTCAAGGAAACAAGGAAAGAGATAAGAAGAGGAAAAGAGAAGAAGAAAGAAAATTAAGCCGTCCGGGGATCCTACATCAAATTATTCATACGAATAGATTAATTAATCCGGGACTGCAAGTAAGCAAGCCAAGGGAACCATATTTTGTTGAAAATGGATTGTTTCTCTTGTAGGACACTCACAATTTTTTCATTCAACATGATCAATGTGAGTTTTCATTTTACTATCGCAATGTCTATGACAGGGCTTTTCCACGCTGTCGCTTTAGCGATTTTGGCTGCTAGAAGTTAAGGTCTAAATATGTCACGGAACATTTTCAACAAGCTTATTTAGTAGGGCAATACTCACATCTTTAGTGATGTTGAGCATTGTGACTGAAAAAATAAATGAGTGAACCCTCGTCCAAAAATGACAAACCTTGGGGCATGACCACAGCCGCTAAAACAGGTAGTGGAGGTGCCTGGGAACATTTTGGCACAAATGTCTTCTATGGTCCCTTTGTACTTTATTCCTGGGTATACAGTTGTGCTCATAAGTTTACATACCCTGGCAGAATTTATGATTTCTTGACCATTTTTCAGAGAATATGAATGAGAACACAAAAACTTTTATTTCACTCATGGTTAGTATTTGGAAGAAGCCATTTATTTTTAATCAACGGGGTTTACTCTTTAAATCATAATCACAACAGAAACTACCTAAATGACCCTGATCAAAAGTTTACATACCCTGGTGATTTTGACCTGATAACATGCACACAAGTTGACACAAAAGGGTTTGAATGGCTATAAAAGGTAACCATCCTCACCTGTGATCTGTTTGCTTGTAAATAGTGTGTGTGTGTGTATAAAAAAGGTCAATGAGTTTCTGGACTCCTGACAGACCCTTGCATCTTTCATCCAGTGCTGCACTGACATTTCTGGATTCTGAGTCATGGGGAAAGCAAAATAATTGTCAAGGATCTGCGGGGAAAATGGTAGTTGAACTGTATAAAACAGGAAAGAGATATAAAAAGATATCCAAGGAATTGAGAATGCCAATCAGCAGTGTTCAAACTCTAATCAAGAAGTGGAAAATAAGGGGTTCTGTTAAAACCAAACCACGGTCAGGTAGACCAACTGAAATTTCAGCCACAACTGCCAGGAAAATTGTTTGGGATGCAAAGAAATACCCACAAAGAACTTCAGGTGAAATACAGGACTCGCTGAAAACATGTAGTGTGGCTGTTTCAAGATACACAATAAGGAGGCACTTGAAGAAAGATGGGCTGCATGATCGAGTCACCAGAAGAAAGCTATTACTACACAAAGTATCCCACTTACAATACGCCAAACAGCACAGAGACAAGCCTCAAACTTTCTGGCACAAAGTCATTTGGAGTGATGAGACCGAATTAGCTTTTTGGCCACAACCATAAATGCTTCAATTGGAGAGGAGTCAACAAGGCCTATGATGAAAGATACACCATTCCTACTGTGAAACATGGAGGTGGATCGCTGATGTTTTGGGGATGTGTGAGCTACAAAGGCACAGGAAATTTGGTCAAAATTGATGGCAAGATGAATGCAGTATGTTATCAAAAAATACTGGAGGAACATTTGCATTCATCAGCCAGGAAGCTGCGCATGGGACGTACTTGGATATTCCAACATGAAAATGATCGAAAAACACAAGGCCAAGTCGACCTGTCATTGGCTACAGCAGAATAAAGTAAAGGTTCTGGAGTCGCCATCTCAGTCTCCTGACCTCAATATCATTGAGCCACTGTGGGGAGATCTCAAACGTGCAGTTCATGCAAGACAGCCCAAGAATTTTCAGGAACTGGAGACTTTTTGCCAAGAGGAATGGGCAGCTTTACCATCTAAGAAGATAAAGAGCCTTATCCACAAATACCACAAAAGACTTCAAGCTGTTATTGATGTTAAAGGGGGCAGTACACGGTATTAAGAACTGGGGTATGCAAACTTTTTATCAGGGTGATTTGGGTAGTTTCTGTGGCGATTTATGTACCGGGATATAGGTGCTTTCTTTGTGAGTTTTATTACCCTTTTTTTATTCAATAAATTGTTTCATAAGCAGAGAGCACTATGGTTGTTTAAATTTTATATTTACATGATTGATGGTGGTATGGGATTGAACTTTTCGTGAGGACTGACTGATATCCATCCTGCATATTTGCTAAGTGTGACTTACTTCTCCTGTGGATCGTTATCACTTAACCCCTGGTGGGAAGGCTTTTGCGACCCTTCATGATCAAAGGGTCCACTCAGTGAGGTGAGCGGCCATTGCATCTGTGGTGGAGGTTTTTTTCACGTTGTCACCTGCATGCGTATACTTCTGTCATCACAATTGAAGACACCATTGGATTGCTTATGGACATTATTTGATTTTTTTTCATCTTTGTGCGTTTAGCGCTGCACCATTCTATCTATGTTTCTATTGAGGGATTTTTGAAGGTTGACCCTTGGTGTTCAGCAGCTTTAAAAAGTTTATTATTTTCTATACCATTGCGCTGATTTATTTATTTTATTATTTGTAATTTCTCAATTTTCTCTAAAATTAGCAGCAAATATGGATGTATTTCAGTATTTGGAAAAACATGAGGTTAAAATCAATGAGGTTTTTTTCCACTAATCCCAGCATGGAACTTACCAATGATATGCCCCAGTCTTTTAAGAAATTGGGTCATATCTTTGAGAAAAAGATTAAAACCTGGTGGGATATTACATCATTCGAACAATATCTCACAGCCAAACTCATCCCCAGACGTCTAAGGTGGGATGTTCCCCCAAATGACGGTATGTTGGATGAAGATTCTTTGGCTGAGTGGAGAGACTTTTTTATTAAAAAGGGTTTGGAATTATTGGATTTACTCTTAAAGAGGAAACACCGGAAAATGAAAATTCTGGACTCCCAAATCAGGGAAATTACCAATGTTTTGGAACCCTGCAAAGAGAGTACAGAGTCTTTGAAATTATCTGGTGAACTAAAAAACAAACTTATTAAGTGGGATTTAGAGACCCAGACTAAGAAAAAGAAGAAGTTTATTCGGGACTTTAATGATTTTAATGGAGGGAACATATTTAAGTGGCAGACACTTCAGGTTCCTTCTGTGTCTTCAGTACCGGTTCCTGTTGAGGCGATGGAGAATGAGATCGGGATGGATACTCCTAGGAGAGAATCCACTCACGAATATACATATTCTCAATCTAATGATTATGGACCCCAGCATAATTATTATCCAATTAGAGGTACAAATAAAAGGGGAAAGAATAAGAGGGGGAGAGGTAGAGGGGGTAGCTACCCCCCGTCTATACCTGGTGGAGCAGGTTATTCCACCAACAATATGAAGTGAGAGGGGGTCAAGTAAATAGAGGAGGGTCTCTTATTCCTCAAAATAGACACATCTCCACTAATAACAATTTTGCACCATTGGCCGAACAGGCATCTTATAATGCAGGGATTTTTTTAGGGCAACACAGGGGACAGGGGTCAGGCCCCCCTGTCTACCCACCCACTCAAGGGGAATGGTGGAGACAACCCCCGCCGTTCACACCCCGGGAGGTGTGCCAATAAGGAAAAGAAAAGAAAGAGAGGATGTAGAGGGGGTAGGCGGTTACAAAAGACCCAAACCGCAGTAGAAACTGGAATTTATAATCTAAGTGGGGTGCCACTTGATAAGGATGAAATTGGGGTTCTTGACAGGGGCCTCAAATTTGCCCCTGTTAAGAACCTCAATAAATTACAAACCTATGTAAGTTTACAAAAATATATGAGAACTCTTAACATGAAAAAATATCAGCAGTAGGTGATCATTCCTCGTTGAGGAATAAATCTATTTTTAACCCGGTGACAGTTGAAAATAAATTCATGGAAGTATTTAAAAACATGGTAACTAAAGACCTAGATGAATTGAAAATAAAGAAAATTAATGATCCTTTGTCTATCAAACGAGGCATGGAGTCTCTGGCTGAACAGAAAGAGATCGTGATACGACCAGAGGACAAGGGGGGAGGATTAGTGGTTCTTACCAAAGAATATTATCAAATGGAGATGAGCCGCCTTTTGAATGATGAAGTGACCTATAGGGTCTTGAATAAAGACCCTATGTTATCATTCAATGACGAATTACATCATATTATTGAAGATGGTAAAGATCAGGGGATTTTAACTAAGAAGGAGGCTTCTTATTTGAATCCTTTATTTTGCAGAACCCCTATTATTTATTTCCTTCCAAAAATTCACAAAGATAGTGTCAACCCCCCTGGTAGGCCCATTGTAAATGGGATCGATTCCATTTCCGCGAGATTAGGACAGTATATCGATTCATTTTTGCAACCCCTGGTGCTCAAAACTCCCGCTTTTTTAAAGGATACGAAGCACATTATACAAATTTTAGAGCAATTATCGTGTTCTCCTTCCAGTATTATGGTCACAGGTGATGTTAGTTCACTATACACTAGCATAGGACATAAGGACGCTCTACAGGCTGTAGAATGGGCATTGTCACATTCCTCCCTCTCAGGTAGACATCAAGAGTTCCTATTGACCAGTTTAGAGTTCTCAGGGCTGGTGCAAGGATTTTCGACACCCTAGGCGAAACCTCATTTTGCCGCCCCCTTGGCTCTGCCCCCCAACTCCACTCCGACTGGAGATTTTTTGTAACCCTCCCCCCCCAAATGTAATCACCTCAGTGTAATACCCCCAATGTACAGTATACAGGTGGGGGGTGGGGATTTGAAGTATACAGGAGGGGGGTGGGGTGTGAAGTATACAGGTGGGGTGTGGAGAATACAGGTGGGGGGTGGGGGTGTGCAGTATACAGGTGGGGAGTGTGGAGTATACAGATGGGGGTGTGGAGTATACAGGTGGGGGGTGTGGAGTATACAGGTGGGGGTGCAGGTGTGCAGTATACAGGTGGGGTGTGGGGGTGTTCAGTATACAGGTGGGGAGTGTGGAGTATACAGATGGGGGTGTGGAGTATACAGGTGGGGGGTGTGGGGGTGTGCAGTATACAGGTGGGGTGTGCAGTATACAGGTGGGGTGTGCAGTATACAGGTGGGGAGTGTGGAGTATACAGATGGGGGTGTGGAGTATACAGGTGGGGGGTGTGGGGGTGTGCAGTATACAGGTGGGGTGTGCAGTATACAGGTGGGGGGTGCAGTATACAGGTGGGGGTGTGGGGTGTGCAGTATACATGTGGGGGGTGCAGTATACAGGTGGGGGTGTGGAGTACACAGGTGGGGTGTGGAGTATACAGGTGGGGGTGTGGAGTATACAGATGGGGGTGTGCAGTATACAGGTGGGGGGTGGGGGTGTGCAGTATACAGGTGGGGGTGGGGGTGTGCAGTATACAGGTGGGGGGTGGGGTGTGCAGTATACAGGTGGGGGTGGGGGTGTGCAGTATACAGGTGGGGGGTGGGGGTGTGCAGTATACAGGTGGGGGGTGGGGGTGTGCAGTATACAGGTGGGGGGTGGGGATGTGCAGTATACAGGTGGGGGGGGGGGGTGTGCAGTATAAAGGTGGGGGTGTGCAGTATACAGGTTTGGGGTGGGGTGTGCAGTATACAGGTTTGGGGTGGGGTGTGCAGTATACAGGTGGGGGGTGGGGTGTGCAGTATACAGGTTTGGGGTGGGGTGTGCAGTATACAGGTTTGGGGTGGGTTGTGCAGTATACAGGTTTGGGGTGGGGTGTGCAGTATACAGGTTTGGGGTGGGGTGTGCAGTATACAGGTTTGGGGTGGGGTGTGCAGTATACAGGTTTGGGGTGGTACAATACACTTCCCTGGGCACAGTCAGTATGCAGACAGCTGTGTAGGGAGGTCGGTGTCCCCCTGGCAGTAAATCCTCTCACATACACACAAGGCAGTCAAGGTGTGTGGAGAGGTGACTCACCGTCGGGCAGATGACTAGCAGTGTGATGAGTACGGAGCTCCGCTTCGGCTCCTCACATCACTGGACACCGACTTCACTCTCCTCCATTACTGACCATACATGCTTCCTCACTCCGGACTGTCCAACCCCGCCCCTCAGCGACGTCCTACAACTCCGCCCTTAAGAGGTCATCCTCTCTACTAACTCGGACGGAACAGGACTCTGTCCCCTGCAGATTGCCTTCTGAGGCGTTACTGAGTGATCTGAGGGAGGCAGGGAGCCACGGCGCGAACGAGGGGGAGAGGGAAGGGGGCTGCCTCTGACTGAAGGAGCGGGACAGTAAGATGCCAGGGGAGGAAGGGCGCACCATTGTGATTCAGCTGCTCTGCCGCCAATTATTTCAACAACATCCCTAGTGGCCGTGGCTGCGCCCTAGGCGGCAGTGCGCCCTAGGCGGCTGCCTAGTCCGCCTAGTGGTAGCACCGGCCCTGAGAGTTCTGCCTTAACAAAAACAATTTCTGGTACAATAAAGAATTCTATCTACAAATGAAAGGTGTGGCGATGGGGGCCCGTTTTGCTCCCAGTAAGGCCAACCTTTTTATGGCCCACTGGGAGGAAGAGGCTATTTTTAACCATCGTCCACCTGAGCTTATTTGCTATCGTAGGTTTATAGATGATCTAATTATGATCTGGGAGGGGGAAAGATCCAGTTTGGAAGTATTTTTAGATTCATTGTCATTGAATGTTAATGATAAAAATATTTCATTAACCTGGAACATCGAACTAGACAGAATTGTCTTCCTTGACCTCGAAATAAACAGAGACGTTGGTAATTTCAGATTGTGCAATTATTTCAAACCAACCGATAGAAATGCCTATATACCCCTGGGGAGTTGTCACCATAGGTCATGGTTGTGCAACATCCCCAGGGGTCAGTTTATTAGGTTGCGGCGTAATTGCACTTCAAGTAATGATTTCATTACACAATCTGATATCCTGGTCTCTAGGTTTGAGCAGAAGGGGTATGACAAATTTGGTCTAATAGATGAAGTCAACAAGGTTAGAATTATGGAGAGATCTATTCTGACTTCTGACCATGTCCGTGACAATGACAGAGAAAGCCAAAACTTTAAGATGATCTTGGACTACAATGTCCAACATAAGAAGTTCGAAAAGATCATCTTAAAGAATTGGTCGATCCTCAAGCAAGATAAGGTACTGGGCCCTGTTTTACCCCCCCCGTCCTCAGTTTATCTATAAAAGAGCTCCAACTCTCAGGGATCGATTAGCCCCGAGTATCCTTAATCCTCCAATTCTTACTGAAAATAGATTATTCAACTTCCTGGGGGTTTTTTATGCATGTGGGAGATGTGTCCCCTGCAAACACTAGAAGGATAACATCAAGAAGCGAAAATCTTTTTTAGCATCTGCCACTAATAAGGAGCATAAGATTGAGCAATTGATCACATGCGACACCGTTGGGTTGGTCTACATGTTGGAGTGTGGGTGTGGTTTGCAATACATCGGGAGAACTTCAAGACCACTGCACGTTCGCCTAGGCACACATATTAATAATATAAAAAGAGGTCTCACAACTCATAACGTTTCCCGACATTTCAAGCTGGTTCATCATCAGAACCCTAGGAGCCTGAAATTTTGGGGCATAGAAAGGGTGACCAAACATTGGAGGGGAGGCAATTTTGTCCAACAATTGAGCCGTCGTGAATCATACTGGATTTATGAAACAAAAGTTTTAGTCCCCGGCGGACTCAATGTCGATTTTGATTTGAATTGCTTTATTACTGACCGTTAAATTTATTTTAATTTTATTTTTATATTTATTTTTATTTTTTATTTGTTTTATATTGAATTATGTCATTTTTTTATTACATATATTTATTATATATATCTATAATGTATATTTTTATAGATAATCTTCAGAGAAGTTTGCATTGTCTTACTACTATTTTTATGGTAGATGTGTGTTATTAAATGACCTATTTGTTGTACATCGGCACAGAGGGTTGCGAGTGGTGTCTAATGCTGCCCAGTTATGCTGTTGCAGTATATCTTCTCGTTTGGGATTCATACATATTTATATGTCTGTTCCTTTATTTTGATTGCCAGCTGTTTTTATGGATATATTTTCATTTGAACAATAGATATGTCACTCATGTGTATATATAACTTTTATAAGTGTTGGGGCACTATATCCATTATCAATTGATGAGGTGTGGGCGGTTTCGATAGTTTCATTCCCCTTATGCATTGCCTCTGTCTGTTTTTTTCTAAATCATGGCGTTGGGGACACTTCCTGGTGTTCTCTGATAGGCTGAGGGGCGTCTAGGGCAAGCGCGTCATTGGTTTCGGCGGCGCGGCTTCTCTATAGGCCGTCGCCATGGCAACTCTCTGCTTGCGGCTTCCCCCTGTTCCAAGCCGACTGTGCGTCATATGAGCGAGACACATCGTGACGTGGAAATCACGTGATCGCGCCCGGCGCGGTATCATGTGACCAAGATGGTAGCCACATAGCAAAAGGGTTATTATTAGTCTCTGTGCGTAAGGTAAGGAATAAATGCCTCAGACATTTATAATTACACCTGCTATTTAGATTGGGAGATTGAACTGCTGGCTTTCTATTATTTCATTAAGATTAATTGACAACCAATTCCTGCTCCACCAATGGGACGTCAGTTTAATCAATTACATTTTAATATAAGTCGGGTGTTTTAGTCATGGCCGTACCGCTGATGAAGTCCTGCTTAAGGACGTAATGCATACGGACGAAAGTGACACCACCCGCAGCCCTATCTGTGCATTTTCTTACATGTTATATCCACCAAGCACCGGGATATAGGTGCTTTCTTTGTGAGTTTTATTACCCTTTTTTATTCAATAAATTGTTTCATAAGCAGAGAGCACTATGGTTGTTTAAATTTTATATTTACATGATTGATGGCGGTATGGGATTGAACTTTTTGTGAGGACTGACTGATATCCATCCTGCATATTTGCTAAGTGTGACTTACTTCTCCTGTGGATCGTTATCACTTAACCCCTGGTGGGAAGGCTTTTGCGACCCTTCATGATCAAAGGGTCCACTCAGTGAAGTGAGCGGCCATTGCATCTGTGGTGGAGGTTTTTTTCACGTTGTCACCTGCATGCGTATACTTCTGTCATCACAATTGAAGACACCATTGGATTGCTTATGGACATTATTTGATTGTTTTTCATCTTTGTGCGTTTAGCGCTGCACCATTCTATCTATGATTTATGATTTAAAAAGTGTAAACATAGTTGATTAATAATAAATGGCTTCAGCCAAACAATAACCACGAGTGAAAGAAAAGTTTTTGAGTTATCATTTATATTCTGTGAAAAATGGCCAAGAAATCAAAATCAAATTCTGCCAGGGTATGTAAACTTATGAGCACAACTGTATGTGACTCAGTCCTTGCTCTACAAGGGAAAAAGTCCTTCTTTAGGTCTGCACCCCATTGGCAACCAACAACTCCACCTCTCTTACCTTATATACGCTCAGTCTTGAGTCCGAAAGGGATAGCGTGGGTGGCTTGGCACCCAGAGGGCAGGACATAAATTAAAAGGGGCCTACATCCTCCTACAAACTGAATATATGTCACTGATAATACACTGTACTTTCCCTTTAAAGCAGAACGCCTCCATCATAAAAAATTGTCAAAGAAAAAAAATATGCTCCTGCTCTGCCCCCTTGCCACCATTCTCGCTTAGACCTGAAATTGCTCTTTAAAGGTCTAAAATTTGTATAAATGCTTATTGCACACATTACTCTTCAGACCAGGGAATACAAAGTGTAGTCCATAATAGCTAGCCCTCCCCTAGGGAGCCTCAACTACCAGAGTTGTGTACAACTGGTGTACAGAGATAAGACTTCTCTGAAAGACAAAAAAGAGATAAACAAAATGATAAGACATTAATCTTACTTCAGATCTATTCTTTCACTGACAATTATCAAATGTATTTTTTGTATTCTCTAGCCGTTATTGCACTCGTGATAAAAGATTGGTTATTTTTAAGATGATAATTATCATTGATGAAAAAATAAAATAGGCCTAAACACTGGTTTCAAGAAATAGAATATTATGGGCTAAACTTTAGACGGACATAAAAAAAAAAAAAAAAAATCATATTCATATATACAGTACATACTGTATATGTCATACAGCATATATAGTGTATCGTATTTTGTTTAAGCTAATGTTCAAAGCTATGAATAAAATAGATTTGCAAATATTGTTTAAATATACATTAAGGTATAGAAAAGTACACTCAGTATCCATGAATAAGTACCCCCCCCCCCCCCCGGCCCTCTCCCCCCAATCTGTATGCACAGTCCGCTCACAGGACAGTGTCTTTGCGAAGCAATGCGCAGTTGGGGGGGGGGGGGCAGGGAGTATTTGTTCATGGATTTCAGGGGCCGCGCATTTGAGGCAGGGTGCAACTTATCATTTGCAGAACAGATTGAGGAGGACAATGCTGTCATCTGCTGAAGAGGTGGACATTTGTTTGGGGAACAGAGTACAGTATTAGCCCATAGCGTCGGCGGTAAAACTTTTTTTACCTTCGGATTTGCGTGGCATTTCGGCCGCTAGCGGGGCACTTTTACCCCCCGCTAGCGGCCGAGAAAGGGTTAAAACCCCCGGCGATACACCGCAATAGCCGGCGGTATTACAGCGCTGCCCCATTGTTTTCAATAGGGAGCAGCGGTGGAGGAGCGGTGAGTTCACGGTGAGCGGTGAGTTCACTTTTTGTGACGCCCTGCCAGCGCACCGCTGCAGTGTGAAAGCCCTCGGGCTTTCACACTACAGATAATGGTGCAGCTGTTTAAGGGCTGATTGCAGGCGCTATTTCTAATGCTATAGCGCCAGCAAAACGCCCTTGGTGTGAAAGGGGTCTAAAGGTGAATATATCCTTTAAGTTAAGCTTACAGGTCTTGTCCTTTCCCCAGCATGTGACTGGACAGTGAAAGAAGAAGCAGCAGACTGATGAGTTCATCGTTCTGTCACTCGTCTCTTTCTTCCTATCAGTATGTCCCTTGACAGGACAACACTACTGGAGCCCAACTGAGTGACTCTGTGCTGCTTCTTCCTCTCGCTTTCTAAGCCATGTTGTGCAAATGCAAAAGCCTGATACTAGGTCAAGTTCAGGTACTTACATTGCTTTTAAGACAAAGATACATTTAAAGTGTTTAATTTGTGCGGTCAGGCACTGATGTGGACAAGAAGGCCTGGCTCGCAGTCTCTGCTTTAATTTACCCGAAAGATTTTCTATCAGGTTGAGGTCAGGCCTCTGTGCAGGCCAGTCAAGTTCCTCCACCCAAACTTGCCCATCCATGTCTTTTTGGACCTTGCTTTGTGCACTGGTCCAAATCATTTGGTGGAGGGGGGATTATGGTGTGCGGTTGTTCACCAGGGGTTGGGTTTGGCCCCTTAGTTCCAGGGAAGGGAACTCTTAAGGGTGTCAGCATACAAAGACATTTTGGCCAATTTCATGCTCCCAGCTTTGTGGGAACAGTTTGGGGATGGCCCCTTCCTGTTCCAACATGACTGCTCACCAGTACACAAAGCAAGGTTCATAAAGACATGGATGAGCGAGTTTGGGGTAGAGGAACTTGACTAGCCTGCACAGAGTCCTGACCTCAACCCGACAGAACACCTTTGGGATGAATTTGAGCGGAGATTGCAAGCCAGGCCTTCTTGTCCACATCAGTGCCTGACCTCACCAATGCGCTCCTGGAAGAATGTTTAAACATTCCCAGAGACACACTCCTAACCCTTGTGGATAGCCTGCAAAGGGTTGACTAAGACTGGCATGCCATTAAAGTTCCTGTGCGTCATTCTGGTATAAGAAATTGTGTCTCCCTTAGAAACTTTATTGCTGGCGACTACCGCCTTCGGATGCTTCATTGTTTATTTTTGTATTTTTTTTTATTATTTTCTTTTATTATCACTGCCTTGACAGGTATGTACTTATGTTTTATCAAATGATTGTGTGCGATACCTACTGTCAATTGTCTGTATTTCTTTACTTTTTGTTTTTTCAATAAAAACGTTTGTAATAAAAAGTTCCTGTGCGTGTAAAGACAGGAATCCCAATACTTTTGGTAATATAGTGTAGGTTTTACTTGTTTATCTCTCTCTTCCCTTCACCCCTTAAAAAGAGCAGAAAAGTCTTAAAATCTTTCTTCATCTGTCAGGAGAACAGAGGAGGGGGCGGAGAGGCTGTAGTTACAATGAGTGAGAGCTGATTGGAGGAAAGGCACACACCCCCTCCACACAGCAGAAGAACTGTGTTCTGAATAGACAAGCTGTCTGCTGAGCTCCCCCGACACAAATGTATCTCATGGGGAAAAGTTCTCAGAAGGGACACATGCTGATAACAGAGGAACGAGGCAGTGGAGAGAAACAACACTTAGAGCTTGGGAGATAGACAAGTAAACACTACAGATATATACATGCTTTGCTTAGATTTCATGACTGAGGTTTGCAACCACTTTAAGCCTCTGAGTAGGGCAAAGCTAAGCTAATATTTGTCCTTCGGCATTAAACTCTGCATTGTGGTGCTTTGCAGTAGGGATGAGCCGAACACCCCCGGGTTCGGTTCGAACCAGAACCTTCGAACCGACCGAAAGTTTGCGCGAATTTTCGAACCCTATACGTTATAATGGACGCGAACGTTCAAAATCAAAAGTGCTAATTACAACGGCCAATATGCATGTTAATGTCATGAAACAGGTTTGGGGACCCGGGTCCTGCCCCAGGGGACATATATCAATGCAAAAAAAACTTTTAAAAACTAACGTTTTTTCGGGAGCAGTCATTTTAATGATGCATAAAGTGAAAAAGAAAAAGTGAAATTTTCCTTTAAATATGGTACCTGGGGGGTGTCTAAAGTATGCCTGTGAAGTGGCATGTGTTTCCCGTGTTTAGAACTGTCCTTGCACAAAATGACATTTGTAAAGGAAAAAAAGAAGCCATTTAAAAACACTTGCGGCTTTAATGGCATGTCTTGTCCTGGCCACCATATGGCTGAAAATCCTTGAGAAAAATGGCATGGCTACCCCATCACCGCCCCCCCCCCCCCCCACCCCAGCCCCTTTGGGTCTTGTATGGATATTAAGGGGGACCCCGCACCCAAAATAAAACCCTATACCTACAACCCTATATACTCTGAACAGCAGTATATAGGTGGTGCAAACAAGACACGGACTGTAGGTTTGTTCTTAAGTAGAATCTGAACAGGTACATTATGAAGTGTAGCTCCATACCAAAAAAATCTATTTTTAAGCTTTTTGGAGAACATAGGGAGGGGTTATCACCCCTGTAACATTTGCTGTCTTTGCACATCTGTTCAGAACATGTCACCTCACTTTCCGTCCCAATGACAAATGTTTTTGGAAAAGTGGGGTTTGAATTGAAACAAGGATTGGTGATAAAGCATCAGTAGAGAGGAGATACCTTTTTCCCAAATTAAATCTAACAGCATAGAATTTCCCTTCCTAGGGGTAGATTTCCTCTCACTTCCTGTTTTCTCTTTCCGTTTGCAAGTAGGAGTCGTTTGTAAGTTGGATGTTTGAAAGTAGGGGCCTGGCGTATATACTCTGAAGAAATTTGCCCTATTAGATGTTGGTGTAGCCACAAGACTGGTGGGCACAGGAATGGGCCCTGCTGTGAGTTAATAGATCAAGATTTGTACTTGCATGCACCTGTTGAACAGGGCAGAAAAATTGGGCCTTTGGTGGTGGTGGTGGTGGTGGTGGTGGACGGTGTTGCCACAAGACTGTAAGCTCTCACAGTTACTCTTGGTGGGCGCAGGAATGGGCCCTGCTGTGAGTTATTAGATCAAGATTTGTAATTGCATGCACCTGTTGAACAGGGCAGAAAAATTGGGCCTTTGGCGGTGGTGGTGGACGGTGTTGCCACAAGACTGTAGGCCCTCATAGTTAGCACCGCTGGTTCCGAGGACAGAGCACTGGAGGAAGAAGAAGAGGAGGGGGTGGAGGAGAGAGGTGTGTCACAACCAGTAGCAGTAGTAGCATTTTGGAGGTGTGGTGGCGGAACAACCTCCAACACTACTGCACCTTGTCCTGCATCCCTCCCAGCTGCCAATAGAGTGACCCAATGGGCCGTGAAAGAAAGGTAACGTCCCTGTCCATGCCTGCTGGACCATGAGTCAGCGGTAATATGCACCTTACCGCTGACCGCCCTGTCCAGCGAGGCATGGACATTGCCTTCCACATGCCGGTAGAGAGACGGAATCGCCTTCCATGAGAAAAAGTGGCGTTTGGGAACCTGCCACTGAGGAACCGCACATTGAACAAACTCACGGAAGGGGGCCGAGTCTACCAACTGAAAAGGCAGCAGTTGAAGTGCTAGCAATTTAGCCAAGCTAGCATTCAACCGCTGGGCATGTGGATGGCTGGGAGTGTACTTCTTTCGACGGTCCAGCAGCTGGGGCAGGGAAATTTGCCTGCTACTATCGGACGTCGGTGTACTGCAATTACTTGGTTGTGACACACCTAATTCTACACCTTCAGTCCTCTCACAGCAGCTTTCAGAGAGGACTGAAGATGTAGTGGGGATGGAGATCCCAGCTGATGAGGAGCAAGGAGAGGTCCGCTTAGTTCTTTGGTGTGGGTCTTTTATGTGTGCCTGCCAACGAGCTGCATGGCAGGTCGACATATGTCTGGTCATGCTTGTGGTGCCCAAGCGGCTGATGTTTTGGCCACGCGAGATACGCTTGAGACAAATATTGCAAATAGCAGTGGTGCGATCTGATGCACTCGTCTCAAAAAAGGCCCACACCAAAGAACTTTTCTGATAACGTGCAGAGGCAGCGCCCTGCACAGGCGGAGCTCTGCGGTGTTGTACAGTTGCTGTGCTGGCCTCTAGCTGGCCTCCAGGGGGCATCCTGCCTCGTTGGACATGTGACGCCGCATCCTCCTCCTCCTCGTCCTCCTCCTCATCCTCTCTCCCTCCAGGCACCCACGTGGCGTCAGTGACCTCATCATCCCCTCCCTCTTCACCACTAGAGCAAACCTGGCAGTAAGCTGCAGCTGGTGGAACAGTACTGCCAGATTGCTGTCCTTCAGCATCCCCTCTCTCTGCGCGCACACTACTGACTTCCTCAAGCTGGGTATCATCATCCGAGCCTTCGAATCGTTGGGCATCCTCCTGGAGCATGTACCCAACACTGTGCTCAAAGAGTTCGGGGGACTCCTCAGGAGGACATGGTGGGTCTAGGGAAGGGGTGGCTGATGATGCCATTGAGTACGCGTTGGCAGCTGCTCTGCCAGTACCCTGAGCCTGGGTGAGAGAGGATGAGGAGGATGAGGAGGGCTTGGTCATCCATTCTACCAAGCCTTCAGCATGATGCGGCTCCACATGTCCAGCTGCCGAAAACAAAGACGCGCGTGTCCCATGTTCACGTGCTGATGACGATGCACGACCACGTCCACGGCCACGGCCACGTCCACTAGAAACAGAGCCTGCCTGCCCTGTGTTCTTGGCTCTGCACGCTCTGCCTCCCCTTGGCGGTCTTCCAGCCATTGTAGTCGGTAGTCCTGTGGGTGCTGCTGAGAAGAAAATATAGGAGCTCTGTGTGATGCCACTAACACACTAGAAGTCCTATGGGTGCTTCTGCAAAGAAAATATAGGAGCTCTGTGTGATGCCACTAACACACTAGAAGTCCTGTGGGTGCTGCTGAGAAGAAAATATAGGAGCTCTGTGTGATGCCACTAACACACTAGAAGTCCTATGGGTGCTTCTGCAAAGAAAATATAGGAGCTCTGTGTGATGCCACTAACACACTAGAAGTCCTGTGGGTGCTGCTGAGAAGAAAATATAGGAGCTCTGTGTGATGCCACTAACACACTAGAAGTCCTATGGGTGCTTCTGCAAAGAAAATATAGGAGCTCTGTGTGATGCCACTAACACACTAGAAGTCCTGTGGGTGCTGCTGAGAAGAAAATATAGGAGCTCTGTGTGATGCCACTAACACACTAGAAGTCCTGTGGGTGCTGCTGAGAAGAAAATATAGGAGCTCTGTGTGATGCCACTAACACACTAGAAGTCCTATGGGTGCTTCTGCAAAGAAAATACAGGAGCTCTGTGTGATGCCACTAACACACTAGAAGTCCTGTGGGTGCTGCTGAGAAGAAAATATAGGAGCTCTGTGTGATGCCACTAACACACTAGAAGTCCTATGGGTGCTTCTGCAAAGAAAATACAGGAGCTCTGTGTGATGCCACTAACACACTAGAAGTCCTGTGGGTGCTGCTGAGAAGAAAATATAGGAGCTCTGTGTGATGCCACTAACACACTAGAAGTCCTATGGGTGCTTCTGCAAAGAAAATATAGGAGCTCTGTGTGATGCCACTAACACACTAGAAGTCCTATGGGTGCTTCTGCAAAGAAAATATAGGAGCTCTGTGTGATGCCACTAACACACTAGAAGTCCTGTGGGTGCTGCTGAGAAGAAAATATAGGAGCTCTGTGTGATGCCACTAACACACTAGAAGTCCTATGGGTGCTTCTGGGAAGAAAATATAGGAGCTCTGTGTGATGGGACTAACACACTACAAGTCCTATGGGTGCTTCTGCAAAGAAAATATAGGAGCTCTGTGTGATGCCACTAACACACAATTGAAGTCCTATGGGTGCTTCTGGGAAGAAAATATAGGAGCTCTGTGTGATGGGACTAACACACTACAAGTCCTATGGGTGCTTCTGGGAAGAAAATATAGGAGCTCTGTGTGATGGGACTAACACACAATTGAAGTCCTATGGGTGCTTCTGGGAAGAAAATATAGGAGCTCTGTGTGATGGGACTAACACACTACAAGTCCTATGGGTGCTTCTGGGAAGAAAATATAGGAGCTCTGTGTGATGGCACTAACACACAATTGAAGTCCTATGGGTGCTTCTGGGAAGAAAATATAGGAGCTCTGTGTGATGGGACTAACACAGTACAAGTCCTATGGGTGCTTCTGGGAAGAAAATATAGGATCTCTGTGCGATGCCACTAACACACAATTGAAGTCCTATGGGTGCTTCTGGGAAGAAAATATAGGAGCTCTGTGTGATGGGACTAACACACTACAAGTCCTATGGGTGCTTCTGGGAAGAAAATATAGGAGCGCTGTGTGATGGGACTAACACACTACAAGTCCTATGGGTGCTTCTGGGAAGAAAATATAGGAGCTCTGTGTGATGGGACTAACACACTACAAGTCCTATGGGTGCTTCTGGGAAGAAAATATAGGAACTCTGTGTGATGGGACTAACACACTACAAGTCCTATGGGTGCTTCTGGGAAGAAAATATAGGAGCTCTGTGTGATGGGACTAACACACTACAAGTCCTATGGGTGCTTCTGGGAAGAAAATATAGGAACTCTGTGTGATGGGACTAACACACTACAAGTCCTATGGGTGCTTCTGGGAAGAAAATATAGGAGCTCTGTGTGATGGGACTAACACACTACAAGTCCTATGGGTGCTTCTGGGAAGAAAATATAGGAACTCTGTGTGATGCCACTAACACAGTACAAGTCCTATGGGTGCTTCTGGGAAGAAAATATAGGAGCTCTGTGCGATGCCACTAACACACAATTGAAGTCCTATGGGTGCTTCTGGGAAGAAAATATAGGAGCTCTGTGTGATGGGACTAACACACTACAAGTCCTATGGGTGCTTCTGGGAAGAAAATATAGGAACTCTGTGTGATGGGACTAACACACTACAAGTCCTATGGGTGCTTCTGGGAAGAAAATATAGGAACTCTGTGTGATGGGACTAACACACTACAAGTCCTATGGGTGCTTCTGGGAAGAAAATATAGGAGCTCTGTGTGATGGGACTAACACACTACAAGTCCTATGGGTGCTTCTGGGAAGAAAATATAGGAACTCTGTGTGATGCCACTAACACAGTACAAGTCCTATGGGTGCTTCTGGGAAGAAAATATAGGAGCTCTGTTTGCTGCCACTAACACACTAGAAGTCCTATGGGTGCTTTTGGGGTGCAGTGCTGTACTAACAGCACTGCGGTTGGTACTACTGAAATACTGTACTAATAGTAAGACACGTACCAGACTAACCCCCAGCAGCAGCTAAAAACACACTAACCAGCAGCAGCAATGGACGATCAATGACAGGTAGCAATGGTTTAGCAAATAAATAGCCAATGGTTTAGCAAAGTAGAGCAAATCTTTCTATATGAATCTAGCAAAGAGTGACACAGAATCAGCCTGATCTCTCCTAAAGCCGGAACTCATGTGACCGGCGCCGACGGCGTGGCGGCCTTTTAAATGAGGGGGCGTGTACTAAAGCCCCTGAGCTGTAATTGGCTACAGGCGTCCTGCCTGTAGCCAATTATGGCTCTCCGAGTTTCCGGCGCTGTGATTGGCCAAGCATGCGGGGTCACAGTGCATGCTTGGCCAATCATCAGCCAGCAATGCACTGCGCCGGCCGCGCCGGCCGCAATGCATTGCGGGGCCGCTCGCAACACACGAATGTGATTCGAGCGGCCCAAATAGTTATGGGCTCGCCGAGCGAGCGAACACCCGGTGCTCGATGCGAACATGGGTTCGCATCGAGCACCGGGCCCATCCCTACTTTGCAGTCCCTTGTAAACAATGTATGTTAGTCGCAGACCATTTTTTTGTATTGAGAGCCCTACAGCACAGCTTCTGGTGTGATTGGTCTCTGTAGACTCACTGTGTATGGAAGTCTTTGTTTGCGGTTAACATATCTTGATACATTGGACACTGCCTTAGGTCACTTCTTAGTCCCTTGGGTACTGTATTTGTAACTTCTAGGGTACAATCCAGTTTTGTGGCTGTTGCACAGCCTTATGAAGTGACCAGGTCATCAAAACTAACTTAATGAGTCAGGCAGTTCAGGCTGTATTAGTGGGAACTACCTCACAATTGTAACCACTGGGCGCAATTCTATCTTTAATATTCACCTTTTTTTCTGAGACAATGGTTACACCAGAGGGAAGTCAGCGTTGACATCATCTGCCAGGGTGAGTGGTGCTCACATGCATGGCAACATTGTTTTCCAGTGTCCATCTCTTTTAGGCAGGTCTATACAACTCAAATTTTCAAGAATTACTATATTTTGATGTCCCTCAATAGACTACAAAACTACAGTTTATACAGTATGTATAAAAATCTTATTGTGTTAACACTCTTGCTGCATAGCTTACTCGGTTAAAGAAAATTGAAAAATACCAGACCTGCTGCAGGATCAACAGGTCATAGAATTATGCTACAGGGGGACTCAGAAAAACAAAAATTGCTGTGTTAATTGTAATTTGGATTCTCTGTTCTGCACCTCAATCAGGGCCATCTTAAGAGCATTATAGGCCCCCGGGCAATACAGTGCACTGGGGCCCTGTCTACACGATCACGCACGAGAATAAAAATGCAAATTATCAATAAGGCTATATTTATTGGTACTTCCAACAAAATCAGTGTTTAAACATTAACACAACAGTTGGACAATATAACACGAGTTTGATGGGCACAGTGGCATCGTTTGATGCGCACAGCGGCAGCATTTGGGCACAGTGACAGCATTTGATGGGCACAGTGGCAGCTTTTGATGGACACAGTGGCAGCTTTTGATGGGCACAGTGGCTGTGTTTGATGGGCAGAGTGGCTGTGTTTGATGGGCACAGTGGCAGCTTTGATGGGCACAGTGGCAGCTTTGATGGGCACAGTGGCTGTGTTTGATGGGCACAGTGGCTGTGTTTGATGGGCACAGTGGCAGCTTTGATGGGCACAGTGGCAGCTTTGATGGGCACAGTGGCTGTGTTTAATGAGCACAGTGGCAGCTTTTGAGGGTCACAGACAGTGGCTGTGTTTGATGCACAACTTGAACTTATTTAAGTAGACATTGTTAGACTTACTTGAGGGCGTCGGCCTGGTGCAGTTCAGCGCGTCACTCACAGCAGCAAGGCAGCGCCAGCTATCAAGGGCCGTCTTTCCGCTCCGCTCCCTCTCCATGCTGTCTGAAGAACATGGCAGAGGTGGGCAGAGCCTGTTCACTAGCCACTGGGGCAGCCGCGGTGCGTTATGAATGCTGGGACGGCCGCGGCCTCTGATTGATGTCACTGGTTGCTAGCTAGATGCCAGCCGGCGAAGTGAGCAACCAGTGCAGTCAGTCAATTTAAGCAGCAGATTGCAGTGCTGAGGATCAGTCCTGGGTGGGGCCCTCCAGACAAGTGGGGCCCCTTGGCAACTGCCCAGCATGCCCAGTGGAAAAAACGACCCTGACCTCAATTACAAGAACAACCTCAGCCCCTCTGACACAGCTGGTTAAATGAAAGTCACTGTAAGCACCTGGCTACACTAGTGACAGACTGTAGCATATTTCCATTTTTTTTTTATTTTGCCCATAGTTTTGTAGCAGAGTGCCTGTTATCTCACTATGGTCAGATACAAGTGCAGGCCCTTTTAACTCAATTTCTCACAACTCCCTGGGTTCCTGGACAAGTCCAGGAAGTATACATTCCTCAGTTTCATTCCCTCAGGAGCCCAGATAGGCCACTGTCAGAATTTAAGAAATCAGGCCGAGACAGAAGTACAGTTAAATCACACTTGTTTACAGGGCTGGTGCAAGGATTTTTGACACCCTAGGCAAAACCTAATTTTGCCCCCCCATTGGCTCCACCCGTGACTCCACCCGCTTTGCCCTGTCCATGTGACAGGAGGTGGCATTATACAGGAAGCATCGGCTCTGCTTCCTCTAGCGCTGGCTCTAGTGCTGCACTGTGCCTCTAATTACACTACCGGTCGGACAGAGCAGCTGTCTGAGACTGAGTTAGTTACATGCTTCAGCCTGCAGATCATGCAGACGCAGAGGGAAACCAGTGGCCATGCGTCCCTAGGCAGCAGTGCACCCTAGGCGGTTGCCTACTTTGCCTAGTGGTAGCACCGGCTTTGCTTGTTTAATAATAAAAGTAAAAAGAATAAACGTAGTCAAAACATAGCCAAAGTTCAGTAACCGTAATGGATAGTCAGCCAAGCCAGAAGTCAGGGATCAATGTAGTGGAACAGCAAGCAGGATCTGGAGCCAGAAGGGATGTCGGCAAAGCAAGTCTTGAACAGGATCGCAGGAGATCATTTCTGTGATGTTGACCAAGGCGAAGGCAGAGAACCTCTGGACTGGATGGCTTAAGTAGGCAGGACTGACGAGCAGGATATCATCAACAGCTGAGTAACTGTGTAGAGATAGGAGCTGGCAATTAGCCTACAGCTGAGCGGCCAGCTCAGAGAAGGAAGGGCTGAGCCCTGACAGCCACAATAGCTGAGGCAGAGGGACAAGTGACCTGCAGTCAGGTGAGTGGCCCTCCACTGTCAGAACCAGTGTGTGGGCAGCCATGTAGGGTTGCCACCTCATCCCTTTAAATCCAAACACATATTAATTACACAGGTTCTGAGGCTAATTTATTGCAGATAAGGCGCCAAGTGAGTTTAATTACCACCTTAATCAGCCACAGAACCTGTGCCATTATTATGATTATACAGGATTTATATAGCGCCAACAGTTTGCGCAGCGCTTTACAACATGAGGGCAGACAGTACACTTACAATACAAATCAATACAGGAGGAACCAGAGGACCGTGCTAGTTAGAGCTTACAATCAAGTGGAAACAAAAAGGTAATAACTGTGGGGGATGAGCTGATGGAGAAAATTAAAATACAGTTGTTAGGTGTGGGTAGGGTAGGCTTCTCGGAAGAGAAGGGCTTTCAGGGATTGTCTACAAGCTAATAAAGTAGGAGATAAGTGGACAGATTGGGTTAGGGCATTTCGTAGGATTGGAGAGGATTGGAGAGGCTTTGGAAAGGTCCTGGAGGTGAGCATGGGTGTTTGGTTTTAAAGGGATGAGGTGGCAATCCTACAGCAATGGCAGAGCCTAATAGCATGCAGCTTTTCCAGAAGACCCAATTATTGTCGAGAACACCTCCCTGATTGCAACCAAAGTACTCCAGGTCCAGTGGGGAGTCCCCCTCCTGTTCATCTACAGTTTTAAAAGATTATGCCTCAATTAAGATATTTTTTTCGATAGGGGTGGGTACCATCATCCATATTATATAGAAAGAAAAGCCTGGGGCCACCTCATAAGTGCCCCTGGCGGAGGAAAGGTAGGTTTGGACTATCTCGGTACCTCAAGGATTTAGACAAAGATATATTTTAAAATAAAATTTTATGAAAATAAAGAATAAAAACATTATAGTGAAAACCATATACCGTATATACTTGAGTATAAGCCGACCCGAATATAAGCCGAGGCATTTAGTTTTACCACAAACAACTGGTAAAACTTATTGATTTGAGTATAAGCCTAGGGTGAGAAATGCGCAGCTACTGTAATGCGTATACACGATCGGAATTCTCGTCAGAAAAAACTCTGACAGTTTTTCCAACGGAATTCCGACGGAATTCCGCTCAAGCTGTGTTGCCTACACACGATCACACCAAATTCCGACGGTCAATAACACAGCGGCATAACACACGTTCGACAGCACTATAAAAGGGAAGTTTAATGCGTCCGAGCATGCGTCGAATTGTTTTCGAGCATGCGTCGGAATTTTGCGTGTCGGAATTGCCTACACACGATCGGAAAATCCGATAGAAAGGTTTTCCGTCGGAAAAATTGAGAACAGGTTCTCAATTCAAAGTCCGTCGGAAATTCCGACAGAAAAAGACCGTTGACCATACACACGGTCGGACTGTTTCCATCGGAAATTCCGACCGTGTGTACACATTAGTGGAAAAGAGGGTCAACAATGCCCATTTGCATCCTCACTGTGCCCATTTGCATGCCTCACTGTGCCAATTTGCAGCCATAGGTCCCCCAAACTTCAAACTTGGTAGTTAAGGGTTCCTAAATGCCCCCTAGCTGCAGCCAAAATTTGATTGCTGCAGATGGACACAGTTGACCAAATTTAGGGCCCTGTATCTCGGGGTCCCTTGGTGCTAAGTACCCCATCTTTGAAAATGTTGGTGCTACTTCCACTGGGTTTGAATACTACATTTGGGGTTCCTAGCACCAAGTGGCCCTGAGATACGGGGCCCCAAATTCGGGTCGGAAAATGTCATTTTCTGCTGCAGAAAAGTGCGTGACTCCAGTATAAGCCGAGGGGGGGCACTTTCAGCACAAAAAAATGTGCTGAAAAACTCGGCTTATACTCGAGTATATACGGTATACAGAACTATTGGTACAATCAATAGTTACAGCCGTATACAGTGCTGTTCATCTATGTTACCAGGACTCTTCTAGACTTTACAGAGAGCTATGCGGTTTATGAGATTAATCTCAAATAGCTATGGACTGCATTGTTAAAGTAGTGTTTCTTAAAACATGGTTTTCTGTTATAGAGATATGCTATGCAGCCACATGTTATCTAGATTGAGTCACAGAGACATTGATGTGTAGAGTCAATACTTGTGCAGCTTTTAGAATCATATAGTATATGCATGTTCTTTGCCATCCTAAACCTGTTTTGAAATATTTTTTCTAACTTTGCACCTGTTCAGGTAAATTTGGCTGATTACCTATTCTGTCAAAGGTAAGTTTTAATGATGTTTTAACCCTTTTGCTGCATGAGTCAATTTTTTTTCTTTTCATTTTGCACACACTTTTACATGAAAACACACTTTAAAAGAGATTCATAGATTTCATACTAATCTAGGTGGATGCAGCATCTGTCCCCCGGCGCCTCTACACTGAGAACCGAACGATCGAACACCGCTGATCGCTCGGTTCTGACAGCTCTGTGAGCAGAGAGCTGCTTACTGTTAGTCACAGCTCTCTGCTTTGCTCCCTCCTCGCTCATTGGAGCGCTGGGCTGTGGAGGGGGCGAAGCTGCCAGCTCAGGCTCTCAGCAGCTCAATGAGAGGCTGAGCCAGGTGTAGGTCCAGGGACCTGGTGGATCCCGACTTCCATTGTTGTGATGATCAACAGAGAGCAGACTTCAGCCCGCTATACTTCTCTTTTAAATCTTCAAAAATTATATAATTTCTGAAAGACTCTGTAGAATAAATGGTTACTATGTATTACTGTATTACTAATTAATATGTAATTACTATGTACAATATTTTAGATACTCTTTATTAAATCCAAATGAAATATACATTTTCAGTAAAAAATACTCTCAAATTAGATGGCTTGCATTTAAACACAATATAATCCCCAATTCGTTGGTAAAATTTAAAAGTCAGATTGCATTGAGTAAATAGATATCAAATATGTTAAGCTTGAAGCAGGGACCCTGCTCTAAGCTGTCCACTGTCCACTAATAAATGTGTGTTTTCCAGCTAGGCTGTAATCAACCTAAGCTCTCAGGAACATGTCTGCTCAGAATGTTCTCTTTTCGGACCTTGTATCAGCCTGGGGCATGTGTTTTAGACCCAAAGGCCTTAGCTACTCTGCTGGAGTGTATATCCAGAGGGAGGAGAGCTAAAAGATAGTTGCATGGAAGGAACATTTGTGAGGAATCTCTCTTTAAGGCAGTAATGGTTTAATGAGTAATTTGGCTGAATCGGGCAGGGCAGCCAATCCACGCTAGTTTCACTAGTGTGCCCTTAAAAGCCATCACAGCCATGCCTACTAATGGCATGGCTGTGATTGGTCAGTGCAGCATGTGACCCAGCCTCTATATAAGGTACAGGCACACAGCACAGCACCTCACTCTGCTATAGACAGGTTCCTGTGCAGATATTTAAAATAAGAAAAAGATGTATTTTGATAATGAAGTTGTATTTTATTTGTTTAATAAAATGGCTGCTATTGCCTTTAAAATCCCTAAAGGGAAACTGTTGTCGTCTGTTGTTTATGGGGAGTACAAGTATAGGGTTGGGGTAAAAGCAGCCGTATTATCAGCAATAACCCAGTCATGCATGTTAATGTTTTCTCTCTTGATGGGAAATCCACCAATCACAGAAAGAAAAAAAACTATATGGACAGTTCCTCAAAGGACCATTAATATGGCTGGGCTTTATTCATCTTTAGGGCAGGGGGCTCTGACAAAGAATGCTGCACTAGGTCAGAGGTATTTACTACCATTTATATTTAACAGACTGCAATGAAACATCAAAGTACAGTTGACCAATCTCATTCTATGATTATTTCTGCTATCCGAGTTAAGTTGATGGACGGTTTAAGTGTTTAATTTCTTCCAAATTGCACAGATTAGAATCAGGAACTTACTGCCCTGTACCAGTTCTGAACATTCTAAACTGTGTTTACAGTCCATAAACTTCTGTTAAAACAATGATTTTAGGGGAGTCAGAACCTGCTGGCCGAAAAAACATTAACTAAAGAAATGTGTTTATTTTAATTATAATTTTATTTTTATTTTTTATTTTTATTTTTCACTTCATACTTTAATTTATTTTTAATTTAAATCCTTTTTCGTCAATTATTATTACTTCCATTTTTAGTAAAATAATTCCAGCAAGGATAAATGAATAATGTAGACCAATGTAAACATCTAAAAGCTCCAAATGTGACTCGCAGCAGAGTGAGAAAATCGCAAATATATATATATCTTTTATAATTTTAACATTTTAATAGTATAAAGATGTTTAATAAAGTTTTTTAGCATTGTAAAAACTTCTGCAGGCGCTTGAATGGGGTTACCCTAACAAACGAATATGGGGAAGGCAAATTACATCAGGGGATCGTTTAAACGTAGCACCCATACCAAATTTGAATTAACAAGGGGATAAAAACACATATCTAAACATGGGATAAAGGTGGAATATTCCATTAGCTGATATGGCGGCTCAACAACTTCCGGAAATGGGTGGAAGTTGACAGTAGTAAAAATGGTGGATCGCCCACTTCCGGTCGTACGGAATGAATGGGCGGAAGATAACAACAGTAAAAATGGCGGACCGCTCACTTCCGGTCTCGCGGAATGAGCATTCCGGAAATAATTAAACAAAACAACAGATACTAGAGTATAAATAGAGTGACCTAGCAACATTCAGCAGCTTCCTGAGGACGCAATAGTATTTGGGAAAATGCATAGAGGCTGCTAGGATACGGACTACGTCACTTCCGGTTAAACGAAATAGAGGCTTGGGACGCACGCTGAGATAGGAGAGACAGGCGATACCCTCACCCATCTATACCCATTTAAACACTGGATAAGTTTAGTGCCAACTGATAGGCACTTGAACATGTGAGTGAATCAATTTGTTTTTACCTTTTTATAAATAAATGCACAGACATACTGCGCAATGATCGTTATTCATTTTTTATGAGGTTGGACATTGGTAAAATCTGTATATTGGAAGCAGCATAGACCTGAGAGGAGTGGTTATCACTACTAATGAACCAAAGGCATTCATTACATTAAAATCTGGTGAGCGGCCAATCCTTATGGTGGTGGTGGTGTCGTCACTATAGTGGTGGATAAAGGAAGCACGGACACAAGGATTAGGAGGATTGAAGCAATTTTTCACGCTGAATATTGTTTTTTTCAACACCAGCAGAAATTATTATGGACTTTTATTGTTTCTGGTCTTTTTTGGTTTAATTTATTTTATTTTATTTGATTTTTTAGCATGTAATAATCAACATTGGAGGTCACGGGTGGACTGTAGAGGAAAATATTGTTTTTTAGTAGTATTATTTTTATCATCACTAGCGTAAAGAAATGTATATATTTATTGTGGTACATTTAAATGTATACTTGTTTGGAGCACTTTAAAAACACGTAACATAAGGGTTAGCGCAGTCAACATATACTTCTTTACATTTGTTCACAGGTTTTAAATATAGTAGAACCTTACTTGACTGCAGCAAACCACACAAATTCACGTATTTTCACAAAGTTAGACGGTTGATTACAACATAAATTTAATTTCGCCGGTAGACACTTATTTTAGAATTCAAAGAAATGTGTTATTGTTACTGTTATTTTTATATATTATGTACCCATGTCATTTATTTTGCAATGGCATTCTGGGCACCTACAGGGATCTCTGAAACCTAGGGGTTTCCAACTTCAACAGTGAAGGCATTGTGGAATACCTACTAAACATGTGCATTCGTTTTCGTCCGAATGTATTTTTTTCCGAATTTCAGGTATTTTTGTTATCGTTTTAACAAACAATAACGAAAGTGCAGAATCCAAAAAACGATCAGACATAAACAAATGCTTTATTTACGTTTTCGTTGTGACAACAGTTCGATATAGATAGGAGATTCGACAAGACGCTGACAATAACAATTTGTGTCTATCAAACCTGTGGTCGAATGTGCCTAACCTTAACTCTATATTAGTCCAAGATTATTTTACATACAGAGAAAAGATTCGACATAGAGAAAAGATGTTTTTTTTTTTATTAGCACAAACATGTCCAAACATGCATTTTGTACACACATGACCATGTATCTTTATGCAACCTGTTTGTTTAAGCAGCAACCTTGCGTTTAAGCAGCACCTGTGCATTTCATCAGCCACTGTGCGATCTAGCACCGTGTATTTCAGCATCTGTACGTTTTAAGCAATTGTGCGACCTTAGCGACTGTGCAATTCAGCATCTGTGTATGTTAGCAACTGTGCGATTTTAGCAACTGTACATATCAGCATCTGTGCGTACTAGCAACTGTACATATCAGCATCTGTGCGTACTAGTAACTGTGTGTATTTACCAACTGTGCAATTTTAGCAACTGTACATATCAGAATCTGTGCGTACTAGCAACTGTACATATCAGCATCTGGGCGTACTAGCAACTGTGTGCATTTACCAACTGTGCGATTTGACTGTATGTTCGGGTTCGGGTCCGGTGTTCGGCGATGTATTGGCGCCTTTTACAAGCTGCAGGGCAGCCAATCCACGCTAGTTTCACTAGTGTGCCCTTAAAAGCCATCACAGCCATGCCTACTAATGGCATGGCTGTGATTGGTCAGTGCAGCATGTGACCCAGCCTCTATATAAGGTACAGGCACACAGCACAGCACCTCACTCTGCTATAGACAGGTTCCTGTGCTGCTAAGAGAGGATTTCATTAGGAGTTAGTCTGATACAGTCAGTCAGTCCACATTCCTTAAATTTTCTTCAAATTAGTTATATCAGTGAGCGATCTACATAGCTAGAGTAGACTAGAGAGTGTCTTTATTAAGGAAAAGAAAGAGGCAGAGAGAATTATTCAAGATATTCCTAAATCAATTGTACCCTGGCTGGGGTGCAGTGCACAGTCTTTTAACAGTGCCATGAGGCCAGTGCCAGATAAAATATAACTTTTATTCAAAAGCGGAGCGTCTGTCCCCTAGACAGTACGTCTGCTACTGCCCAACGCAGCAAGGGACCGAGCACACCAAAGCCAGGTCCAAGAAGTTCCCTAGCGTGGCAGTTCTTTAGACAATGTGCTGATGACAAGACACGAGTGGTTTGCACGCTGTGCAATCAGAGCCTAAAGCGAGGCATAAATGTTCTCAACCTGAGCGCAACCTGCATGACCAGGCATCTAAGTGCACCTCAAAAACCAAGAAAGGTCTCTGGCTCCTCCTGCTTCCTCTTCTGCTGCAGTCTCGGCCTCTTCATCCACCTCTGTAGTGACAGTGGCACCTGCCAACCCGCAAACAGAGGATCTGCCAGCAACACTACCACCTGGGTCACCAACCATCTCCACAATGTCTCATGGAAGCGTTCAGCTCTCTATTTCCCAAACACTGGAGCGGAAGAGAAAGTACCCCCCTAGCCACCCGCGAATCCTGGCCCTGAATGCCAGCATTTCAAAATTCCTCTCCTTTGAAATGCTGTCATTCCGTCTGGTGGAGACGCAGAGTTTTAAAAGGCTAATGTCATTGGCTGTCCCACAGTACGTCGTGCCCAGCCGCCACTACTTTTTCAGACGAGCTATCCCTTCCCTGAACAACCATGTGGGGGACAAAATCAGGTGTGCACTGCGCAACGCCATCTGTGGCAAGGTCCACCTAACTACGGATGCGTGGACCAGTAAGCACGGTCAGGGACGTTATATCTCCCTAACAGCACACTGGGTAAATGTAGTGGCGGCTGGGCCTGAGGCGGATAGCAGTTTGGCGCATGTCCTTCCACCACCGAGGATTGCAGGGCACTTCAGTTTGCCTCCTGTTGCTAACTCCTCCTACTCCGCCTCCTCATCCTCTACCGCCTCCTCATCCGGTCAGCGTAACACCTTCACCACCAACTTCAGCACAGCCAGGGCTAAATGACAGCAGGCAGTTTTAAAACTTTCCTGTTTGGAGGAAAAACCCCACAACGCGCAGGAGTTGTGGAGGGACATGGAACAACAGACCGATGAGTGGTTGGTGGCAGTGAGCCTCAAGCCCGGCCTGGTGGTGTGCGATAATGGGCGAAATCTGGTAGCAGCTCTGGGCCTAGGCGGTTTGACGCACATTCCTTGCCTGGCGCATGTGCTGAACTTGGTGGTCGAGAGGTTCCTTGAGAATTACCCCTATATGCCAGAGCTGCTGAAAAAAGTGCGGGCCGTCTGTGCACACTTTCGGCGTTCTCACCCTGCTGCTGCTCGCCTGTCAGCGCTGCAGCGTAACTTCGGCCTTCCCGCTCACCGTCTCATATGTGACGTGCCCACAAGGTGGAACTCCACCTTGCACATGCTTGCCAGACTGTGCGAGTAGCAGCAGGCGATAGTGGAGTTTCAGCTGCAGCACGCACTCGTGAGTCGCTCTGCAGAACAGCACCACTTCACCACCAATAACTGGGCCTCCATGCGAGACCTGTGTGCCTTGTTGCGCTGTTTCGAGTACTCCACCAACATGGCCAGTGCCGATGACGCCGTTCTCAGCGTTACTATCCCATTTCTATGCCTCCTTGAAAAAACGCTTCAGGCGATGATGGAAGAGGATGTGGCACAGGAGGAGAAGGAAGAGGGTTCATTTCCAAGGCTTTCAGGGCAGTCATTTCAAGTGGCTACGAGGGTGGGTTCCTGCACCAACAAGCGCCAGGTACACAATTGTCCGGCAGCAAGGGCACAGTTCTGGAGGATGACGAGGTGGAGGATGAGGAGGAGATGGAGGAGGAGGAGCCATGTTCACAGCAGGGTGGCACCCAGACCAGCTCATGTCCATCACTGGTGCGTGGCTGGGGGGATACAGAGGACACAGACGATACACCTCCCACAGAGGACAGCTTTTCGTTGCCTCTGGGCAACCTGGCACACATGAGCGATTACATGCTGCAGTGTCTCCGCAATGACCGCCGAGTTTCCCACATTTTAACTGGTGCTGATTATTGGGTGGCCACCCTGCTGTATCCCCGTTACAAGGACAACGTGCCGTCCTTAACCGCTTCCCGACCGCCCACTGCATATATACGTCAGCAGAATGGCACGGGCAGGCAAAATCACGTACCTGTATGTGATCCTTTAAATGCCTGCCCGTGGGTCGCGTGCGCGCCGCCAGCGGCGCGCTCGCGACCCGGTCGGGAGCTCCGTGACCACGGCCGCGGGACCAGCGGACCCGATCGTCGCTGGTGTCCCGCGATCGGGTCAAGGAGCTGAAGAACGGGGAGAGGTATGTGTAAACAAACCTCTCCACGCGCTTCCTACACTGCCTGTCATTGATTGGCTGTTCCCGGTCATCGGGAAAGCCGATCAATGACGTCAGATGTCAGCCCCGCCCCCTAATGTAAAAAACACAACACACGTCACAGCCCATAACCCCTCCCCCCCCTAGTGGTTAACTCTTTCACTACAACTGTCATTTATACAGGAATCAATGCATTTAAATAGCATTGATTGCTGTATAAATGACAATGGTCCCAAAAATGTGTCAAAAATGTCCGATGTGTCTGCCATAATGTCGCAGTCACAATAAAAATTGCTGATCGCCACCATTACTAGTAAAAAAAAAATATTACTAAAAATGCTATAAAACTATCCCCTATTTTGTAAACGCTATAACTTTTGCGCAAACCAATCAATAATCGCTAATTGCGATTTTTTTTACCAAAAATATGTAGAAGAATACGTATCAGCCAAACTGAGGAAAAAAAATGTTTTTTTATATATTTTTTGGGGATATTTATTATAGCAAAAAGCAAAAAATATTGCATTGTTTTCAAAATTGTCGCTCTATTTTTGTTTATAGCGCAAAAAATAAAAACCACAGGGGCGAACAAATACCAGAAAAAGAAAGCTCTATTTGAGGGAAAAAAAGGACGCCAATTTTGTTTGGGAGCCACATCGCACGACCGCGCAATTGTCAGTTAAAACGACACAGTGCCGAATCGCAAAAAGGGGCCTGGTCCTTTGGCTGCCAATTGGTCCGGGGCTGAAGTGGTTAATTACCTCACTGGAGCGTGATCGTAAGATACGCGAGTACAAGCGCACGCTGGTAGACGCGCTGCTGGTGGCATTCCCACTTAGCAGCGGGGGTACGATGGAAGCACAAGGCGAAGGCAGAGGAGGAGGAAGAGGTCGCCAACGCAGCCGGGGCACCGCCAGCACCTCGGAAGGCAGGGTTAGCATGGCCGAAATGTGGAAAAGCTTTGTCAGCACGCCACAACAACCAGCACCACCAGCTGAGATGGAACGTCTTAGCAGGAGGCAGCATTTAACCAACATGGTGGAGCAGTATGTGTGCACACGCCTACACGTACTGAATGACGGGTCTGCCCCCTTCAACTTCTGGGTCTCCAAATTGGGCACATGGCCTGAGCTTGCCCTTTACACCTTGGAGGTGCTGGCCTGCCCTGCAGCCAGTGTATTATCTGAACGTGTATTTAGCACGGCAGGGGGCGTTATCACAGACAAGCGCAGCCGCCTGTCCAGAGCCAATGTGGACAAGCTCACGTTCATTAAAATGAACCAGGCATGGATCCCACAGGACTTGTCCGTACCTTGTGCAGAATAGACACATATACCGGTGTTCTGACAAAAACTGTCTGAGCATCGGATAGTGTCCGGCCACTTACTGCGCAGGCGCAGTGCTTGCGCAGTACGGAGGACAAGGAGATTCACAAAATCTCCAAAGATGAACGTCGCCTGCGCAGTGAGTGCAGGTTCAAGCCCCACCATCCAAGTGGACATACGGTAGCACATAGTAACAGGGTCCCTCAAGGGCTCGCTTGGCTAGGCTTCAACCTCGGATGATGTGGCTTGAACCTGGAGTCACCGCGCATCGTCTTCGGAGAGTTTCGAAATCCCCTTGTCCTACGTACTGAGCAAGCGCAGTACAGGGCGGACACTATGCGACGGGGGACAGAATTCGACACATCATTCACCACTAGCCTTACCCAGCCATTGTATTTTTGAACCAGTGTTGGCTACCTCGTCCTCCTCCACCGCCGCTTCCACCTACACCGCCACATCCACTGCCACTTCAACCTCCTACTCCATATGGACCTCGTCCTCCTAGGTCAAGATTATAATTTTTTAATTTTTTTTAATTTCCAAGTATTTTATTTTCCCACTATCTTATCCATTAAATTGAATATTTTTTTCCAGAAAGTGCGAATTTTGGGGTATTCCCACCATATGTGTGGCATCGTGCCGTTGAGTTTCTGAGGTTCTTAATGACTTCCTGTACTTCTTCTGCTGAGAAAGGGGCCTCCAGCATTTTATTTTTATTTTTTTACGTTATTTTAAGTTATTTCCCTATCCACATTTGTTTGCAGAGCATTTGCCATGCTCTTAACAACATTTTGTTGCCATTTGCAGCCCTCTAGCCCTTTCCATTACTTTTTTACAGCCATTTTAATCTTGAAAAGTTTGGGTTCCCATTGACTTCAATGGGGTTCGGAGTTCGGGGTCAAGTTCGGGTCAAGTTCCGTCCCGAACCCGGACTTTTTTTCCAAAGTTCGGCCGAACCCGCCGAACCCGAACATCCAGGTGTCCGCTCAACTCTAATCATGACTTGTCTGTACCTGTTCCCAAGCTGGTACTCACACACTCATGGCCCACTGTTCTGTCTCCAAGGCTGTCCGACCTGTCAGCACATGGTAATGGCTGCCCATCCTCCTCCTGCCTACAATAACAATAGGCTAGGAGCAAAACTGCATCCTCTAGTGGCTGGTGAAAAAACAGCAGCCTGCCTGAGCCAGAGTACAAGCATGATAAAACAGCACACTGCTCCCAGTGGCCACCGGGAAACAGACAGTCAGAACACTCTCTTAATAGAGATACTGCAAACAAATGCAGACTTACCATTCCTCACTGCAGGGTACTGCTGGAATATCACAGCGACCCAATCTTCACCCATCATGGCGGGTTGGTGTCATGCCAGACCTTCAAGGACGAGGTCCCCTCTGTCCGTATGGTCCACTGCCTTGGGCCTTGTATAGCGCCCTGCCAAAGCAAACCTGTGGTATAGCAATGTGACCAAGGTACTGGATCTCAGGGCCCTGCTCTCCTAAGAGAAGCGTTACAGGCAAAACCTTGTTCTTTGGTATTGAGGCATTGGGTACCATCCACTTTAGCTTTTGTTTTGGCTCTTGAATGGATCCGATAGCGTAGCTCCCTGACCCTGTTCAGGCCATCTAGGAGCACTCATTAACGGTGACCAACACCTTAGACACTGGCGAAAAAACTGAGGTACTCCCTGTAGGGGAGGGGTTATATAGGGAGGAAACTTCCTGTCTAATTGATTACACCAGTGTCCAGCACCTGAAGGTGAGATATAACCCACTTAGTAATTACTATGAGCCTCTGTGTGCCGTGATGTACGGTAAAGAAAGCTTGTTCCCCATGATGCATTAGGAGTTTTGGTTACTCTGCATATGTAGTGCTGCTATTTAGGATGATGTGGGAGTGGAAGGGGCGGTTTGTGATGGCGTTATGTACTTTTTTGCATATTACAGTGCCTTAAAAAAGTATTCATACCCCTTCAAATTTTCCACATTTTGTCATGTTACGACCAAAAACGTAAATATATTTTATTGGGATTTTATGTGATAGACCAACACAAAGTGGCACATAATTGTGAAGTGGAAGGAAAATAATAAATGTTTTTCAATTTTTTTTTACAAATAAATATGTGAAAAGTTTTGCGTGCATTTGTATTCAGCCCCCCTGAGTCAATACTTTGTTTACCAACCTTTTGCTGCAATTACAGCTGCAAGTCTTTTTGGGTAGCTCTACCAGCTTTACACATCTAGAGAGTGAAATGTTTGCCCATTCTTCTTTGCAAAGTAGCTCAAGCTCTGTCAGATTGGATGAAGAGCATCTGTGAACAGCAATTTCTAGTCTTGCCACAGATTCTCAATTGGATTTAGGTCGGGACTTTAACTGGGCCATTCTAACATATGAATATGCTTTTAATCTAAACCATTACATTGTAGCTCCAGCTGTATGTTTAAGGTTGTTGTCCTGCTAGAAAGTGAACCTCCGTCCCAGTCACAAGTCTTTTGCAGACTCTAACAGGTTTTCTTCTAAGATTGTCCTGTATTTTGCTCCATCCATCTTCCCATCAACTCTAATCAGCTTCCCTGTCCCTGCTGAAGAAAAGCTGTGTATTTAGCAGGAATTCCTCAGTCGTTCCAGAGTCACCAAAGAATGTATCTCGCCGGGTAATAGGTCTCCCAAAGGCAAAAAAGGAGAAGGAAAGAGGGCAAACCATGGGTGGGACCCAACAGGTTTATTTTGTAAAAAACGCCAAAGGCGTATAAACATCCAAATAAAAAACAGAATTTAAAATTTGCGGCCGGCTGCAGTAACAAAACGTCCGTGCTTGTCTGGGGCGTAAAACGCGGTGACGTCAGCACGTCGCTCCTCCCTACGCGTTTCGTCACAGAAATGACGTATTCAAATTCTGTTTTTTATTTGGATGTTTATACGCCTTTGGCGTTTTTTACAAAATAAACCTGTTGGATCCCACCCATGGTTTGCCCTCTTTCCTTCTCCTTTTTGGCGTTTGGGAGACCTATTACCCGGCGAGATACATTTTTTGGTGACTCTGGAACGACTGAGGAATTCCTGCTAAGGACACAGACGCTCAGACATGCTGTACCAAAGTGAGACAGAGGAAAAGGCCCTGGCTGGGTTTTAGCAGCAGACGACTTCTTTACCTACAGCTGGTAAGCCTTTATTTCACTTGGTGGTGGGATCACTGTGGAATAAGTCACTTAATCACGGATGTCAACCTGGAAAAGTCACTTATTACACTGATGTCACTTTGATTGGACTTTCAGTCACATATGGACATCTATGTGGACTGTCTAGCATCAGTTTTTCATTTGCTTACTACAACATTTATATGTATGCTTTATCACTAATTTTTTTATGCCATATATGGACGACAGGGTAACTAATCTTATTCTGCTGCGTCACATTTTTTTGACACATTTTTTGGTATAATTTTCAATAGCTGATAACTATTGTCATATATTATTCACGATACTCTATTATTGGTAATTTGCTAATATTTCTCACAGCGCAACCTTTTTTCTTTTTTTCCACTCAGAACAGGCCTTGCCTTGGTTGACCGAAGAAGAGTGCACATGCTCAGCGTCATATCCAGAGGTTGTCTTTGGGAAATAGACATATAATTGCTGCCAGCATTGCTGCAGAGGTTGAAGGGGTGGGGGGTCAGCCTGTCAGTGCTCAGACCATACACCACACGCTGCATCAAACTGGTCTGCATTGCTGTCGTCCCAGACGGAAGCCTCTTCTAAAGATGATGTACAAGAAAGCCTGCAAACAGTTTGCTGAAGACAAGCAGACTAAAGGACATGGAAAAAAAATTGCCGCGCTGCATTATTGATAAGTGCTGTAAACACTAATGACCTATAATGAGAATATATAAACAATCCTCCACCGTATTAGTAAAACCTAATAATAAGGAAAATAAATCGTACATCTTGAAACTCTATAGAACGAGCTATAGGTGCTGTAGGTTCAATCTACCATCTATCACCGCTGAATGATGTAGACTAAAATGGATTACATATAATGTAAAAAATAACTTTTGATTTGAAATGTGAACATATATATGTGTCCAATAAGTGTCCAATCCACAATTGTGTACCGTGGTTTAAGACTTTTTATTTTATATATCCAACTCATCTCGAGTTTTGAAATGGCTCTCCTTTTTGGGCCTCCTCTCCAGTCTTAAACCTTTTGGCCTCAAAGTAGACATTGAAATAAATGCCCTCATAGATAATGCCTGATGATGAATAATAGCAATGAAATGGAAGGAGAATCCCTTGTGACAATGGACCGATGTACAATACACCTCGCAGTGAGAATGACCAGATCATCAGGGAATGTAGAGTTCTTTTGTGAGTCTGCCTGGAAGGTGTATTAATTTAAATACTGGGAGGAATGGGACATATATAAAATATTTACTAATAGGGGGAACTTGTCTACTGATCGCTCCAGTGTTTCCCCTTTTTGCTTGTTACTCCATAAGATATTTGGGGGTATATACAGGGGAAAAATAAGATCTTAGGTGCTGTTGTATTGTAGTATATACACCTCAGATTTTTATTCAGTTATAAAATAATTTATTTTATTTTAATTTTTATTTATTTTTTCGTTAAAAAAATTATCTTTAGACCAGAGAAGAGGTCATGCTATTTTATTCCTTATGTGGAAACAGGGTGGGAATAATATTTCCCCCGCTGTCTCCATGGGGGGTTGTTTAGTGTTATAGTATTATACACACATCCTGGTGCAATGCAAGGATCTGTATTTGTATCAACTGAACGGGTTAATCTCGCTTGGTTTGATCTGACAAGGAGAGCTGGTTTATTCCTAGACTATATGAAAATGGTGTCTGAGCGAGAGAGAGGCTTGGTTCGGACCCAATGCCATGTAGGACTCCAAAAAAATGGTGTCCGAATCAGGTTGAGACTTGGTTTAGATTGAATGTTATATAAGTGATGGATCAACATATCACCTGTGCCCCAGGAGGATGCAAGGTATTGCGAAACATGTCGGGCAGTTTATGTTGATACCATCATGCTCACATTATCCCCATGCACGGGTGTATTATTGTTGTTAAATTTACCAGTTTTTATTTTGTGCAAAAGTGTATTTTTTATTTGTGACCTTGAGTAAATTCTTTAGTCCGTTAATGCAATAAATTCCCCCCCTTTTTTAAACGATTTTCACAATTAGAGTCGTTTCTCCCCCCCCCCCCCCCTTCTCTCACTCGTGGCCAGCCGGCCCTGAGTGTTGAGTCTCTTCACAGGTCTTTCGGAGGAGTCTCTGCACATCACCTTCTGTTAGAGAGATCCTAGTGTGGATAGACGCTGTGCAACAGCCAGGATAGGTTTAACCCCCTCTCAATCTTCTATCTGCGATTGCGAGTACGCCAGCGGGAACTTCCGGAGAACTTCGGTCGAATTCGGGAACCCCAGCGGCCTGTGAGGAGAAGCGTGGCCGACTACAGGATCTGGGATTACTGAGGAGCCATCCATCCCTGCAGAGGGTTATGTCTGCTGGCGCTGACGACTCCGCTACAAAGGGAGTCCACCTTTTCTGGTAAGGATCCATACTTACTTCAGGCAGTGTGACATTCTATTACCTGAGAGCAAGAAATTGAAACATTGAAATCGGATTGTATGTGTATGAGGACACCCCAGTTAATCAAGGACACTGTGGATACTCTTTGCTGATTGTGGATTTTTTTTTCTTAGTTTTATTTCTCACCACGGTGCACAATTGTGGATTGGACACTTATTGGACATATATATATGTTCGCATTTCAAATGTTATTTTTTACATTATATGTAAACCATTTTAGTCTACATCATTCAGCGGTGATAGATGGTAGATTGAACCTACAGCACCTATAGCTCGTCCTATAGAGTTACGAGGTGTACGATTTATTTTCCTTATTATTAAATTTATTAATACGGTGGAGGATTGTTTATTTATTCTCATTATAGGTCATTAGTGTTTACAGCACTTATCAATAATGCAGCGCAGCAATTTTTTATTTTATTGTTCCAATATTTTTCCATATAGGTATTTGATGGTGTTTTGCTGCTGCTTTTTTTCTTAAGCCCCATACACACGGTCGGACTTTTTCATGGATTCTGTCCGATCGGACAATGTTGTTGAAAAATCAGACCGTGTGTATGCACCATCGGACAGTGTACGTCGGATTGTCCGACGGACAAAGTCTTATCTCCTGCTGGAAAGATTTGCCGACAGGATCCGACCGACCTGGTCCGCGGATTGTCCGACCGTGTGTATGGGGCTTTACTTTTTCTTTGTTTATATCACTACTAGCGCAGTATTTTTTCCATATCTAAGGACATGGAATACTGGAACCATGTCCTGTGGTCTGATGAGACCAAGATAAACTTATTTAGTTCAGATGGTGTCAAGCGTGTCTTGCCTACAGTGAAGCATGATGCTGGAAGTGTCATGGTCTGGGACTGCATGAGTGCTGCCGGCACTGGGGAGCTACAGTTCATTAAGGGAACCATGAATGCCAACATGTACTGTGACATACTGAAGCAGAGCATGATCCCCTCCCTTTGGAGATTGGGCTGCAAGGCAGTATTCCAACATGATAACGGCCCCAATCACACCTCCAAGAAAACCACTGCCTTTTACCGACCAGAAGCTGAGGGTAAAGGTGGTGGACTGGCCAAGCATGTCTCCAGACCTAAACCCTATTGAACATCTGTGGGGCATCTTTAAATGGAAGGTGGAGGAGCGCAAGGTCTCTAACATCCACCAACTCTGTGATGTCTTCATGGAGGAGTGGAAGAGGACTCCAGTGGCAAGCTGTGAAGCTCTGGTGAACTCCATGCCCAAGAGGGCTAAGACAGTGCTGGAAAATAATAGTGGCCACACAAAATATAGACACTTTATCCCCAATTTGGACATTTTCACTTAGGGGTGTACTCACTTTTGTTGCCAGCAGTTTAGAAATCAATGGCTGTGTGTTGAGTTATGTTGAGGGGACAGCAAATGTACACTGTTATACAAGTTGTACACTCACTACTTGACACTTAGTTACAATGTAATTTCTTCAGTTTTGTCATAATTGTTGTAATTAAAAAGCAGTTAAAGTGCATTGAAAAAGTATTCATACCCCTTGGAATTTTCAATGTTGTCACATGAAAAGATATAATAAAAATTAACAAAAATGTGAGGAGAGTGCTCACTTTTTTGAGATACAATATATATGTTAAATTACAATGTTGCATTTTGTAAGAATCAATGTGCACTGTAGTCATTCATGTATTGGACAAGGATTTGGCACCAGTCTTTTATGGTTAAAAGGTGGTGTTGTTTTATTCCATAAATCTCTGTCAATCTCAATATATTTGATTAAGTATACATTTCTTATAGCCAGCAAGGTACACCAGATGGGGACAGCAAATGACAGGGCATAAGGCAAGCAATTGCCATATTATATTAACATGAAACATATTAAAATTTATTTCATAATAACACTAGACATCATAATCTGATTACACCTTTACTATGATCACAGATGGGCGGGTGAGAATTAGGGCAGATACCTCCCATATTTGGAACCAACCAATCACGAAATAGTAAACATGAGGAGAGGGAGGTAACGATCCAACAATTACATTGCACCCTACAAAAGGAGAAACATACTTGATTGAAGGGACTGAGGACCACAGATCCACATGATTACAAACACTCTCTGGACAAACATAAGCTTGGTAATAACTGACCACTCCCCATCTCGTTGGACGTTGCTGTTGGGACGGATCAAATATACATCCTTTCCTTTTAAACAGTGGTGAGATATTGACCATATAAATATTGTTTAACTTTTTCTTCCCAAAATGATAGGAATCGTATTTTACCGTTTTATATTTCAATCTTATCAAGTACTGTGCGAAGGGTAGTTTAGTATTTAATAATTGTCCCACATTATTTGTCTTGCCATGTGTTAAAGCCGTGTGTGGGTGAAATTAAGATCAACCTGTATTGCAACTAATTTGGCTATTGTGGACCCAGGGAAATTATTTATTGTCCAATCCAGTCTGGTAGCCCTGTTAAGTTAAGACTTCTTTCAAATTGATAATATCTATCTGTTGGCTCTTCAAGACATATTTTCGACCTTTCTTCCGGCTGGAGAAAGTCCGAAAATTGTCTTCCGAGCGGCAAGAGATATTGAGTTTTTGAATTTAAGGCTCGGTTAACCACACCCTTTTTAACATAGTCGATTAGGGCTGCCCTAGGGTTATTTGTCAAATATTAAGGAAAATTGTTTTATTGTTGCGTTGATGTCTTTGGTAATGTGAATGAAATATTAATCACCAGAAATTCCGGTTTTGTATGAAGTTGTATAATTATACTTGTAAATTAATAAAATGTATTTACTTAATAATTTAATTGAGAGATATTTATACATTGGTAAGTATTCCCCATAGATTAATGAACTCAGGAAATTATTGTGGTAGGTTACTGATTGTCTGAACAAAGTTCACATTTTTTTTTTTTTTTATTAAATTGCTGTAACTGGCTGGAGGCGCTGTAAATTCACTGTACTTACATTCAGACACTACCCTTTTATTTATAATTTACCATTCGCCAAAACACTAAATTCCATTTAAATAAAATTCCCCATATTTATTATCATTAACATTCCATACCACACTTACAACAGTCCTGTGGACAGATTCTCCCACCTGAACTGTGGATCTCTGCAGTTCCTCCAGAGGTTCCATGGTCCACTTGGCTGCTTATTTGACTAATGCTCTCCTTGCCTGTCAGTTTAGGGGGATGGCCATGTCTTAGTATGATGGATTGAACAGTGCTCCGTGAGATGTTCAAATCGTGGGACATTTTTTATAACCTAACCCTGCTTTGAACTTCTCCATAACTTTATCCCTGACCTGTCTGGTGTGTTTCTTGGCCTTCATGTTGCTGTTTGTTCACTAAGGTTCTCTAAAAAACCTCTGAGGGCTTCACAGAACAGCTGTACTTATACTGAGATTAAATTACACACAGGTGGACTCTATTTACTAATTAAGTGACTTCTGAAGGCAATTGGTTCCACTAGATTTTAGTTAGGGGTATCAGAGTAAAGGGGGCTGAAAACAAATGCACGCCACACTTTTCAGATATTTATTTGTAAAAAAAATTTGAAAACCATTTATTATTTTCCTTTCATTGACAATTACTGTATGTGCCACGTTGTGTTGGTCTATTACGTACAATCACAATAAAATACATTTATGTTTTTGGATGTAACATGACAAAATGTGTAAAATTTCAAGGGGTGTGAATACTTTTTCAAGGCACTTTAGCTGCTTTTTCATTACAACAATTATGATGTTCATTTATTTGTTATATTTATTGTTTTTCACAGTTTCTTATGTTAAAAATGATTCTGTTTTTCAGTCAGTCAGGGGTGATTTCTTAAATGATCTGAAAACTTTTTCACTGCTTAGGACCTGTTGTGGTCACCCTGTCTTGATATGCTTTACAGTGATTGGTGGATTGTGGCCTGACCATTTAGATGTAATAGTTGTACTATATGACAGTAGCACAAAATAACTAATGATGATGAATCAGCTCATTTGAACCAGGATCCATAGTGAATCAGGTTGATTTGTTATTGGATATTTTCTGCTGTTGTTAATTTTCTCTGCATAGGAACCTGATCTGCTTATGAACTTGTAAATGGGGCCCTCTTACTCCTTACTTACTTACTGCCATTGCACAGTTCAGAAGGGGGTCCTTGATCTACCTGTGCTCAACTATATTAGTGTCAATTGTGACATAAGGTAATTTTACCTATCTCTAAGTCCATGTGCTGTCATCACAATAAACAGCCATCTATGGGCTTCCAGTCATGGCAGGTGGATGGGGTTATAAAAGTGTATTTGTAAGGTAGTTCAAAGTACAAACAAACCAACATTTTTACCAGCACGCTCACCGGTTTTATTTAGCAAAGCTGGTCCAAATAACCCTTTACCAGTTCACATTATGTCCACTGCAAAAAATACACCAGCAAATCAGATGTTAGGGCTGGATACGCTGGACTGCTGGCAGACCAAATCCTTAGGTTTTGCTCATCACTAAATTTGACTATGCCCCAAGGCATGGTTTAGCTAGTATTCTGCGACACTTATCGTGTGTCCACATCTTGAATTATTGGATTACATTATGTCTTTGTGATGACATCTTACTTACGGTAACTACAACTTGTTATTTTCAGGCTTGTAAAGTGGTACAATCCAGTTTACCTACAGATTCTGTCTAGGTTAGTTGATTTAGTGGTTAGCAAGACCCCTCTCTTCTTCTTGTGCTCTCAGTTAGTTTCCAGCCTTCATAGTGGGCACAAGGTGTAAGAAGATCATTGTCCACTTTGATATGACCAGTTAACATCCAGGTACTTCATTTAAAAAAATAAAACTACGTTGCATTAAACTGCCATACCTTACTGGAGAGCTGAGCTGTCTTTGGAGGGAACTTCTAGACCAAGATCTAAGGTTATGTCAATGCATAAAGTGGAACTTGAAAGAGGACAACTAGCAAATGACAGGTAATATCCAGACCTACAGCTTCCAGCTCTAAAGCTGTGGATTAAAATACACATTGATGTTCCCCGCAAAAGTTCTAATATTTTGGGAGAGTGTCACTGTGGGCCCATCAGAAGTCTCTTTAAGCACTGCAAATGTGTGTAGATCTGACGTTCTTCAGAGCTGCCTTTTTCAACTAGGGTGCCTTGGCAAAATCCCTACAAATTGCCCAAAAATTGTATACAAGCCAGCGAGTGGATGAAACCTGCCTTTTAGTTACACAAAGCCACAAGTTTTCATTGTGCACCATTACAACCACCTAGCTGTCAGCATCCTAATAACTAATGACATCATTGGTTGATAAGGAAGACATCAGGCACCAGCACAGCATCCCTTTTTTCCCTCCCTTGCCCCTCTCAGTCAGCACTGGGGTCACATTAGCTGAGTGAGGGAGAAAATAAACATTGGAATACCAGTCATTGCCAGTGTGCAAAGTTGTGTTTTTCTTTGGAACAATAAATTGCCTCTAACATTGTGTGTCCTACACATGTAGATGTTGCTGCATTATGTAAAACTATTACTTTAGTCTATAACATTTTAGAATGGGGTGCCCCAAGATTGAGCAGCATTTTAAAGGGTGCCTTGACTAAAAAAAAAAGTTGAGAAACACTGCTTTAGAGTAATGCAGTGGCAGGTCAACAACCTTTTGTACCTGGCAGAGGCTGGAACCTGGCGAAAATGAAACCACTGGCTGTGAACGCAGTTCACCATAACAATTTGCATTTTAATCTCTTTAAAAAACAACTCCAACCGCCTCCAGGAATTCAGAGTGCTAATCCGCTAAAACAACACTGACTTTATGGATCTGATGACAGAGCTTTGTATGCAGTGCTGCAGTATTATAATGACAAAAGGTCAAAATACTATGCAATTCCATCAATATACAGCTCTATTTATATTTCTGGCTATCACTGAAAGAGATTTCTGAACTGTTTAAGTCTGCCCCGTCTGCCTGGTAATCTTAGAATACGAGCAGATATGTTCTTAATTTCCGGTATTCTGGCTCCTCATTCTATTTGGAATGTGAAATCTTCTGTACGCCTCCCAAAAAATTGCCAGTAGAAGTTCAGATTTACTATGGCTACAGAGGATAGCCCTGTGATTTACAATGTTGTCTTCATCTGTGAAATGTTTATAGCAGTAAATCTTTGGGTGGCCCAATATTCTCAGGCAATATACCTGAATACACACTCACCAGCCACTTTACTAGGTACACCTTGCTAGTACCATGTTTGACCCCCCTTTGCCTTCAGAACTGCCTTAATTATTTGTGGCATAGATTCAACAAGGTGCTGGAAACGTTCCTCAGAGGTTTTGGTCCATATTGAGATGATAGCATCACGCAGTTGCTCCGTTCCACCACATTCCAAAGGTGCTTTATTGGATTGAGATTTGGAGACTGTGAAGGCCATTGGAGGACAGTGATCTCTTTGTCATGTTCAAGAAACCAGTGGTGACATGATTTGAGCTTTGTGACATGGTGCATTATCCTGCTGGAAGTAGCCATCAGAACATGGGTACACTGTAGTTATAAAGGGATAGACATGCTCAGCAACAATACTCAGGTACCCAGGTAGGCCCTTGCATTTGAATGATGCTCAATTGGTACTAAGGGGCCCAAAGTTTGCCAAGAAAATATCCCCCACACCATTACACCACCACCACCAGCCTGAACTGTTGATACAAAGCAGGATGGAAAGAGTGATAAATGTATCCTCTAACAGAGTGGTACTGTGGATACAGAAATAGATAACAATGTGCCACGTCCTGAAATATGAAACAAAATATAGAAGGGACTATGGACTTTTTAGGCACCATAACACAATAATTTTTATGAGTAAAGCAAATTTATTCAGTATATCCATATACAACGTTTACACATATTACCGCTACTGTAGCCTGACAATATTACAATTGGAAGCTATGAACAAACTAGGTTGTAAAAAATTCTATAGTTGGGTTGAATATCCAACGGAGAGGTGGAAATACAGTATTTGCGGTAAGGTCATAATGTTCGAGAAGAATGGCTCAACATGTTTCGCGTGTATGCACGATTCTTCTGGAGCTTAAAGTTTATAGCTAACGGAAAGTAGAGAAAACAAAATAAATATAATATATAAAAATAATAATTACAAGAGATACAAGAGTAATTAATTACTTGAAAAATATGCAAAATCAATTATCGATCAGTTCAGGTGTGTTCTGGACAGTATAAATCAATCAGCCATCCTGCAGCAAGAGGAAAGGATCAAAGCACTATGGGGGCGTGCATAACATAATAAACATAAGCAAAAAGCATGTTCAACGGGTGGTGTGAATAAAATACTTGACTAAGTCACAATTATAACCAATAAATTGACTTACTGGATAATTTTGTAGAGATGTATATATTTAATAAACCCCACAGTCGGGGGCCAATAGGTAAAATACCCGGGACCATAGACTGGCAGAGACGCTGGAAAATATGGGAATATTTGGTAATGAAAGAGAGTAGATGTCATTACCTGGATGCCAAAATAATGCCTAAAAAAAGAGAAATTTTATAAAGTAAAATAAAGTATGCACCGTTGTTCATATACAATGGGAAAATGATCTTATTTAGATATAGAATCCCAAATGCAAATAATATAGTAATTATTAAGGGGCTCACCAAGTAAGACAGCAGAGTGACAACAATGTTTGTGACCCTTTCAATCTCTCTGTATCTCTTTCCTCTTGCTGCAGGATGGCTGATTGATTTATACTGTCCAGAACACACCTGAACTGATCAAAAATAGATTTTTCATATTTTTCAAGTAATTAATTACTCTTGTATCTCTTGTAATTATTATTTTTTTATATTTTTTTAAAATTTTGTTTTCTCTACGTTTCGCTAGCTATAAAGTTTAAGCTCCAGAAGAACTGTGCATGACCTGTGTAGCCTATATAAACCCCCCAGGCTGATACAGCCCATAATACCCTTTACTTCACCTGAAATGATAGACCACACCATGTTTTGGAGTAAATGGCCGACAACGGCCTTTTATTTAAACATAACTCCAATTTTAAATATATAAATAACATAAACACATAACCATAATGATAATAAATTATCAACACATAACCCAACTGTAAACAATCAGTTACCCTATTTGTTGGTCAGTGACGTAGCTAGTACCAAAAACGGCATATATATAAATCGCTACATAAATATATATGAACACCAGGGGGCACTGCGGGATTAACCGAACCAACTGGCCTCCACTTGTACCGCCCGGAGACAACCCTTACCCGCAGTGCAACAAGAGTAATCACCAAAATAAATTTGGTGTACTACCGGAGGGGCCATCTACTGATGAGCCCCCCACAAAACCGGAGGGGCCATCTACAGATGAGCCCCCCACACACCGGAGGGGCCATCTAATGATGAGCCCCCCACACACTTACCAACTACGTCACTGCTGCCGTCACTGACCAACAAACCAAGACACCACCACCCCTTGTCTCCATTCCGTCCACTGCTTCCAAACCTGAAACGATAACAAAAACATTAACACCTCCAACATTATCGCCTTAAATTAAGGGAGGGTGGGTGGGAAAATTCCTCGTGTCTTTCTTCCTCCTGACTGACCCCTTCCGGCCACGCCCCCTATTTATAATGCCTCGCCCCCCTGCCGCTATTGGCCGGCCTGCCTCGGCCACACCCCCCAGAATTACTCCCTGTGTGTGATAGACACCCAGTCATGCCCGGCCCTCCTCTACCATTCCCATGCTGTGCATTTTCGATCCGGCCCTCTCTTACTCGTGAAACATGTTGAGCCATTCTTCTCGAACATTATGACCTTACCGCAAATACTGTATTTCCACCTCTCCGTTGGATATTCAACCCAACTATGGAATTTTTTACAACCTAGTTTGTTCATAGCTTCCAATTGTATTATGGCCAGACTACATTAGCAGTAATATGTGTAAATGTTGTATATGGATTTAACTGTTGTTGGCGGAAATTTTAAAGTTGTGTATGAACTTTTTTATACTAAATAAATTTGCTTTACTCATAAAAATGATTGTGTTATGGTGCCTAAAAAGTCCATAGTCCCTTCTATATTTTGTTACAAGGCAGGATGGATCCATACTTTCATGTGATTTACACCAAATCCTGACCCTACATTCTGAATGCTGTAGCTGAATTCGAGACTCATCAGACCAGGCAATGTTTTTCCAATCTTCAATTGTGCAATTTTGGTAAGGCTGTGCGAATTGTAGCCTCAGTTTCCTGTTCTTAGCTGACAGGAGTGGCACACGGTGTGGTTTTCTACTGCTGTAGCCCATTTGCTTCAAGGTTCGATGTGTTGTGTGTTCAGAGATGGTATTCTGCATACCTTGGTTGTAATCTGTTGTTGCCTTTCTATCATCTCAAATCAGTCTGCCCATTCTCCTCTGACCTCTGACATCAACAAGGCATTTTCGTCCACACAACTGCTGTTCACTGGATATTTTCTCTTTTTCGGACCATTCTCTGTAAACCTTATGCGGGGTACACACGCTCGGACTTTCCAGCGGGATTGTCCGCCGGACCTAGCCCAGCGGACAAACCGCCGGACTTTCCAGCGGAGGTCCGCCAGACTTTCCGAGCGTGTGGACTTGCCCACACACGCCCGGACTTTTCCGGCGGACAATCCCCAGTAGATCAGTAGTTTTGAACTACCGATCGTGTATCGGCAAGTCCGTTCATTTCCAAAAGTCCCGCGGACTAGCACACAGACCGCGGGATTTTAATTTTAAGTCTGAACTTAAAACTTAGTCCGCCGGACTTTTGGCAGGAAAAAGTCAGCCGGCGCCCACACACGGGCGGATTGTCCAGCGGACTCCAGTCCGGCGGACAATCCCGCAGGAAAGTCCGCTCGTGTGTACGCCGCATCAGAGATGGTTGTGCGTGAAAATCCCAGTAGATCAGTAGTTTTTTTAAATACTCAGACCAGCAATGGTTGTTGTTACCAACAACCATTGCCACTTTCAAAGTCACTTAAATCCCCTTTTCTTCCCATTGTGATGCTTAGTTTGAACTTCAGAAAGTCGTCTTCACCGCTTTTACATGCCTAAATGTAAATTCTTTGAGTTGCTGCCATATGATTGACTGATTAGTAATTTGCGTTACCAAGCAATTGGCCGGTGAGTGTATATTAACTGGTGAAAAAACATGTAGGTTTTAATTACTGAAAGATAGTGAGCACTTGTGGACACTGCAAGTGAATGCTATCATGACCAAGTATAACCTAACTCATTTTCGTGCTGCCCAGCTGTAACACTCCCACTTTTACCTTTCCCAATAATGGAGACCACACCGTAGCTGGAGTGCTAATAGGCTGTAGCAGCCCCTTTATTTAATAAACAAATAATAAACAAAATACCATAAACAAATAAACAAACATATTGATAAAGCGTGGCGTTGGTCTACAGGAGGACATTAACCCCCCCCCCACCCATTTTTACCATAATCAAAAAACATTGTGCACTGCGGTCATATCCACTGTAACTAGGCCTCAAGCTGACATGCTAGCTATTCACTACATCTCCTATAAGGAATATTACCAAACGGGCCCATATCTCCAATGGGCCCCGCATCAAGTTCTCCGTGGGGAGGGGGTATCTTCTCTCTACCTGCGTCAGCCAACATCCGCCACTGCTACGACATCCAAGCGACCCTGAAATAAAATTGTTAACCACCACCTGTAAGAAGAAAAAAGGAGAGGGAGGGCGGGAACTTTCCTAACGACGCACTGACGCTGGGGAGGGCTGAACCTCCCTTACTTTACCCAAGCTCCACCCCCTACCTTAAACGGCCAGCACATAAATGGCCTGTTAACTCATTCATGCCAGCCCTTTGCCTATTTCTTTTGGCTTTTGCTTCGGGCTGTTCTAGAAGAAAGGTTTTCCAGTTTGTTGCAGTGATCCTTGATTGTTCCTCTTTCTTCATAATAAAAGGAACAAGCTTTTTATCACTTTAGTTCACAAATAAACACTGTCCAGTTTAGGGAGAAATACTGCAGTGGGTACCCATATTCTTTCTTAGGTAAAAATCAGCCAATGTAGTAAATACGCTTAATGTAGTTTTTATGTAGTAATATAATCTATTCAGTAGCTTCAGTGTATGTATGCATACATTTCTAAAATATCAGAATATTAGCAAGAATTATTTAAAAAAAATCTAGCTTCCTTGGATTCTAGGATCTAGCAATCTTTGAGCTAATGACTAATAAAAATGACTAGAAACACCTGGGACTGTTACGGATGCTACATTCAAAAATGGCCATAAGAAGGCATGTCATTTTAGAACACAGAAAGCTCTCTCAGAGAGTTTTGGGATTTGTATGCTGTTGAAGGTGTATCGGTGTCCCCGACCCCTAAAGGCCTAATGGTGACCTCTAGAGTCAGGGAGAGTTGACATCCTTCCTTAAAATGTGGGTTATTAAGCATGGTGGGTGTAATGCAAGTTGGAAACATGGGTCCCAGTCAATTTTTGAATGCAAGAAAAAGAGATTTATTGTCTCTTAAACATAACTGCAAGAGACAAAAGAGAGTTAGGGCCAGGACACCCTTAGGCAGATGCAATAGCAATTGGCAGACTCCAAGGCAAAAATAATAGGCAGACAGCTATACAGGTGGAGGGCTTTTAAGCTGGATGCAGCAACTGTTTTTGTAGAACTGCTGTCTCTTATGACAACTGAACTTTCAACAGTCAGTAGAGATCTGTACATGTAACTCACAGTAACCCATTACAGATATTCTTTCACATCTCACAGTATCCCAATGTAGATCTTTCACTCACTGAGCTCCCGGTCTCTCACTAGACTTTAAGATCCCAGTCGTCACTGGATCCCGAGCTTTTCCACAGCTAACCTGCTGTATACTCCTAAAGCTTCACCCATGCTAACCTACTGGGTCCCTGGCTTGACACTCTGCTGAAGCTTTCCCACTTCCTAATTGTCCCGTCTGGTGAAAAGGCTGCTCTGGTACTTCTTCAGACTTCCATACACTGGCCTCTGATAACAAGAATGGTTGTCCCTTGGTGGCAACTGTTTCCCCTTTACCTCTGGCCTTGATTTTCACTTGCCCTTGGCGACAGGACTGGTCGTCCCTTATAGCAACTATTTCTCCCTCACCACCCTCCACCCTCCCTCCCCGTATGGCAGAACATCTGCAACTTGGTTGGGCTTCCAGCCTGAAATCCCAACCCAGCGCTGCTTCTCTCAGACCTGGATTGGCCTCAGACAGCCTAGCAGCCAGTTGCTCCCGGGATAGGCCTCTGGTTTCTGGCCTAGCAACCCAAAGCCTTGTAACAAATGTCCACGCAGACAGCTGTCCAGGTGGCACAGAATCCAGATCACCTGATTCCTCACAAATAAATAGGCTCTCCCTGCAGGCCAAGGAGCCAAAGAAACCCCTGCCAATTGGCTGACACAACCCATCCACTCCTAGTCTGAATTTACTATGCCCTTGTCATTCTAATGCCACATGCAACAATGCCACCTAGTGACAGAAGAGAGAGGTGCATCAAATCCAGAGTTAAAGAAAAGTCAGCGTATCCCCCTAACAATTAGCCAGGCTAGTTACCACCTAGCAAACTAAATTTGTTAGCAACCCTGCCTACAACCAGGGTGCTACAAAGGAAATCTCCAAGAACTTTTGGTGAAGCTTGTTGTGGAAAATTTTATGAAGATGTTTTAGATGTATTTTTGTCATAAGAGTCCCCCAGTTTTCGTTCTATCCCAGCCTGCTCTAAAGAGCTGACTGGGACAGACTAACGCTGGTTGAGATCTGTTAAGTAGTGGATAACTTCCTGGGATTGGAAAGAGGTGTTTGCGGAGTGGGGGTATGTCCGCCCACGAAGGGGCCCCTGTGCATTGCACAGACGTTCGTCCGGGGGGCATATGTTTGCTCTGCAAAGGTCTGTTGTGGGTAGATGTGTGCTCATTGTCTTTGCTGTGTCTGATCAGCACATGCTGGGATTGGCAGCATACATCTGCAGATAACCTTCCATCCACGGGTAAGGTAGCATAATCCAGGTATACATTGTTCTTTGGAACAATGTATATTAAGGATTTCTATTAACAGAATTGTAGTCATTGGTTATTGAATCATTTAGTCAGTTTTGCTAAGTCTATTTGAATGTATACATGTCTGTGATTGGTTCTTTTGAAGGAAAACAAATGTCTGATTGGCTGTCTGTCCATTGTATTGTATTGCATTGTATTATATTGTTTCAAATCCTTATATGGTCATTCAATTTCCTGTGAGGTCACAATCCTTTGTAATTTATTTTGTTGTCTGTGAATAAAAGAAGGAAGCTGGCTCAAAGAAGGGGGCCGATGCTGAGATGATGACGTGAGAATGTGGTAATGTCTGTTTATGAGAATGGGGAACCAGGGGAGACATACGATCGGAAGGCACATTATATCATTAGATTGAAGGGCGCTTATTAGCGCAAGAGTGTGGTGGAATATCCACGACAAGCTGGACTACATTACCCAAGTACTTTGATAAGAGGAGGGGGTCTCTTAAAAGAAAAAGAGTGCACACAGGAAGTGGAGAGAAGGGGAAGTGTGGAAGAGGAGTGGACGTGAGAGTAAAAGAGGAGAAAGAAACTGAGAGGTGTAGCAACGACATCGCTGTGTGAAGGAAGCGGGAGCACAGTGTCACAGTGTGCTGATCTGCTGGAGAGCCTTTCGCTGTGCGCGCAGCTGAGGAGACAGACACTAGGCTGGAGCCTGCAGAGGACACTCAGAGCCATTATACTGGAGGTTGCTGCCAAACTGCTGATCAACAGGAGTGGGTGAGAACGAACCATATATCTTGTTGAACTGTCTGCCTGTTCATCCACACTATAGCTAATTCAGAGTCCAGGGAAAGATCCCCTCTCTTACAGATTTGTTCCGCTAGGGGTCTATACTGCTGGACACAAAATACATGTGGTGGATGTAGAGAGAGAGGAACTCAGTGCACACTCCCACTATAAGCAAGATTGTTATCGTTTGGGATACAATAATTCAGAGACTCCAGTAGTGCTAATGAATAGGAGCTGGGTTATCATCACCAGTGCTTGTCCCATTGCTAAAGAATAGGGCTGTTACTGATTAAAATGTTCGTGTTTGATTAATCGATTTTTTTTTTAATCGACTCATTTTGATTAATTATAACGCACATACAGATCCAACTACTTTTAGCTGATCTCCTTGCAATGCAACTCTGCATTAGTCAGTGGTAAATTTGGTATACACTATATACAATCACCCAACACTAGTTAGTTTCCACAATCCATGACTTAACTTCACAGTTCACACAAATACGTTTTAAATTCAAACTGTAGCATTGACGTAAGTAATTTTTTTTTTCCACAGTAGCGCGACAATCCCTCCAGTCTAACTAATCACTCTCACCTTATGGCATGGTCCCCTGTGTAAGCAGGTGGTCATGCAAGCGGGTATCAAAAGGGTTAACACGGACCATAAACTTCTCTCACGTCTCCTTAGATCTCAGCAAGGACGCCCGGTCATGGGTAGAAAGAAAAGATCTGTGCTCACCGCCTAAGTATAAGATTACATTTTTGTGTTCAAACACAAATTACTCACATAAAGATTATAAAAACACAGCATGTAAAGCCGACAATCGTGTTATTTCCTTAGGGCAGCAGCGGGTGACGTCATGCGTAGCTCCTCCCCCATATGCATTACATTCAATCAGAAATTCAATGTCATCGGACTCCTTCCCCCTTTCCCTTAATTAGCAGACGGAGCCACTTGGGGAAGGGGGGAGGAGTCCGGTGACGTCGATGTCCGTGACGTCACTGGATCTCCGACAGAACTCCCTGAAGACCCGGAAGCCGGTGGAGAGGTGAGTACCGATCAAAAGAATTTGATCGATCAAAAAAATTTACGATTAATCGAGAAATTAATCTTTAATTTCCACAGCCCTACTAAAGAACTGTTGGTCCCATGTTACCAGTTTCTGCACTCCATTTGTATTACAAAATAGCAGCTGTACTAAAAGTAGGAGACATTCTGAAAGTGCCTTACCTGCCCTACGTATAAACAGCTGCAGCTGGGGATTTCCCACACAGGAATAATTACGCTTTTCTTCAGATTAACCACTTACCCACTGGGCACTTAAACCCCCTTCCTAACCAGACCAATTTTCAGCTTTCGGTGCTCTCACACTTTGAATGACAATTACTCAGTCATGCAACACTGAACCCAAATTAATTTTGTGTCCTTTTTTTCACACAAATAGAGCTTTCTTTTGTTGGTATTTAATTACCGCTGGGTTTTTAAATTTTTGCGCTATAAATCAAAATATACTGAAAATTCTGTAAAAAAAATAAATAAAAATTCTTTGTTTCTATTAAAATTGATTGCCGAGTATTGGCGAGTTTTGGCAGAGTATTGGCAAGTATTGGCAGAGTATTGGCAAGTATTGGCAGAGTATTGGCGAGTATTGGCGAGTATTGGCAGAGTATTGGCGAGTATTGGCAGAGTATTGGTGAGTATTGGCAGAGTATTGGCAGAGTATTGGCGAGTATTGGCAGAGTATTGCAGTGTTGCACAGTAGTGGCAGAGCTTTGCACAGTGGTGGCAGAGCGTTGCACAGTGGTGGCAGAGCTTTGCACAGTGGTGGCAGAGCTTTGCACAGTGGTTGCAGAGCATTGCACAGTGGTTGCAGAGCATTGCACAGTTGTTGCAGAGTATTGCACAGTGGTTGCAGAGTATTGCACAGTGGTTGCAGAGCGTTGCACAGTTGTTGCAGAGTATTGCACAGTGGTTGCAGAGTATTGCACAGTGGTTGCAGAGCGTTGCACAGTGGGGGCAGAGTATTGCACAGTGGTGGCAGAGTATTGCACAGTGGTGGCAAAGCATTGCACAGTGGTTGCAGAGCATTGCACAGTGGTTGCAGAGCGTTCCACAGTGGGGGCAGAGTGTTGCTGTCACTGACCAGCGCTGTGGGCACTACACATCCAGCCCACAGCGCTGGTCCCATCTCCCCCCCTTTCCGCTTCTCCCCTCTCACTGTACCGATCGGTACAGAGAGGGGAGGGAGGAACCGGCGTCATGAGATTAACCCATCAATAAAAACACAAAAACAAAGTTAACAGAGTATTCAATGACTCTGTGTGCTTGAGAAAGTAGATGCCGGGCTGGGCAGGGTGGCAGATAGACTACAACTTTCAGCAGCCCCTACGGGGGTACCACTACATACAGCATGGCATGCAAAGTGAGGCGGTGTGGAATATGAAGGGTATCTCTGCCATGGCTCTTTTTTTTACATGTGACTGCAGCGATGTGCTGCCTTTTGCTGCAGGTCCGCACTGAGGAGAGGTCTGAAAGGGGCACAGCTTAACTAAAGGGGCAAACATTGTTACTGCAGAGCAATTTAAAAAAAGGGTTGGGGACTTTTTTCCCTGTTAGGGCCCATTGAAATTACCGTAATAGGCTGCACTACATGCAGCACACAGCAGCACAGATGTAAACCCAAGGCCTTCTTCACATGTGAGGTGATGGGGGGGAAGTAAAACCACGCGGTTGAGCTGTTTTTACCACTAATAACTGCTCCCCCTTTAGTTGCAGAGGTAGTAACTGTGTGAATGAGAATGAGCAAAGCTGCTCTGACATTGGCAGTCTGACCCTGGAAGGATTAATCCATGTATTTACACAATTGTTAAACTCTTGACTATAGGATTCGTCAACTTACGGTCCTTGAACGCATAATAAAAAACACAACACTGGGTGACGTGGGTTTAAACACCTCAATACAGGACACTTACACCCCCTTCCTGCCCAGGCCATTTTTCAGCTTCCAGCGCTGTCACACTTTGAATGACAATTGTGCGGTCATGCTACACTGTAACCATGTGACATTTTTATAATTTTCTTCACACAAATAGAGCTTTCTTTTGGTGGTATTTAATCACTTCTGGGTTTTTTTTTTTTTTCCCCAAAAAATTTTTGGGGAAAAAAAACTTTTTCTTAGTTTCTGTCAGTAAATTTTGTAAATAAGTAATTTTTCTCCTTCACTAATGGGCGCCGTTGAGGCAGTAGTAATGGGCACTGATGAGGTGGCACTTATGGGCACTGATGAGGAGGCACTGATGAGGAAGCACGAATATGCCGCACTTATGGGCACTGATCTGTGGCACTGATAGGCGGCACTGATGGGTGGCACTGATGGGCACTGGGCACAGAGAGGTACCACTGGTGTGCACAGATAGGCGGCAGGGATAGGCGGCACTGATGGGCATTGATGGGTGGCATTGATGAGCAGCAGTGATGAGCATTGATGGGCAGCACTGATAGCCAACACTGACTGACATCACTAATGGCCACTGATTGCTGACAACTGTGGGCACTGATTGGTGGCAATTGTGGGCACTGGTTGGCACTGATTGCTGGCACTGGTGGCACTTAATTGTAAACAGGGCACTGATGATCAGTGCCCTGATTACATCCCTAGATGTCCTCTATGAGGAGATGCCATTGATCGGCTCTCCTTTCCTCACACTCTGTCAGTGTGAGGCGAGGAGCGCTGATTACCGGCATCTCCGTGTTTACATGTGACCGGCTGTGATTGGACACAGCCGATCACATGGTTAAAGAGCCGCGGCACGGGGCACGCAAGAGTGGTCGTTCTGGGAGGCCGTCATATGACAGCCACTCAGAACAAGAGCCGCCCAGCCGTCATTTGACGGCTGGCGGGTGGGAAGATGTTAAATGGCCACAGCAGCCTTTTTATTAACAAATTAATAAATAACAAAACAAAACAATTTGAACACCAGGAGGGGGTCTTTGGGTGTCCTTAAAGCACATTTTTGACTATTATCGACCATGTCCTCAGCCGCGCCCCATCCGCTTCGAAGATGTTGCGACTTCCACATTTTGACTTTCCCCCTAGCTCCTGGGAGAACCACCAACAACCAACCAAGTGGGAGCGCCATACCCTAGATGGGCCCCCAATTCTTTAACAATCTGGTTAATCCTTGACCCCCCCAAAGACCCCCTGACCCACAAGCTGCTGTGACAAAAGTGCAAAAACATTTTTTGTTATAGAAAAAACATGAAACACCAGAATTGTCCCCCCACCCAGACTACACCCTAAACCCAGACTAAAGGGCGGGAGGGAGAGAAACTCTTCACATCTACTGAACTTTCCGGAATGATTACCCATCAGCCCTTGCACAGAAAAAACCCTTGCGGCTCCACCCTGACCATCTGACCCCTAATGCACCAATCAGGTAAACTACGCCCCTACCCCACTAACTACTGATTTCTTTAAACCTTCTCAGACCTGTTCCTCCCTTAGTCATGCTGACTCTGCATCTATTTTCTCTTCTCCGGGTCGCACTATAACAGGAAATGACACATGAGACCTTACTTTTTAACACCAAGCTATTGTTCCTTCACACATTTGCCACATGTCTCTGCCAGACAGGAGTGAAAACTGTGTGTATTCTATGTTCTTATAGCTGCCAAAGAATATATCCGGTTGCTGAACATGTTTTTACAGTGATCAAATGATACATTTCTGTGACAGCCATGTTCAGCATATCTTCAGTCCAGTGTAATGGAACCTTGAAACTCTGCTTATAGCAAGAAAACTATCTACAAGTAAAGGATAAGCATTTATCTTGAAGGAAATACACAGTGATTTGTACACATTTTCTTCTTTATAAACAAGGAAATTAAAATGTATTTTACATTTTTTATAGTCGGGTAAATATGTAGTAGTATTATATCCATTTGTCCTTTTTAGGTAAGCTTTATTATCCTTTTTACATGCCTTCCAGAAACTGATTAGCAGTCTAGTGAAAAAAGTTTCAGTCGAACAAAGCTAGCCACAAAGCAGTGCTCTCTCATTAGCTAACCTATAGTTCTCTAAGAATCCTTTGTCATAAATTAATTGTAAAATAAAAATTGAAAGAAGAAAAAGGAAAACATTAGTTTGAAATGTTATGAAATGAAGACAGAAATACAATAAACTTGTACCTAGAATGGATTACTAGTATCTGTCAGTACTAGGATCCCTTTAGGACCCAGCACAACTCACCTGACACAGCCTTTGCCTGGGAAACAACAGTGATTGGCCAGCTCACCTTTAAATCACCTGTATCAGCATTCAATCAGTGCTCGTGTTAGAGTTTACCTTTGTGTTTGATCCAGCTGATAGCTGCTCTGTGTATTTCGTGTATGTCCTGGATCGTTTGACCCTGCTTTCTCGCTTCTGATTCGGTACCGTTTGGACTCTGATCTACCTGTGTATGACCCAGCTTGCCTAGACTACGCTTTGCCTGATTCTACTGTAGTATCTTCATCTTCAGCGGTGAACTACAAGCATCAGCTAACATCTATCCTCATCTGCAGCGGTGAACTACAAGGTCCAGCAAACATCTACCTTCATCTGCTGCAGTGAACTACAAGTCCCAGCTGACCTGCTCTGCTCATGGTATGTGCTCTTGTTCTTTGAACGCTTTGTATAATCCGCACACCTGAACTGTTACCTGTTATCTGCTGCTAGCCTGACATTAACACGAGCCCTACATAAAAAGGGAAATCTATCATGGATCCTGAGCAGGCTCAGTTGTTTGCACAGGAACTTTGCCGTTTATCCCATCAAGTTCAGGAAATGGCCACAGAGCTCACCAAGGTGCAATCTCCTTCTACTACCACCACTACAAAAACTCCATCTGAACCAAAAATTTCTTTTGCCTGACCGGTTTTCTGGTGACCGTAAAGGGTTTTGCAACTTTAAAAACCGCTGAAAATTATATATTTCAAGTTAAGGCCATCCTCGTCTGGCCCTGAAACTCAGAGGGTTCAAATCATTATCTCTCTACTACAGGATGACCCCCAGGCTTGGGCCTTTAACCTGGAACCAAACCATCCAGCCCTGCTAACAGTAGATGCCTTCTTTGAAGCCCTCAGGTTGCTATATGATGATCCAGATCGTTTAGAATAGGCCTTTCAGATGCAATTAACCACTTTCAGACCGGACCAATTTGCAGCCAAAGGACCAGGCCCCTTTTTGCGATTCGGCACTGCGTTGCTTTAACTGACAATTGCGCGGTCGTGCGACGTGGCTCCCAAACAAAATTGACGTCCTTTTTTTCCCACAAATAGAGCTTTCTTTTGGTGGTATTTGATCGCCCCTGCTGTTTTTATTTTTTGCGCTATAAAAAAAAATAGAGCGACAATTTTGAAAAAAAATGCATTTTTTTTATTTTTTGCTATAATAAATATCCCCAAAAAATATATAAAAAAAAAAACATTTTTTTTCCTCAGTTTAGGCCGATACGTATTCTTCTACATATTTTTGTAGCGTTTACAAGATAGGGGATAGTTTTTTAGCATTTTTATTAATAATTTTTTTTTTTTATTAGTAATGGCGGAGATCTGCAATTTTTTTTTTTTTTGTGACTGCGACATTATGGCGGACACATCGGACATTTTTGACACATTTTTGGGACCATTGTCCTTTTTACAGCAATTAATGCATTTAAATGCATTGATTTCTGTATAAATGACACTGGCAGTGAAGGGGTTAACCACAAGGGGGCAGTGTAAGAGTTAAGTATGCCTAGGGGTGTGTTTTTTACTGTGGGGGGGCGTGGCTGTCAGCTAGTGAATGCTGATCTCTGCTCCAATCACAGGGAGCAGAGATCGGCGTCACTAGTTGCTAGGCAGAACGGGGAGATGCTGTTTATCTCGGCATCTCCCCATTCAGCCGCCCCGTGAGACGATCGCGGGGGTCCCCACGGCGATCGAGTCCGCGGGGACTGCAATCGGACTCACGGGGGTCACCGACCGGCGCGGGAGCGCGCCGCTCCCGATGGCATGGACAGGCTAAAGGAGGGACTTATATATACGCCCTCCTGCCTGTACGTGCCATTCTGTCGACGTATATCGTCGTGCGCCGGTCGGCAAGTGGTTAAGGATGCTCTGGTCAACTTCTCCTACCCAGCCTCTCCTACCAAGCTAAAATGCTGTTTTTTATTTTCCTTGCATGTCCCCCTTGGATCTACAGTGAGTGTACTTCCAAGTGCACTTTGCACTTGTAGTGTGTGACGGACCTAGCCGGGACACGGGCTGTTGGAGGGGACTGAGTGTGAGCCTGCTGCCTTGCGACTATGGGCCCTGGCATTTGGGGGAACAGTGCTCTTTGAGCTGCAAGCCTGGGACCCCTGAGCTGGTGATACTTGGATTCAGGTCCATGCTGGCCCCCCAATACACATAGAATGTGTATTTGGCATATTAGCAAGAGACGCTAATGACATGAACTCCAGCCACCTGTGTTATGTAATTGAGTTAGTTGATCCCATTGTCCTCTGCACAATGCAGGAGACGGTCCGTCTGTTACTGGTGGTCTCCTGCTATTGTGATGAGATGTCTTGTGGTGGTAATTATGATAATTCATAATCAACTGTGTTTAGCTCGGTGACCACAAGTCTGACTTGTAGTGAAATCCTGAGTCACATCAGCTGCTTAAAGGAATTAGCTAATTAGTTTATGTTAAGTTGTTACAAGTGTATTGTTAGAATAATATGAGCAGGAGGGGGGATCTCCTCTTCTACTGTATATAAATGTCATCTTTGTAATAAATCTTCAGTCCATGTTGGCACCAAGCAAGTGTTGTCTCGTTTGGTGCTTGGGAGCGGTTGGAATATCTTATACCTATATCCAGACTTGAAGGAAGTGATATATGACGAACGCACTCAAGAGGAGTGTAGGGACGTTCCGTCACATTGTTGGCAAGCAGTGGGATGCTTCCTGCAGTCTGGGACATCCAAACCTCCACCTGGATCCAAGGTCCGGATAGCAGGAGAGGAGGAGAGGTACAGATACCAGCCGCCATGGAAGATGAATTCAGGAGGAGGTTGCGAGAGATGCAGCTACAGCACAGAGGACCAGTATCAGAGCAGGTCCTGCTGGGATGGTTTGATTCTATTCGCTGTGAACTCTGGAAGGAAGCGCTAGCCCGTGAGCGGCGTCACCAGGGAAAAGTTCTCCCCTCCAACCAGGAAAGGTACTGGTCGCAGTATGGATTGCGGGTGCTGTTTTTGGGAGAGAAACCGCACAAGGAGCAGACAGCTGAATTAAGCAGGCTGATCTGGGCAGAGATGAAGCTGGATGAAAGTTACAGAGCCCTCCGGTGGCATGTATCCCAAGCATGCCCTTGGATAGCAGATGACAGCCCAACGGAAGGCTTAAGCTACGGCGGCCTGGGACTGTTGTATGTGAAGCTGACAGGGGACTCTAACTCTGGGAGTGATTTGGAGTGGCGGTTGGATGAAATCATGGATTTCAGAAAAGGGCTACTGAACATCCCGGAAGTGCACTGGGCACTGGAAGATTTGGAGTTTCTGGCCGATCAGGAATGGGAGCTGGAGATCGCTTACAGACGGCTGCTAGACTCTGCTCAGTGCCAGGGCTGGGCTCCCTTTGCCTGGGACTATACGGAACTACCAGTGGACAACTCTGAAATCCTGGCTGAAGAGTCAGCAATGTGGCAGAGTAACAGTGTGCTTTGCCAACCTGCCCCTGCAGCTATGGACGCGGAGGTCTTATGGCGGATGCAGCAAGTGCTGACTGACCTTGATGATCCTGTTTCTGCATGGGATGATCTTGGATGGAGGAAGGTGCCTGTCCAGCAGCATGCCAGAGAATCGGCAGTGGAAAATCTGGAAATTGCCATCCCCAAAGCTGAAGTGCTGACAACCGGCCAGAGCACTGCCAACCTCTGCTCAGCACTGATAGCATCTTCTGGGTTCCATGGACAGGAGATGGTGAACCTATATCCCCAGACACCAGTTGCAGAGACAGGGGATTTGATAGACTTTTCTGCTGAGGAAAAACAACCTGATGAGCCTCCAGCAGAAGAGCTGGTATTAGGGCCGAACTTCACTGTGCTCTGCCCAGCACCAACGCCAGTATCCATGGAGTTGCAAGGAACTTCCCCAGCTGAATCACTGGCAACAGGGCAGAGCACCGCTGGCCTCTGCCTAGCACCTACAGTGTCTCTACAGCTTCAAGAAGCTGGGGCAATCGGTCACACTGTCCAGCAGCAGACGGCGCCCCAGAATAACACCAACCCAGCTAAAGTGCTGGCAACCGGACAGAGGGTCCAAGACCTCTGCCCCACACTTGTGGCAGTTCTGGAGGCCCAGGGTGAGGAGGTGGTGGTCACTCCCGAGCAGCAGCTCAGGACCCAAGGAGAGGATGCAATCTGCACTTCACAGCTGCAGCTTGAGCTGATATCGGTGGATGGGACTTCAGTCCCCACTTGTATACCCCAGGGATGCTGGGCGGTCGGCCTAGATCCCCAACAGCATGATGGACTGAGCCCAGTCACCCTGTCTTCTCTCCAGCGGCTGAAAAGACTCCAGGGAGAAGGGCCAGTCCAGGCCTCTCCCCAGCGGCGGATATGTTCCATGAGAGAGGCAGAGGTTGGCTGGGTGAGCAGTGCTCTGTTTGAAACAATTTGTTTGGGGTACTGTGTGGGTACAGGCATTAGAGGACTGGAACTATGGACTAACTTCGGAGTCAACCCGTCTGGGGTCTCCTCCTGTGTTAGTCTCCTGCCGAAAGGGGAGAAATGTGACGGACCTAGCCGGGACACGGGCTGTTGGAGGGGACTGAGTGCGAGCCTGCTGCCTTGCGACTATGGGCCCTGGCATTTGGGGGAACAGTGCTCTTTGAGCTGCAAGCCTGGGACCCCTGAGCTGGTGATACTTGGATTCAGGTCCATGCTGGCCCCCCAATACACATAGAATCTGTATGTGTATTTGGCATATTAGCAAGAGACGCTAATGACATGAACTCCAGCCACCTGTGTTATGTAATTGAGTTAGTTGATCCCATTGTCCTCTGCACAATGCAGGAGACGGTCCGTCTGTTACTGGTGGTCTCCTGCTATTGTGATGAGATGTCTTGTGGTGGTAATTATGATAATTCATAATCAACTGTGTTTAGCTCGGTGACCACAAGTCTGACTTGTAGTGAAATCCTGAGTCACATCAGCTGCTTAAAGGAATTAGCTAATTAGTTTATGTTAAGTTGTTACAAGTGTATTGTTAGAATAATATGAGCAGGAGGGGGGATCTCCTCTTCTACTGTATATAAATGTCATCTTTGTAATAAATCTTCAGTCCATGTTGGCACCAAGCAAGTGTTGTCTCGTTTGGTGCTTGGGAGCGGTTGGAATATCTTATACCTATATCCAGACTTGAAGGAAGTGATATATGACGAACGCACTCAAGGAGTGTAGGGACGTTCCGTCACATAGTGCAAAGTGGATTTGTCTTTAGTAAATAACCCCCTATGTGTCTAGCCATTAGAATTGACCACCGCCAGCGAGAGAGGAGGCGAGAACAAACTATGCCTCTGGCAAACTATATACCTCCCTTGCCACCTGACTATTCCACCTCCAGTGCCAAATCTGAGGAAGAACCTATGCAGTTAGGCTCCACCCCGGTTATCTGCCCAGGAACACACACGCCGGCGTAATATGGGACTCTGCTTATACTGTGGCCTCAAGGATCATATGCTCCGTTCTTGCCCTACACGTCCGGGAAGCTCTAGGACCTAGGTGATTGCGGGGAGGTCACCTTAGGTCTCCTCTCATCTCCCCAGGTGGAAAATCGTATATGTTTACCCGCTGTCATTCACTTTGGGATAGGGGCTCATGAACTGCTGGCCTTGGTAGAGTCTGGAGCCGCTGAGAATTTTATTGATAAGACTCTGATTACCTCTTTGTCTCTGGAAACTCTCATGCTCTAGATTGCCCAGTCCGCCTGATTTCCGTGGATAATCGGTCTCTCTCACAAGATCTAGTGCTCCAATCCACCAACCCTTTCCAGTTACAATTGGGGGCTTTGCATTGGGAGAATATTTCCTGTCTTGTCATTGACTCTCCATCCACTCCTTTTGATCCTAGGTCTTCCTTGGCTTCAAGCACAATCCTGTAATTGACTGACCAACAGGAAATATTCTGCCTTGGTCCAATCGGTGTAAGAAGAACTGCATCCAGCAACCTGTTCGACTTGCTACCTGTCAAGTGGGAATGGGACAGATTCTGCGTTGTTTTAAGGACTTTCGGGATGTGTTTTCTAAAGGGATTGCTGACACTTTACCTCCTCATTGCAGTTATGATTGTCCCATTGACTTCTTGCCTGACACTACACCTCCTCAAGGGAGAGTCTTTCCACTGTCTGAAACAGAATCTTGCTTTGCAAGAATACATCCAGGAAAACCTAGCTAAAGGTTTCATCCATCCCTCCACTTCTCCCGCAGGAGCAGGATGCTTCTTTGTACTGAAGAAGGATGGGGGACTGAGACTTTGTGTTGATTACCGAGGTCTAAATAAAATAACTGTTCCCAATTGGTATCCTCTCCCTCTCATCACAGAGTTGTTCTCTCAAATCCAGGGAGCCAAAATCTTCTCCAAACTGGACTTAAGGGGAGCCTATAATCTGGTGCGCATCCGTGCACGCGATGAATGGCAGATGGCTTTTAACACCAAGGATGGTCATTACGAATGTCTTGTCATGCCTTTTGGTCTCAGAAATGCGCCAGCTGTCTTTCAGAACTTTATGAATGACATTTTCCGTGACATGTTGGGTCGCTTCATGCTTGTATATTTAGACAATATTTTGATATACTCTCCCAATCTTGAAATGCATCAGAAGCATGACTCACTCCCTTTTTGTAAAGCCTGAAAATTGTTTATTCCATGTTAAACAAGTACCTTTCCGGGCTACCTAATTTCTGACACAGGCCTCCCCATGGACCCAGCCAAGATTCAAGCCATTTTAGACTGGGCACCACCTTCAGACCTGAAGGCAGTTCAGCGCTTCCTGGGCTTTGCAAATTTCTATCGAAAATTCATTAAGAACTTTGCCACCATTGCACATTCCATCACCTCTCTCACCACGAAGACTCCGACTAAGTTCAACTGAAGCCCAGGCAGCCTTCACTCAATTAAATAAAGCCTTTACCTTTGCACCAATTCTATGCCATCCTATTCCTGAGCTACCTTTTTTATTGTGGAGGTAGATGCATCTGAAGTAGGGGTGTGGGGGTGCTTTTGTCATAAAAGGATCCTGTAAATGCTGCCATCCACCCCTGTGCCTTCTTGTCCCGTAAATATTCCCCAGCAGAGCGCAATTATGATATAGGCAACAGAACTTTTAGCCATAAAGCTAGCTTTGGAGGAATGGAGACATTGGCTAGAGGGAGCTCGCTATCCATTCATAGTTCTGACTGACCACAAAAACCTTGAATACATCCGTTCTACTAAAAGACTGAATTCACGTCAAGCCAGGTGGTCATTGTTCTTCTCCAGATTTGACGTCACTATTTCTTATTTACCAGGACCAAAAAACATTAAGGCTGACGCCTTGTCTCGCAGATTTTTGTCAGAGTCTCCTCCTCCGCTTCCTCCACAACCCATTATCTCTGAGGATAGGATTTTGGCTTTCACCCAGACTGACATCTCTGAGACCTTGTTACCAGCACAGGCTGAAGCCCCTCCCTCCACTCCCTCTGGTATGCTTTTTGTGCTCTTGGCTCTTCGTTTGCAGGTATTGCAGCAAGTACATGCATCAAAACCTGCAGCACATCCAGGGTTTAGACAAACTTTTGAGATTATCTCTCGCAACCTCTGGTGGCCATCGATTAGGCGGGTTGTGTTAGCCTTCATCCAGGCCTGTGAAGTTTGTGCCAGAAGCAAGAGCAGTACCTCTAAGCCCCCCCCCCGGTCTCCTACGTCCTCCACCAATACCTACCTGTCCCTGGACCCATTTATCTATGGACTTTATCGCTGACTTGCCTCCGTCCCAGGGATGTTCCACGATCTGGATGGTGGTAGACAGGTTCAGTAAGATGGCCCACTTTGTTCCGCTTCCGAAAATTCCATCTGCTAAAGAACAGGCATCTTTATTCATTAAACATGTTTTCAGGCTCCATGGGGCACCAATTAACATTGTCTCAGACTGTGGCTCTAAGTTTATAGCCCAGTTTTGGAAGGCCCTTTGCTCCCAGCTGGGGATTAAGTTATCATATTCTTCAGCATATCATCCTGAGACAAATGGCCAAACAGAGGACTAATCAGACTCTAGAGAAGATGGTATGTTGTCTGATGGCCCAAGATGAGCTGGAGTTAATAATTGTGCCAGCACATCTACAGGGACCTCTCCTTTCTTCTGTGTTTACAGGTTGCATCCTCGTGTGTGCTCCTTTGATCTTCCACCCTCTGATGTTCCAGATGCCAATACCACGATTGAAAATTTCTCCAAAACCTGGTCTGATGTAAATCGTGCTATTTCTCGCACTGTGCAGGCTTTTAAGAAAACGGCTGACAAGAGGTGCTCAAAGGCACCAGAATATAAAGTTGGTGACAAAGTGTGGCTATCATCTAGGAATCTGTTCCTGCATGTTCCATCTAAAAAGCTTGGCCCAAAATTCAAGGCCTTATGAAATTTCGGAGATTGTTAATCCTGTGTCCTATAGATTAAAACTTCCCCCATCCATGCGCATTCCAAATGTCTTTCATGTTTCATTGTTGAAATCTGTTCATTCCAGCCTCCTAGTAAATGAACCAGAACCTGTGGATGTGTTGGACAGTCAGGAATATGAAGTGGCATTTATTCTGGCTTCCAGACGAGTGCGCAATTCCTTACAATATCTTCTTCATTGGAAAGGTTTCGGCCCAGAGGATCGGTCTTGGGTCCCAGCTCGTGATCTTCATGCTGACCGACTTAAGAAGAAGTTCTACCTTCGGTATCCAAGTAAGCCTGGGGGTGCAGGTGCAACCCCTCGAGAAAGGGGGGGGGGTACTGTCAGTACCAGGATCCCTTTAGGACCCAGCACAACTCACCTGACACAGCCTTTTCCTGGGAAACAACAGTGATTGGTCAGCTCACCTTTAAATCACCTGTATCAGCATTCAATCAGTGCTGGCGTTAGAGTTTTTCCTTTGTGTTTGATCCAGCTGATATCTGCTCTGTGTATTTTGTGTATGACCCGGCTCATTTGACCCTGCTTGCTCGCTTCTGATTCGGTACCATTTGGACTCTGATCTGTGTATGACCCAGCTTGCCTAGACCACGCTTTGCCTGATTCTACTGTAGTACCTTCATCTGCAGCGGTGAACTACAAGGTCCAGCAAACATCTACCTTCATCTGCTGCAGTGAACTACAAGTCCCAGCTGACCTGCTCTGCTTAGAGCTGCTCATGGTATGTGCTCTTGTTCTTTAAACTCTTTGTATAATCAGCACACCTGAACTGTTACCTGTTATCTGCTGCTAGCCTGACAGTATCACCACAGAGTGATACTGTGGATACTGCTAAAATGCTCTGTGCCAAGGTTCGTACCTTCCTACGGAAGCAGAATCATCATCGTTGGAGTTATTGTGAATTTATTTTGGAACTGCTCCAATTTATACTCACTCGGAATTGTTTCAAATTCAAGGAGTCCAACTTCCTCCAGGTACAGGGGGGTAGCTATGGGCACATGTTGTGCACCTGCCTATGCCAACCTGTACCTGGTGGGTGGGAACGTTTCCTTTTTTCCAATGAATGCCTGCCACCTCTTGTCAATCACGCCCTCTGTTGGCTGCGTTGTATTGATGATGTGTTCATTGTATGGAAGGGGACTCCGGCCTCGCTTGCCACGTTTTGTTGAGACTTTCAATCAGAACCAATTTAATTAAAAATTTACAGTTTCTAGTAATTTTCAGAAAATGTAACTTTAATTTAAACTTTAAAAACTTTTGGATTTGACAATCTTTAAAGATCAAGACAATTGTTTGGCTTCTACTTTGTTCAGGAAAGTGCAGGTAATACCCTGCTACATGCAGTTAGTGCCCTCCCCATAACACTCATTAGAAGCATTCCATATGCCCAATATCTAAGATTACATCGTAATTGTACTCGGATGAATTCAAAATCCAAGCTAATGCACTTCGTATTCGATTACGGGCAAGAGGATATAGTAAGACTCTACTCCGCAGTGCCTTCAATAAAGCCTTACGCCAACCACGTAATTCGCTATTATACAAAGCTAAACAAACAAAAAACAATTATACTGTTAAGTATATCACCAGATATTCACAACAACATAAAGAACTACGCAACATCCTGGCAAACCATTGGCCAACCCTTCAGGAGCACCCATCCTTAAAAAAATATGTCAGTCCTTTTCCAGAAATTATATTCAGACGAGCAAGGTCCCTGCATGACAAGTTGACATCTAGTCATTATTCAATCAACTTTAAGACTGGACAACTCAATCATGGCATGACACGTTGTGGCAAATGTTCCTTCTGTCCCTGGATTAATATAGGTACTAGGTTTGCACTTCCTAATGGAGAGTCTTTTGTTCCTAAATTCCACGCTAACTGTAACACCCAAGGGGTAGTCTACCTTATGTTCTGCCAGTGTGGTGCCTTCTATGTGGGAAAGACGGCCAGACACCTGCGTTCTAGAATAAAAGACCATATATATTATTCTCCAGGTGGAAAAATTATTACTGGAATCAGCAGACACTTAGATTTATATCATAAATTTGACGTATCTATGGTATCTTTTATCACACTGGCTGTCGTCCCCAAGGACCCCAGGGGTGGTGAATGGGACAAATATATTCTCTAAAAGGAAGCAATCTGGATAGAACGTCTCAACGCTATCCATGCCCCTGGGATTAATGAGGCTCAAACTTATAAACCCTTCCTGTGATCATCCCCATCAGGGACTTCTGGCTTTATGTTCGTTTTCTGGCCATTTCATACGTTTTTTTTGTTAATATCTGATTTGTAGTTGTTAGTGCCCCTCCCTTCTTCTCTGTTATAGCAATTGTATGCCCCTTATGGCATACATACAAGTTTACCGAATGTAGTTACTAGTAATGTTGCATCTGTCAACTCTAATATTGGGCACCAATGATTGCAAAACCAAATTGTATCATTTTATATATTTTTATATATATTTTTTTTTGTTTTATCAATGCTTGTTTGGTAATGCACTGTGTTCTATGTGTTATTGTGGCTATATCTACTGCCCTCCCTTTGGCATCTTTCTGGTCACATTTAGATTGGGCCCATTATATCGTTACTATGTGGCTGCCCAGCACCACACTCTGCACATTGTGGCGTGTTGGCGCATGTTGGACCAGACAGAGGGCGCTGTTCCTCTGCTTGGCTCCATATTCACATCTGCTGCTCCCCCACCCCTTCTCCACTGAGCATCATATTGATCATTCGACACCGGCGTAGACATGTCGGGCGCATGTGCAGTCTGGATGACGTCACATCGGCTTTGCTTGACTACAGGCGGGGCGTGTGTACTTAAGGAGGCCATTCAGCGTCCGTCTTTTGACTCTCTGCCACAGCTGTTCCTACTTGAGCGGCGGCTCACAGCAAGGTTACTCCTGTATATGCTTACAAACAGGTATGGTGCACCAGCTTTCCCTCCCCTCCTTTCTTTCCTTCCTATACTTTTTCACCCAGCATTTCAAAGACACTTTACTAATTTTGGTTTCATTTGTTCTATTTATTCACTAGGTCTATTATCTGCATATTTACCCTGGACTACCAGCACCTTGGTTACGTTCCCATAATCGCCTTCGAATAAACCTTTTGGGATGGTACATACCTATTAGAGGCTGATACCTGTTAGTGCTGTGCTATCCCTGTGAGACCTGTTTTACCATCCCTACAGTTCCCTTGGTACTAGTTACCAGGGCAGCCATCAGGGGGGTACAGCCGATACAACTGTGAGGGGCCCTGACAGGAGCGGGTGAAGGGTAGCCGTGTTGGGGGGCTGACATGTATACAGGTGTGAGGGGGGGCCCTGACATGTATACAGGTGAGGGGGGGGCCTGACATGTATACAAGTGAGGGGGGGGCTGACATTTACACAGGTGTGAGGGGGGGAACCGACATGTATACAGGTGTGAGGGGGGCTGATATGTATACAGGTGTGAGGGTGCGGAGCTGACATGGATACAGGAGTGAGGGGTCTGACATGTATACAGGTGTGAGGGTGGGAAGCCAACATATATACAGAAGTGAGGGGGGCTGACATGTATACAGGTGTGAGAAGAGGGGCTGAGGCATACAGGTATAAGGAGGGGGACTGAGTGTACAGGTGTGAGGAGGGGGGCTGAGTGTGTACAGGTGTGAGGGGGGCTGAGTGCATATTTGGTGGCATGGCCGTGGGCAGGCCCTGGGGAATGTTGGTGGTTAGGCCCGGGGGGGGGGGGGGGGGGGGGGGGGGGATAGGCCTAAAGCTGTGTAAGGGGCCCAAAAATTTCTGATGGCTTCCCTGCTAGTTACCTTAACTGTTGATTATCCCTGGTAAGTGATATCAATTAGGTGGTTGTTCCCTTATTTTATAGTTTCAATTGACAATCACTAAGCAACTTTAGTACCATTTTTATGTTTTTAGACACACCTGGTATTGTCAAGATCAGTGCCGGGACAAGGTCATCTAGTGCCCAGGGCGAACATGTCAAACTGCCCCCCCCCCCCGCCCCCAAGATGTGTGAGCATTAGGTGTCAGCAAAAATCCCCAAAGCATCAATTCCCCCTCCTCCCAGTACAAATCTACCCCCTCTGCTTAAATCCCCTCGCCTAGTACAACTCCTTTACCCCCAAAATCCCCCCCAGCACGAATCTTCTTTCACCCCTCCCAACACAAACCCCTCTAAATCACTCTTAACACCCCCCCAAATTTCCCCAACTAGAATAATACTCCCTGCCACTCTGCCAAATTCCCCCTTCCAACACAAATCCCCTTCCCCCCAATCTCCTTGTGGTTCCCCCCCACCTCACAGGAAACCACAGTGCCCAGGGCAGCCGCCCCTCCTGCCCACCCCTTGTCCCGGCCCTGGTCAAGATCACCTATTACCTTATGCTTACCCGTTTAATACTACTCCTTTGCAGTTAATACTGCGTTCACTGTTTTTGTGCAATATCGCTAAGTCCATGTAAGTACACATAGTTACACTTTGATGCATGTTTGTGGACAATATAGTTAATTCTTTACACCCCTATATACACCCCAGGCTCAACAGTTATTTTTATTCCTTTCCATTGCCTTGAACCCCCTCCCCCCTTTTTCTAATGTTGATATTTTTTGATGTTTTTACTATAATAAAATATCTTTTATATCAATTGCCCATATGGTCGTGCCTGAAAAGTCCAAGCCTTCTATTCCAAAATTTTCTGTCTCAAACTTGTACCTAGACCATTATAGTTTCCCTTTAACTAGCACTAGGTAAACCCAGGCCAATTCTGAAATTTCTCTCCTACATGTAAAAATCATAATTTATTTGCTAGAAAATTGCATAGAACCCCAAAACATTATATATATATATATATATATATATATATATATATATGTTTTTTTTTTAGCAAAGACACTAGAGAATACAATGGCGGTTGTTGCGACTTTTTATCTCGCACGGTATTTGTGCAGCAATTTTTCTAACGCATTATTTTTGGAAAAAAACAGTTTTGTGCTTTAAAAAAAAAAAAACAGTAAAGTTTGCCCAATGTTTTTGCATAATGTGAAAGATGAAGTTACACCGAGTAAATAGATACCAACATGTCACCCTTCAAAATTGCACAAACTCGTGGAATGGCGCCAAACTTCGCTACTTAAAAATACCCATAGGTGACGCTTTAAAATTTTTATTACTGGTTACATGTTTTGAGTTACAGAGGACCAAAATTATTGCTCTCGCTCTAACGTTCGCAGCGATACCTCACATGTGTGGTTTGAACACCGTTTTCATATGTGGGCGGGACTTACGTATGCGTGCCTTTTTCCCCTCCCTCAATTCCCCCCCTTTTCCCCCTCCCCCACCTCTCCCTTCCCCCCCCCTTTTTCTAATGTTGATATTTTTTAATGTTTTTACTATAATAAAAAATCTTTAATATCAATTACCCATATGGTCGTGCCTAAAAAGTCCAAGCCTTCTATTCCAAAATTTTCTGTCTCAAACTTGTACCTAGACCATTATAGTTTCCCTTTAACTAGCACTAGGTAAACGTGGGTATGATTGATAGGAAAACCTTGTTAACTTGTATTGTGTCATCCACACTATTTGAACACCACCCACTCGCTATCTGCTTATTGGGGGCATACGTGGCACCTCAAGTCTCCTTGTTCTCACCTTACATGTAATTGATGGCCCTAGTTGTTGTATGTGCCAACCACGTCTTACTACAAGGGTAACGCAAAGCAACTTGGTACCTTGTTGTTTTACTTTTTTTTTATCAAGCATTGTTTTTTTTGATATTTAGTCAAACAGTACATAGTAGCGTAAACGTTTTATAGGTTGTAGCCAAGAACATACAGAGAAGCAAAGAGCAGCTTTGTAGCTGTTATCTGTTTTACTTTTATTGGATTTACCCATTGTTGGACTTTTTGTACCTGAAACTATTACCATGTCACATTTTATTGTAACGCATGCCTTTAATAAAGAATTTAAAAAATATTATATATTCCAGCAAAAGTTATTTAAATGACCAATCTATATGTAATGATAATATACAGAATATGTATGTAGTAATCATAAACTGTAATGATAGTATTTAGTATATGAACTTTTTTTATTTATTTTTTTTATTTCAAATGTCTTTATTTGTAATTGCATCTGTTTTTTCCTTGCAGGCCAAGCTGACCAGCAAAGTAACTGTCACGGGGGCTGGGACAAACCAAAGCACTGCCTGGGAGCTTGGACAGTATAGAAGAAAAAAGATTTAAAATACAAAAATAAAGGTGACAACACTGGAGCCCGCAGCCCTACACCCTTTAATGCAAATCTGTATTTTTTATCCTCACAAATTCACTTTAAGAGGGGAATAACCTCAGGAAGGATGTACTGGAAATGGAGCGAGTACAAAGAAGGGTAATAAAGGGCCTGGAGGATGTAAAAGGTTGCGAGCACTGAACTTATTCTCTCTGGAGAAGAGGCGCTTGAGAGGAGATATGATATCAATTTAAAAATACCGTACTGGTGACCCCACAACAGGGATAAACCTTTTTCACGGAAGGGAGTTTAACCACTTGACCACTGGGCACATAAACCCCCTTCCTAACCAGACCAATTTTCAGCTTTCGGTGCTCTCACATTTTGAATGACAATTACTCAGTCATGCAACACTGTACCTATATGAAATTTTTGTCCCTTTTTTCCACACAAATAGAGCTTTCTTTTGGTGGTATTTAATCACTGCTGGGTTTTTTATTTTTTGCACTATAAAAGAAAAAAGACCGAAAATTCGGTAAAAAAAAATGAATTTTTCTTGGTTTCTGTTATAAAATTTAGCAAATTAGTATTTTTTTTTCAAAAATTTTGGCCAAAATTTATACTGCTACATATCTTTGGTAAAAATAAGTACAAATTGGTGTATATTGTTTGGTCTTTGTGAAAGTTATAGAGTCCACAAGCTATGGTGCCAATATCTGAAAATTGATCACACCTGAAGGTAGCCTATCTCATTTCTTGAGACCCTAACATGTCAAAAAAGTACGAATACCCCCCAAAGGACCCCTTTTTGAAAAGAAGACTTTCCAATGTATTTAGAAAGATGCATGGTGAGGTTTTTGAAGTTGTAATTTTTTCCCACAATTCTCTGCAAAATCAAGATTTTTTTTTTTTTTTTTCACAAAATTGTCATATTAGCAGGTTATTTCTCACACACAGTATATGCATAGCACAAATTACACCCCCAAAACACAATTTGCTATTACTCCCGAGTATGGCAATACCACATGTGTGAGACTTTTACAGAGTGGCCACATACAGAGGCCCAACATGCAGGGAGCACCCAGGCCAATTCTGACATTTCTCTCCTACATGTAAAAATCATAATTTATTTGCTAGAAAATTACATAGAACCCCAAAACATTATATATGTTTTTTTAGCAAAGACCCTAGAGAATACAATGGCGGTTGTTGCAACTTTTTATCTCCACACGGTATTTGTGCAGCAATTTTTCTAACGCATTTTTTTGGAAAAAAACAGTTTTGTGCTTTAAAAAAAAAAAGAAACAGTAAAGTTAGCCCAATATTTTTGCATAATGTGAAAGATGAAGTTACACCGAGTAAATAGATACCTAACATGTCACTCTTCAAAATTGCACACACTCGTGGAATGGCGCAAACTTCGCTACTTAAAAATACATTTTTTTACTGGTTACATGTTTTGAGTTACTGAGGACCAAAATTATTGCTCTCGCTCTAACGTTTGCAGCGATACCTCACATGTGTGGTTTGAACACCGTTTTCATATGTGGGCGGGACTTATGTATGCGCTCGCTTCTGCATGCGAGCACATGGGACATTTTTTTTTTATTGTTCATTTTACTTTATTTATTTTAGTTTGACACTTTTTCCCCAAAAATACATTTTTTGATCACTTTTATTCCTATTACAAGGAATGTAAACATAGACAAACTCCTAAACCTTGTGGACAGCCTTCCCAGAAGAGTTGAAGCTGTTACAGCTGCAAAGGGTGGGCCAACTCAATATTGAACCCTACAGACTAAGACTGGGATGCTATAAAGTTTATGTGCGTGTAAAGGTGTCCCAATACTTTTGACAATATAGTGTATCTGCCTAGATTTCAGCTTTAAAACCATTTCATAGAGAATCTAGAAAGCTTTGATGGCATAATATCTCAAATCACAGAATACATTTTGGCAGTGAGGGTCACTTTGAAAAAAAGTAGCTATCAATAACCAGATCAGAGCTGCTGACTATTGTTCCTGGAAGGGGATGGAGGGGTAGTTGGTCATATCCTCCACCTTCTCTTTATTGCTACATGTTATGTGCATGCTTCACCATTCATAGTGATGTGGCCGTGCAGAAGCCTGTCTTGACCTGTCTCCTCATCCGGGGCTGTCACTTCTACTCTGAATCTTATATGGATGAATGAATGAAGTAAGAAGACGATGTTTATTCTCATGCCTGCTATCAAAGCAGAAGTTTTTTACACCTGTATGCAGATGAGTGAACAGTTGATCTACGAAGGCCCATTACATTGCAGTGTGTTACAGTGCGTGTTAATGTATGGTATGCCATATGTTTACATGCATTGTGAATGGGCTGACAATGGGCCAACGCAAAACCAGACATTTTTTCTTTAACACCATAATGCACAGATAGTTCCCACACACAGACTGGGAGTCATACAAATGCAACAATTTGTGCTGCTTGCAGTTAAACACATTGCTAAATACAAAATAGGCCATAGAGTCAGTATGGTGTCATGCACACTGAGCCCTGGTGTACAAGGCTCCAGCAATTAGCTGTGGGTGGTGGGCACAGGTGCACCATCCAGCCCTGCTTCCACCAGCCTGTCAAACTTTATGAAAGGGCGGACAGCTGCTGTGGCTGGACAAGACTGGATAGTGCACTTATGCCACGTACACACGAGCGGATTTTCTGTCCGAAAAATCTTGGATGTTTTTTCCGACGGAATTACGCTCAAGCTTGACTTGCATACACACGGTCACACAAACGTTTGCTGAACTTTCAACTGTCAAGAAGTCGGTGACGCACAACACTACGACGAGCCTAGAAAATTAAGTTCAATGCTTCTGAGCATGCGTCAAATTGTTTTCGAGCATGCGTAGGAATTTTGCGCGTCGGAATTGGTACAGTCGATCGGAATTTCCGATCCAAACTTTTTCCGACCAAAAAATTGAGAACCTGCTCTCAATCTTTTGCTGGCTGGAATTCCGCCAGCAAAAGTCCGATGGAGCATACACACGGTCGCATTTTCCGACCATAAGCTATCATCAGACTTTTGCTGGCGGAATTTCCGATCGTGTACGCGACATTAGAGGTACTTATGTGTAATGCAGTATGTGTCCAGGAATGAATACTCAGAATGCGACTAATTCAACAATATCAATCATCGATGTATCCAACATCTAATGCGGCATACACACGAGCGGACTTTCCAGCGGGATTGTCCGCGGGACTGGAGTCCGCCGGACAATCCGCCCGTGTGTGTGCACCTGCGGACTTTTTTCTCCCAAAAGTCAGGCGGACTAAGTTTTAAGTTCAGACTTAAAATTGTCCGCTGGACTCGCGAGTCCGGCGGACAATCCCGTGGTCTGTGTGCTAGTCCGCGGGACTTTTGGAAATGAACGGACTTGCCGACACAAGATCAGAAAGTCCGTTCATTTAGAACGTGACTTCAGGTAGACGGGACTAGCGAAGTATAGGCGGAAAGCAAATAGCCATAATTAGATGTCTTTTTCTTTCACGGAAATGGATAGCAAGAAGATGGCTGGCGGCGAGCCCGTCAACCCGGGTAGAATGGGAGGGGGAGGTTAATAAAACAATAAGAATGGAAAGACTCGTCTATAATAAAAGGGGGAATGCCAAAATGTTTAAAAAAATATGGAAAAGTTGGATGAGAGGAGAAATGTCACAGAATTAAGGGTAAAGGGATCCCCTCTCCTACGGATACCAAGATTGTTTTTTGTGTTTTTTCGGTTTTTTTTTTTTCTTTCCTTTTCTTTTCTGCTGTTTGAAATGTGATAAATGGATATATTATACCAATTTTGATATGAAGGTAAAGGGTGAACTGAAGTGTATTATGTTAATTTTAGGGGGGTGTTTGTTAAATGTTGGTGGGGTGGGGGGAAAGAGTAAATGTGGGATGTATAAATGTATACTTGTTCTTTGGTCTTTTTATATGAATAAAAATTACCTTAATGTAGCACTGATCCCCGAAGGAGCTGCTGGTTTTAATTGGGCTTACTGTTATCTCACCTGCTTGTAGCTTCGTCTTGGGGATCCCGTGGAAAGTGGCCCAAAGAATGTGATTTTCCAATACTTAGTTCTTTTTCGTTGGTTATTTATTAAAAGTAAAGTCTCTCAATAAAAGGGTAGAGGATTAAGGGTGAGTTCAGGCACCTGGTACTGCAGGTTTTTTAAGAGCTCCTTTGAATTCCAGAGGAGAATAATTTTGCTCACTGAATTCAGCCACCATCAGATAGGCCCCTCTCACTGGACCTAGCAGCGGGTGGGGTATTTGACACAGTCTCTGCCACAGACTTGTGAGATTAACTTAAGCGCCACTGAGAGATTGAAGAATAGTTCCATACAGTACCAGTCTCTTTCAGCTGAACCGGCGATACTGTACGGGTGATGATCTGGGTTGCATCCTCCAATTGAGTCTCCAGGCAATCTCCAGACATACCAGCCTTGCGCTCGGTCCTCCCTTGGAAAAAGTCCTCCCCTGGGTACTCCAGTTTCTGGGCCTCTCTTCACTTGAGACAGCACCGGACCTTCCCTAGATCAATAGGCCCCAAAACTCTTCTGGACCTATTCCCTAAGATGCGTAGCCTCGGGCCAGCCGGGCCCGAAGCACTGGATGCACAGGCTGCACACCCCAGGCCAGGAAGGCCATGGGACTGGGTCAGGAGGACCACAAGAACCAAAAAGACAGAAAATAATCCCCCGCCAACATGGCGTTGGTGCCTTAAATACCACCCCCAGAATTCACAGCAAGAAAACACTCCCACTGGGCTGGTTCTGAGAGATAAATGGTATTCAATGCATCCAGCTAGACTGCGTTTCTACTCTTGCCGGCGGTGACAGCGACACCTACGGTCAAGGAAAACCCAGTGCAACCCAGCTGAACTGGTACAGAAACCAGTAATTTAGATAAATTAGCCTGAAGCCCAACTGTGGCTTCAGGTAACTTAATTTTTGAAAAATAAGCCAGCGCTACATTAATTAAAACAAAAATGAATTATTTGACTGTAGGAGGATGCAGTCTGCTCCTGAAGGGCTGGAAAGAGGTACAATAATAAGTGTCTGCAGGCAACAGTGAAGCATGGTGGAGGTTCCTTACAAGTTTGGAGAAGGGAAAACAGAAGCGCGTACACACGGTCGGAATTTCCGATGGAAACAGTCCGATGGGAGCTTTTCATCGGATTTTCCGACTGTGTGTATGCCCATCGGTCTTTTTCTGTCGGAATTTCCGACAGACTTTGAATTGAGAACCTGTTCTCAATTTTTCCGACGGAAAACTTTCTATCGGATTTTCCGATCCTGTGTATGCAATTCCGACACGCAAAATTCCGACGCATGCTCGGAAACAATTCGACGCATGCTCGGAAGCATTAAACTTCCCTTTTATAGTGCTGTCGAATGTGTTTTATGCCGCTGTGTTACAGACCGTCGGAATTTGGTGTGACCGTGTGTAGGCAAGACAGTTTGAGCGAAATTCCGTCGGAATTCCGACGGGAAAACCATCGGAGCTTTTTCCGATGAGAATTCCAACCGTGTGTACGCGGCATTAGTGTGGACTTTATAAACCATTTATTAAGAAAAAAGTGTCAAGCAACTTACATTTCTACACTATAAAGTCTACATTTTGAGGCGCTTCTGGTTTCCCTTCTCACTACATGTTCCCTGGCGATTGCTTCAACTCCCACAAGAGGCTTGCCGTAAGTTGCTGATACCTTTTAATATTTGCTGCCCTCACCTTCATACTGCATGGACTTTAATCATGACTCTTGATTTTAATCTTTGGACATACTGTAATCTGCATGGACTATATGGTACCTTTATTGATTAGCTATTTGCGCCCAAAACCATAATACCATCCTTGTGAGTTTGGGGCTGCATTTATGCAAATGGAGTTGGAGATTTGGTCAGGATCAATGGTGTCCTCAATGCTGAGAAATACAGTTAGATGCTTATCCATCATGCCATACCTTCAAGGAGGTGTGTGATTGGCCCCAAATGTGTTCTGCAGCAGGACAACGACCCTAAACATGCAGCCAATGTCATTAAGAATTATCTTCAACTTAAAGAACAAGGCATCCTGTAAGTGATGGTTTGGCCCCCACAGAGCCCTGATCTCAACATCATTGAGTCTGTCTGAGATTACATGAAGAGACAGGAGGATTTGAGGCAGCCTACATCCACAGAAGATCTGTGGTTAGTGCTCCAAGATGTTTGGAACAACCTACCTGGCGAGTAAAAACTGTGTGCAAGTGTACCTAGAAGAATTGATGCGGTTTTAAAGGCAAAGGGAGGTCACACCAAATATTGATTTGATCTGGATTTCTCTTCTGTTCATTTACTTTCCATTTTGTTAATTGATAAAAAATTATCTATAAACACTTCTATTTCTGAAAGCATTCTTCATTTACGGCATTTTTTCACACTTGCCTTAAACTTTTACACAGTAATAATATACCGTATTTATCGGCGTATAACACGCACTTTTTCCCCCTTAAAATCGGGGGAAAGTCGTGGGTGCGTGTTATACGCCGATACCCAAAAAAAAAAAATGACAAAAATCGGTTGCGGCGCCGAAAAATGGCGACCGCGGCCGAAAAAAGGCCGAACCGCGGCCGAAAAAGGCCGGAAAAAGCCGAAGCGCGGCCGAAAAAGACCGACGCCGGCTGTTCAGCTCCGCTCGTAGTCCCGCCTCCCTGCGCTCGCTCCCGAAACCGCAGGGAGGCGGGACTCCGAGCGGAGCTAAACAGTCGGCTCGGTCTTTTTCGGCCACACTTCGGCCTTTTTCGGCCGCGGTTCGGTCTTTTTCGGCCGCGCATGCGCGGTATTTCTCGCGGCGGGAAATTTAAACGATAGCAAGCCGCAAATGACACTAGCAAGCTGCAAATGACGCCGGGCAAGCTACAAATGACGCCGGGCAAGTTACAAATGACGCTGGGCAAGTTACAAATGACGCTGGGCAAGTTACAAATGACGCTGGGCAGGTTGCAAATGACGCTGGGCAGGTTGCAAATGACGCTGGGCAGGTTGCAAATGACGCTGGGCAGGTTGCAAATGACGCTGGGAAAGGCTGCAAATGCCGCTGGGCAGGCTGCAAATGATGCTGGGAAAGGCTGCAAATGACGCTGGGAAAGGCTGCAAATGACGCTGGGAAAGGCTGCAAATGACGCTGGGAAAGGCTGCAAATGATGCTGGGAAAGGCTGCAAATGACGCTGGGAAAGGCTGCAAATGACGCTGGGCAGGCTGCAAATGACGCTGGGAAAAGCTGCAAATGACGCTGGGCAAGCTGCAAATGACGCTGGGCAAGCTGCAAATGACGCTGGGCAAGCTGCAAATGACGCTGGGCAAGGCTGCAATGACGCTTAAATGTAAGTTTTTTTTTTTTCCCTAAACTTCTCTCCTAAAACTTTTTTTCCTTAAAATTCCCTCCTAAACTTGGGGTGCGTGTTATACGCCGGTGCGTGTTATACGCCGATAAATACGGTATATATATATATATAAATATATAAATAAATTATATATATATATATATATATATATATATATATATATATATATATATATATTACTGTGTAAAAGTTTAAGGCCGGTATATATATATATAAATTTTCTTCCACTGTCCATAATTTCGAAACACCTGGTAGGATTTTGACTCTCAAGCATACTTTTTTTTTTGGATGTATGCGTATCTGTGTGCATTTGGAATTTAGCCTCGGGGAACACACATAACTGTGATTAAATAATTAGGTCAGTGGCTAAAGTAATGAGGGTAACATGTAACTATCCTGTCAAAGATAAATTGACCCCCATCCTTTCTTTGTATTTACAGTCCACACATGCAATTCAGACAAAATTGTTGTTTCCAGCATGCGTTCTGCCTAAATCTAGCACACTGTTGTGTTAAAAGGGTTGTAAAACCCTCAAGGTTTTTCACCTTAATGCATTCTATGCATTAAGGTGAAAAACATTCTGTAGTGCAACCCCCTGAACCCAATCTTTCCAGCAAGGGGAATGAGCACAGCAGCTCCAGCTGGTGTCTCGGGTCCTCATTGGATAGATTGATAGCAGCGGGAGCCATTGGCTCCTGCTACTTTCAATAAAATCCAATGACGCGGGAGCTGGGAAACGGGACCGAGTCCTGCTGTCTGTGTCAATGGACGCAGCAGCAGGACTCGGGAGTGTGCCCGTGGGAGTGCCCCCATAGAAACTGCTTTTCCGTGGGGGCACAGAAGAAGAGGAGGAGACAGGATCGCCACAGAGGGACCCCAGAAGAGGACGATCGAGGCCACTCTGTGCAAAACCCTTGCACAGAGGAGGCAAGTGTGACATGTTTGTTATTTATAAAAAAACAAAAAAACAAAAAACCTTTACAACCCATTTAAGACTAGTTACGGCCAGTTAACATAAACTACAAGTTGCTTAAAGCGGAGCTCCACTCAAAAGGGGAAGTTCCGCTTTAAGGACTTATTCCCCGTTCCTCTTGAACAATTGGCGGGGGCAGCAGGTACCCGCTTCCCACTTCTGTTCCGACTGCCACGGCGCTCAGAAACTGAATTTCTTCTCCCTCCCTCCCCCCCCTGCAGTCTTCTGGAAAACTGACAGGTCCCAGCAGACTGCATCCATCATTAACTTGACTTGCGCATGTGCAGTGGGCACCCGGCTGTGAAGTCGCAAGCTGTCACAGCTGGGTGCTTATAGTGAAGATGCGGGCGCCGAGGAAAGAAGACAGCGGGTTAGACCGACTGGGGTGAGTACACCGCTGGATCGTGGCACAGATGAGTGGCTGCTTTTTAACCACTTTCAGACCGGACCAATTTGCAGCCAAAGGACCAGGCCCCTTTTTGCGATTCGGCACTGCGTCGCTTTAACTGACAATTGCGCGGTCGTGCGACATGGCTCCCAAACAAAATTGATGTCCTTTTTTCCCACAAATAGAGCTTTCTTTTGGTGGTATTTGATCGCCCCTGCGGTTTTTATTTTTTGCGCTATAAACAAAAATAGAGCGACAATTTTGAAAAAAAATGCATTATTTTTTACTTTTTGCTATAATAAATATCCCCAAAAAATATATAAAAAAACATTTTTTTTCCTCAGTTTAGGCCGATACGTATTCTTCTACATATTTTTGGTAAAAAAAAATCGCAATAAGCGATTATTGATCGGTTTGCGCAGAAGTTATAGCGTTTACAAGATAGGGGATAGTTTTATAGCATTTTTACTAATAATTTTTTTTTTATTAGTAATGGCGGCGATCTGCGATTTTTTTTTGTGACTGCGACATTATGGCGGACACATCGGACATTTTTGACAAATTTTTGGGACCATTGTCATTTATACAACAATCAATGCTATTTAAATGCATTGATTCCTGTATAAATGACACTGGCAGTGAAGGGGTTAACCACAAGGGGGCAGTGTAAGGGTTAAGTATGCCTAGGGGTGTGTTTCTTACTGTGGGGGGGCGTGGCTGTCAGCTAGTGAATGCTGATCTCTGCTCCAATCACAGGGAGCAGAGATCGGCGTCACTAGTTGCTAGGCAGAACGGGGAGATGCTGTTTATCTCGGCATCTCCCCGTTCAGCCTTCCCGTGAGACGATCGCGGGTGTCCCCGCGGCGATCGAGCCCACGGGGACCGCGACCGGACTCACGGGGGTCCCGACCGGCGCGGGAGTGCGCCGCTCCCGGCGTGCTCCCGATGGCACGGACAGGCTAAAGGAGGGACTTATATATACGCCCTCCTGCCTGTACGTGCCATTCTGCCGACGTATATCGACGTGCGCCGGTCGGCAAGTGGTTAAAAGTCAGCACCTACAGTTTTTGTAGCTACCGACTTTTATTTTTTCTACAAGTGACTGGAACTCCTGTTTGATTTAACCACTTGCCGCCTGCCATTTAGCAAAATTACGGCGGCAAAGTGGTTTCGATATCCTGACCGGACCTCATATGACGTCACCAGGATATCAAGCCGCTGGTCGGTGGTGCGGTGTGTCAGTCTGACACACCACAACACGATCTAGGTAAAAAGTCTCTGAAGGAGCCTCTTTACCATGTGATCAGCTGTGTCCAATCACAGCTGATCACGATGTAAACAGGAAGAGCCGGTGATCGGTTTTTCCTCACTCGCGTCTGTCAAACGTGAGTAGAGGAAAGCCGATCGGCTGCTCCTCTGACAGGGGGGGTCTGTGCTGATCGATTATCAGTGCAGCCCCCACTGAGGATGCCCACACTGGACCACCAGGGATGTCACCACCAGGTATGACACCCTAGATCACCAGGGATGCCAATCGGTGCCCACAATAGATGCCAGTGCTCACAATAGATGCCAATCAGTGCTCACAATGGGCATCACTGATTGGCAGGCATTATTGTTTGGCACTGATTGGCATCCATCAGTACCATCTATTAGTGTACATCAGTGCCACATATCAGTGCCCATCCGTGCCACCTATCAGTGCCAATCAGTGCTGCCTTTCAGTGCCACCTATGTGTACCCATCAGTGCTGCATATCAGTGCCGCATATTAGTGCCCATCAGTGCCACCTCATCAGTGCCACCTCATTGGTGTCACCTCATCGGTGCCCATCAGTGCCGCCTTATCAGTGCCCGTCAGTGCAGCCCTATCAGTGCCCATCAGTGAAGGAGAAAACTTACTGATTTACAAAGTTTTGTAACAGAAAAAAAAAATTTGTTTAGTAGAAAATAAAAATCCCAGAAGTGATCAAATACCACCAAAATAAAGCTCTATTTGTGGGAACAAAATGATAAAAATTTTGTTTGGGTACAGTGTTGTATGACCGCACAATTGTCATTCAAAGTGTGACAGCACTGAAAGCTAAAAATTGGTCAGGGCTGGATGGTTTATAAGTGCCCGGTATTGAAGAGGCTAAAAGCATTCTAGAACATGTTTTTCCAGTCCAGCCAAAAGTTTTTATTTTTTTACAGTTATGGATATAGTGGTGAAAAATTTGAACTTTTGTCAGATTTTTTTGGGGAGATTTTCCTTCAACTCTGGTCTTTATGATACCAGGACAGAAATTGGGGAAAAGGTGTCGGTAAAAAAGGAGGACATGTATCATTATTAACCACTTCAGCCCCGGAAGATTTTACCCCCTTAAAGCGGAGTTCCATCCAAAAATGGAACATTCACTTTAAGTGAAGATGACCCCCTGACATGCCACATTTGGCTTTTGATTTTTTTTTGAGGGGGGGGGGATACCTTCTTGTTAGGGACATCCAGCTCCCGCTTCCTCCCGGGGCTCCACGGAGCCGGAATGAAGTTCACCTCTCCCCCTCCCTCTGTGCAATCTTCTGGGACACGTCACAGGTCCCAGGAGATTGCCTGGCCAATCACAGCGTTGATGGCGGTGATCTGTGATTTTTATTGGACTGCGACATTGCAGCGGAGAGATCGGACACTTTTGACACTATTTTGGGACCATTGGCATTTATACAGCGATCAGAGCTAAAAATAGCCACTGATTACTCTATAAATGTCACTGGCAGGGAAGGGGTTAAACACTAGGGGGCGATTAAGGGGTTAAGAGTGTTCCCTCAGTGTGTTCTAACTCTAGGGTGGATAGGCTATCACTGACATGACGGAGATCACTGTTCCCAATGACAGGGAAAAGAAGATCTCGGTCATGTAACTAGGCAAAACAGGGAAATGCTTTGTTTACAAAGGCATTTGCCCATTCTGCCTCTCTTCGCCGCGATAGCGGGCCGCCGGCGAACATCGAGTCCACGGGATCCACAGGCACGCACCCGTGGTGGGTGCGCCCGCTATCCTGCTTTTGCAGACTCGTGTACATGTACATCAGTTTGCGCAGGAGTGCCATTCTGCCAACGTATATCGGCGTGAGCCTGGTGACGAGTGGTTAAAAGTTATTATTGTATGGCAAATTGTTGTATTTTCCAATGCAGATTTCTGTCTTCTCCTGAAGGCTGGGGCAGCTCTTTAAACGGCTTGCCCTGGATCAGAGTCATGCATTGCTTTGTTGCCTCCATCACCATAGCAGCAAATGATGCCCTGCCTCTCTGCCCTACATCATATTGGCTGTTGTGGTGCTGGCAGCAGGCCTGCCTGCACCATAGCATCTCATGACTGATTCATGGTAAACTGGGTTCTGTGCTCGCGGTACCCCAGGGAGCTTCTCAGATCATTAAAAAAAAGGTTATTTTATTGCCTAGTCCTTGAAAATGTATGGAGAAATGAGCTCATCGATGTGCTACTTCTCTTTTCACTGTGTCCTCATAGAGTGAAAAGGGAACCAATCAGAAATAGCTTGATTCAAAAAGTTTTTTTTGTTCTTTTCTCTCTATAACTATTATAGAAACAAAATTGTTTGCACATACTAACCTGGCTGGTATGCAAATTCTCTCTGTCTGGAGTCAGCTTTTGGGTCTCAAGAGATCAGATGTACAATGGTCCTTGAAAACAATAGCACTGTGTGTCTATGTAAAGGGCTTTATCCTGTGCTCTTGTTACCTGTAAAGAGGATGTATTATCCCCTCAATTACTCTCAAGATCCACACCAGGGATCCTCAAACTACGGCCCTCCAGCTGTTGCAGAACTACACATCCCATGAGGCATTGTAAAACTCTGACATTCACAGACAGGACTAAGCATGATGGGAATTGTAGTTCCTGAACAACTGGAGGGCCATAGTTTGAAGACCCCTGATCCACACGATCGCAGTGATATCACATACAGTATGTGTGAGCTATTTGTTGTCTGTACCTATGGTAGGGCACAGAAACAATGGTGCACATTTTGCTTACAAAATAAACACACTGATAATAATTGAAAAAAATGTTTTTGAACATACCTAAAATACACTGGCCCTGACCTTTTGACCTTAACTTTCACCCCAGACACTGACCTACAGTGGTGTGAAAAAGTGTTTGCCCCCTTCCTCATTTCCTGTTCCTTTGCATGTTTGTCACACTTAAGTGTTTCGGAACATCAAACCAATTTAAACAATAGTCAAGGACAACACAAGTAAACACAAAATGCAATTTGTAAATGAAGGTGTTTATTATTAAAGGTGAAAAAAAATCCAAACCATCATGGCCCTGTGTGAAAAAGTGATTGCCCCCTTGTTAAAACATACTATAACTGTGGTTGTCCACACCTGAGTTCAATTTCTCTAGCCACACCCAGGCCTGATTATTGCCACACCTGTTCACAATCAAGGCATCACTTAAATAGGAGCTGCTTGACACAGTAAGGTCCACCAGAAGATCCTTAAAGGCTACACATCATGCCGAGACCCAAAGAAATTCAGGAACAATTGAGAAAGAAAGTAATTGAGATCTATCAGTCTGGAAAGGGTTATAAAGCCATTTCCAAAGCTTTGGGAATCCAGCGAACCACAGTGAGAGCCATTATCCACAAATGGCGAAGACATGGAACAGTGGTGAACCTTCCCAGGAGTGGCCGGCCGCCCAAAATTACCCCAAGAGCGCAGCGACGACTCATCCAAGAGGTCACAAAAGACCCCACAACAACGTCCAAGGAACTGCAGGCCTCACTTGCCTCAGTTAAGGTCAGCGTTCATGCCTCCACCATCAGGAAAAGACTGGGCAAAAATGGCCTGCATGGCAGAGTTCCAAGGAGAAAACCACTGCTGAGCAAAAAGAACATCAAAGCTCGTCTCAATTTCTCCACAACACATCTTGATGATCCCCAAGACTTTTGGGACAACATTCTGTGGACCGATGAGACAAAAGTGGAACTCTTTGGAAGGTGTGTGTCCAAGTATATCTGGCGTAGAAGGAACACTGCATTTCAGAAAAAGAACATTATACCAACAGTAAAATATGGTGGTGGTAGTGTGATGGTCTGGGGCTGTTTTACTGCTTCAGGACCTGGAAGACTTGCCGTGATAAAAGGAACTATGAATTCTGCTGTCTACCAAGAGATCCTGAAGGAGAACGTTCGACCATCTGTTCGTGTACTCAAGCTGAAACAAACTTGGGTTCTGCAGCAGGACAATGATCCTAAACACACCAGCAAGTCCACCACCGAATGGCTGAAGAAAAACAAAATGAAGACTTTGGAGTGGCCTAGCCAAAGTCCTGACCTGAATCCTATTGAGATGTTGTGGTATGACCTTAAAAAGGCCGTTCATGCTCGAGAACCCTCTAATGTAACTGAATTAGGACAATTCTGCAAAGATGAGTGGGCCAAAATTCCTCCAGGACGCTGTAAAAGCATCATTGCACGTTATCGCAAACGCTTGGTTGCAGTTGTTGCTGCTAAGGGTGGCCCAACCAGTTATTAGGTTTAGGGGGCAATCACTTTTTCACACAGGGCCATGATGGTTTGGATTTTTTTTCACCTTTAATAATAAACACCTTCATTTACAAATTGCATTTTGTGTTTACTTGTGTTGTCCTTGACTATTGTTTAATTGGTTTGATGTTCCGAAACACTTAAGTGTGACAAACATGCAAAGGAACAGGAAATGAGGAAGGGGGCAAACACTTTTTCACACCACTGTAGATTAAAGCCTGATCTTTTTAAATATTAATTGTTTTTACATACACTTTTGTTTGTTTACATTTTTCTCCTCTAGCAAGGAGCAAAAGATACAATGTATCTCTCTCCATTCAAGAAAAAAAGATACAGACAAAGGGTGGGCTGTACAGTGATTGACCACTGTGATAGCCAATCAGAGGCTATCAAAGTGATCTGGTGATCAGAAACCAGACCTCCCTGTTCTCAGTCGTAAGTATGAGACCCATTGGCGGCTGATGCTTAATATTTTCAGGGGGGGCAAGCCAACACCACCCCCCCCCCCCCCCCCCCCCCCCCCGTGTGGGAGACAGATGGGAGGGCGGCGATCAGAGGCCTCCTTACCTTAGCAGGCAGATGACAAGGATCCGGGGTAGGGCTGCTGCTCCAGCTACTTCTTGCTCCAGGGCTGTTGCTTCTCCTCCCGGCTGAACAGGAAGTGGGTCCTGAGTATGCTTTCTGATTGGCCGGGAGGAGAATCAGGAAGACAATAGCGAATATTAATTTGCTATTGCCACACAACTGGTTGGGTTCAGGGCGAGTGGGCAAGTGCTCTTCGCCCCGAGCCCACCCTTTTTTTAAGCCAATTAGAGCCTCAGGCTCTAATCATGTGCTTCACAGTCATGTGCATCCCCAGTGATGAGATCCAAAGTTATCATTGACAGCCCGGTCTCTGTTCTGGGAATGCGATGTGCAGTGCACACGGGTCAAATGTCAGGCGACTTCGGCCGGTTCAATAAAAAACAGCCAACATTCGGCCCGTGTGTGGATTAGCCGGCTTCTGTCAGATGAGCATGCTGAAAAACAGAACAAACATATTACAGCGCACACATGCAAAACTGACATTTACCTCCAGCAAGGCTATTTAAAAGCACCTAGACAGACATTTTCAAAAAACATTATCAAAAAATATGGGGATTTGGTCACACCATATTGCTATATGGTGCTTAAGCCCACTTACTGCGACAAAGTACCCCATAATTAGTGGGTCCTACACTATCCATAGATCGGGAGATCCTGCTTCTCTGAACCAAGGGAGCTATACTCATATGAGGTCTCCACCCATGATACAGGTGGTCACTAATTGAGGTACTTACTGAGTGGGGTGCTCCACCCAAAAGGATTTGGTCAAAATCCATACAATAGACAAAAGAGATATTTGGGGGGCACACCCTAAAAAATGCATAAAGTCGCAGTAAGTGGGCTTAAGCACCATATAGCAATATGGTGTGACCAAATCCCCATATTTTTTGATAATGTTTTTTGAAAATGTCTGTCTAGGTGCTTTTAAATAGCCTTGCTGGAGGTAAATGTCAGTTTTGCATGTGTGCGCTGTAATATGTTTGTTCTGTTGTATGGTCTTATGGCAGCACCATCTTTATGCATTTTTTAGGGTGTGCCCCCCAAATATCTCTTTTGTTCATGCTGAAAAACAGGCTCCCAATCAGCACTTACATTATGAGTGGAAATTACCTTTAAGGACACAAATGAAAAACAAATATCCAGCTGTGTTTTTTCTTCTCTGTCCGATAGCCACAATGCCTTGTAGCCATTCTCAATTACCAAAATGTAATTGGGCTACATTTTCTAAATTCTTTGTCAATCCAACGGGCAGTAGAGGCCACAATCTATTCACTCTGAATAAACCGAGCCTGGAGCATGTCTGGACTCAATGGCATGTTCACTAAAGTGAATACCAATATGGCAAATACGTTTCAAAAAAGAAAAACTGCATGCAGAACTAAACATACAATTTTTTATATGGATGAGTAAAAACACAAAGGTTTCTGGAGGAAATGCAGTTGTGAATTTCCCCTTGTCAGGATCAGAAGGAATGATAAACAGGCAGTTCAGTTAACATTAACCTCTTGACAACCTCATTGCCTACGCATGAGGCGGCAAAGTAGCCTCCCTGCACTGGATCACATACCTAGTACGTGATCCGCACACCTGCTGGCCTGGCTGTACTGTGATTTGTTACAACACATGCAGATCACTGGGTCTCAGCCCGTGATTGGCTGCCAGGACCCACCGATTGGCTCAGTCTTTCACCTAACACAGCTCTGTGATTGTAAACAATACAGAGCTGTGTTCGCTGACAGGGGAATAAAAACAAGATCCTTATTAAAAAGCACCACATATTACACATAGTTAGGAACACAGTTAACCCTTAGACAATCAAGTCTTTCAGGCTGTTGAAGCTCTCCTCTCTGTCGGCAACCACCCCCTTTGATCAGCTGGTTAATAAACCAGCCTGAAGGGGAAGTACCTACCTTCTACAATTAACCCCCTTCTCAACCTGCCCCTAGCGGACTCTCCACACCCTACATGTTTGTCCCATGATCTTTCCATTTCCATATAACATACACAGATTGCAGTGTTTCATTGCACTCGGCATCCTTGGTCAACCAACTCTAAAAATACATTCTCAGAATACATTTTTTCCCATAAGTCAGACTCAGTAAGTAAGATTATAATTAAACTTGTCAGTTGGATGTTTATGGAGGGCCCATAAGCCCAACAGTCACTGTCTGTAGGAACGGTCATTTAGGCAAGGTAAAACACCTACCTTAAAGAGAAACTCCAGGCTCCTTCAGAAAAATTTTTAAGTCAGCAGCTACAATTACTGTAGATGCTGACTTTTATTATAATGACCCTTACCCGTCCAGAAATCCTGCAATGTCCTCACCCAAGCTAATTCTTTAATCGACTTTGGGTGCAGACACTGGCATCGCTAGTAAGGGAAACAGGAAGTGAAGACTTATGGCTTCACAGCCTGTTTCCTACTGCACATGCATGACTCGCGCTGCACCTTGTGAATAGTCCCATAGTCTTCTGGGACATGTGACTTGTCGCAGAAGACTGCGGGTGAAGGAGGGTGGGCCGAAATTCTGGCTCAGTTTGCTGCAGCGATCTGAACCAGAAGTGGGAGTGGATACATGTCAAAACCAGGTACCTGCCCCCCCCCCCCCCCCCCCAAAAAGTGCCAACTGTGGCAGTCTCATCTCCTGTGTCTCTGTCCTTCTTCACTGTCCTCACTCATCGCCTGTGTCTCTGTCCTTCTTCACTGTCCTCACTCATCGCCTGTGTCTCTGTCCTTCTTCACTGTCCTCACTCATCGCCTGTGTCTCTGTCCTTCTTCACTGTCCTCACTCATCGCCTGTGTCTCTGTCCTTCTTCACTGTCCTCACTCATCTCCTGTGTCTCTGTCCTTCTTCACTCACCTCACTCCTCTCCGGTTTCTCTGTCCTTCTTCACTTACATCACTTATCTCCAGTGTTTCTGTACTTTACTGTCCTCACTCATCCCGTGTATTTGTCCTTTTTCACTGTCCTCACTCATCTCCTGTATCTTTGTCCTTCATTGTCCTCACTCCTCTCCTGTGTCTCTGGCCTACGGCACTGTCCCCATTCATCTCCTGTGTCTCTGCCCTACAGCACTGTCCTCACTTATCTCCTGTGTCTCTGCCCCATGGCACTGTCCTCATTCCTCTCCTGCATCTCTGTCCTTCACTTACATCACTTATTTCCAGTGTTTCTGTACTTTACTGTCCTCACTCATCCCGTGTCTTTGTCCTTCTACACTGTCCTCACTCATGTCCTGTGTCTCTGTCCTTCTTCGCTGTCCTCACTCATCTCCTGTGTCTCTCTCCTTCTTCACTTTCCTTACTTAACTCCTGTGTCTTTGACCTTTACTGTCCTCACTCATCTCCTGTGTCTCTGTCTTTCACTTACCTCACTTATCTCCAGTGTTTCTGTACTATACTGTCCTCACTCAGCCCGTATATATTTGTCCTTCTTCAATGTCCTCACTCATGTTCTGTGTCTCTGTTCTTCTTTACTGTCCTCACTCATCTCCTGTATCTAATTTCGAGCAAAGGTTCACTGCAAAACGGGTATTAGCACCCATGTGCAAACGTATTTAGAGTGCAAGCTGACAAGTGCATGCGCATGCACACGTACACGCCAGGCACTGGCATTGGCACCAAATGGCCTATTAAGCTGGACTGTTACATGAACAGATTGCTGAGTGGTCTTCAGCTAGTTCCTGCTTTACCAGTGCCCCGACCTTCTATCAGGGTTGCCAACCTCCAAACTTACAAAACAGGGAAAATTTACTGACTGAGCACATTTTTTACTGACAATCTGAAAAATGACAGAACTCCTATTGAAAACGAAGTCAATCAATGTATAAACAGTATAAACACGATATGGAGACATCGACAATACCCATAACAAGTAATTTGCTTGATTTACACTTAAAAAAGTCAACACAGCATGACAAATTACCAGCCCTTGATATTTACTGATAGTTGTAAAAATCATAGATTTTTAGAAACGGTCTGTAAATTTACTGACGGTGGCAAACCTGCCTGCTATATTTAAATGTACATGACCTGGCTGCTTGCCTCTGACCTGTCTTTGGATTCTTGCCTACCTATTGTGACCTCCGCTTGTACCTCCACTCCGCTTCTGCCTTATGTTCCTGCCTGTACCTCACTGCCCGGCTTTGAACCTCCCCCCGGCATGTATCCTGCCTCTGCTTAATGTACCTATACCTTGATGCCTGGCTGTTGATGAACCTTTGGCTTTTGTTCTGGCGTCGCACCTGTCCATTGATTAAATGTTACCATGTACTGGTCTCTGGTCCCTGTATGGTAATTCACAGTCATCCGGATCCTGAAACCAGCAGCTTGCGCTGCCTGCTATATAAATCCTCAGTCCTTATGCCCAGGGCCATGGATAAGGGGGTACAACCAGTCCTCCTGTATGGGGCTATAGCCAGCAGGGGGGCCCAGGCAGCAGGGTGAGTTGGATGTGGTCAGGGAGGGTAATTGGCTTGGCGGGGGGGGGGGCATTTACTGGAACCAATCCCCTGTATGGCTATCTCTGGAGCAGCTGAAAGCTGCTTTCTTCTACTCTTCCTCCCATTGGCTTTCAGCTGCTGCAGAGAAATCCATACAGAGGGTCCGTTCCAGTAATTGCCCCCCCCCCCCACCACACCAATCACCCTCCCTGTGCACCATACGTTTCCCCCTGCAGCCCAGGCCCCCCTGTGTGCCCCCCTACCCCCCGCAGTGCTTACGGCTTTCCTCCTCTCTTTCCTGCCGGCAGCTGCAAGCACACAATAGGATCCTTCAAGATGAAGAGTGGGGTAAAGGTCTAGTAAATGTCATATTTACCAGCCCCTTCCTTTCTTGAGTGAACACAATGAATGATAGGTAATGATAATTCATAACTGAAGCATTGGCTGTGATTTCTAACAGCAGCCATGATTGTGCCACTCTGTGTTCTAACACCTCCTGTCACCATTACCAGCTTTTTTGGAGAAGAGGTACAAGAGAAGCCCCCTCTTCAGCTTGATCTCCACCATGTATGTGACACAAGCCCACATTGACACACCCAGAAGTGTTGGCTTTTCAGCAGACTAATTTTTCATAAATGGATCTGGGTTTGGCAGCACGGGCAGCAAAAGAGGTAAGCATGGTCACTCATCTTTTACAAGGAAAGCTTGACTGGCAAAGTCAGAGTTGCTTTATGAGAATACATTTTCCATCATACTGACACTTCCAACTTTGGTTCCTTGTAAAATTAATTTTCCCTCAATTATAAAAAAAATTAAAAAATTACAAAAATCTTGGGACAAAACAGAAAATAACATGGAATTGTTGCCCAAGGTGACCTTTTTGTCTTTTTAATTTTCTAAAAATGAAAGAAGAAATGTGATTGGTCACTTTTGGCTCAGAATTTGATCCCATTTATTTTTTTCACCATTTCCAGTATTTCCAGTGGGAAGACAGAGCTAGATTCTCCCTTCTTGGGTCACTAGTTATTTAAGTCAAAGCCACTCCTGTTTCCTCTCTCCCCTCCCTGCACTGTCTTTACTTCACTTCACATTCACTTCTGTCTGGACGCAACTCCAGCAGGCAACATGGAAAATCAAGTATTTTTGTCCTTCGTCTTCTACGGCACCCTCCTAATCCTGAAAATGTATACCTTGGCTATAATAACAGGGCAGATCCGGCTACGCAAAAAAGTAAGTCTCACACTTTTATTTTTTTTTCCCTGTCCCTGTAAATGCAGTATATTTTTAAAGTACCGGTAGATGTTTGAAAACGTATCTATTGAATCTGTGAATAGTTTGTAACACTTGAAAAGCCCCAGGGGCTCATGAATGCAACTTTCAATTTTTCCAGTGAATTCATGTGCTAAAAAAAAGTCATTCCAAAAATTTGAAGGGGGATTTGAAACAGCAAACAAAAGAAACCACGCAGCAAGCGGTAGACAGCAGCTGTCTCTCTTATCCTCTTAGGCTGCTGTTTGTCACTTTGCGTGCCGATGATGGTAAATACAGTGCCATTAATAGGAAGGGATGTCAACAACTGGCAGAAAAAACGCAGTCAGTGCTTGGTGAATGTGAATGTGGTGAATGTTGGCTGCAGTGTGGGCTACGCAACGGATTTAACCCTTTCAGGTACAGCTGTTTGCAGCACACTGCTGGTACCCAGTTGTTAAATTCACACTTGGCACAGCATGCGTGCCTGAATTCAGTGGCGGCCTGTCAATAAGTGACGCAGGGGCACCGCCCCCCCTCAAAGTTTTAACATGTTAAAAACAATTATTCATATATATATATATATATATATATATATTATCATTTATTAACCACTTCACCCCCGGAAGGTTTCACCCTTTATGGTTGAACTAGATGGACTTGTGCCTTTTTTCAACTTGACTAACTATATAACTATGTAACCCCCTTTCATGACCAGGCCATTATTTGCGATACGAGCACTTTGTTGCTTTAACTACTTGCTTACTGGGCACTTAAACCCCCCCTCCTTCCCAGACCAATTTTCAGCTTTCAGCGCTGACACACTTTGAATGACAATTGCGCGGTCATACAACACTGTACTCAAATTACATTTTTATCATTTGTTCCCACAAATAGAGCTTTCTTTTGGTGGTATTTAATCACAGCTGGGATTTTTATTTTTTGCTAAACAAACAAAAAAAAGATGGGAAAAAAAACATGTTTCATAGTTTGTTATAAAATTTAGCAAACAGGTAATTTTTCTCCTTCATTGATATGCGCTGATTAGGCTGCACTGGTGGGCACTGATAGGCACAGATAAGGTGGCACTGATAGGCACAGATAAGGCGATACTGATGGGCACAGATAAGACGGCACTGATGGCCACTGATAAGATGGTACTGATGGGTGGCACTGATGGGTGGCACTGATAGGTGGTACTGATGGGTACCACTGATAGATGGCACTGATGGGCACTAATAGGTGGCACTGATAGGTGGCACTGATGGGCACAGGTAGGTGACCCTGATGGGCAGCACTGTTGATGAGGCACTGATTGGTGACACTGATAGGTGGCACTGTGGGCACTGATAGGTGGCACTGGCAGGTGGCACAGGTGGGCACAGATGAGCTGGCAGCAGCTCTCTTTAATCGGGACCGATGTCCCTCTGAGAGCCGCTGGCAATCGGCTTTTTTTTTCTCCTCCATTGATATGCGCTGATGAGGCGGCACTGGTGGGCACTGATATGCTGCATTGGTGGGCACTGATAGGCACAGATAAGGTGGCACTGATAGGCACAGATAAGGCGATACTGATGGGCACAGATAAGACGGCACTGATGGCCACTGATAAGATGGTACTGATGGGTGGCACTGATGGGTGGCACTGATGGGTGGCACTGATAGGTGGTACTGATGGGTACCACTGATAGATGGCACTGATGGGCACTAATAGGTGGCACTGATAGGTGGCACTGATGGGCACAGGTAGGTGACCCTGATGGGCAGCACTGTTGATGAGGCACTGATTGGTGACACTGATAGGTGGCACTGTGGGCACTGATAGGTGGCACTGGCAGGTGGCACAGGTGGGCACAGATGAGCTGGCAGCAGCTCTCTTTAATCGGGACCGATGTCCCTCTGAGAGCCGCTGGCAATCGGCTTTTTTTTTCTCCTCCATTGATATGCGCTGATGAGGCGGCACTGGTGGGCACTGATATGCTGCATTGGTGGGCACTGATAGGCACAGATAAGGTGGCACTGATAGGCACAGATAAGGCGATACTGATGGGCACAGATAAGACGGCACTGATGGCCACTGATAAGATGGTACTGATGGGCCCTGATGGGTGGCACTGATAGGTGGTACTGATAGGTACCACTGATAGATGGCACTGATGGGCACTAATAGGTGGCACTGATGGGCACAGGTAGGTGACCCTGATAGGCCGTACTGTTGATGTGGCACTGATTGGTGATACTGATTGGTGACACTGATTGGTGACACTGATAGGTGGCACTGTGGGCACTGATAGGTGGCACTTGGGCATTGGTAGGTGACGCTGGTGGGCACTGGTAGGCAGCACTGGCAGGTGGCACAGGTGGGCACAGATGAGCTGGCAGCAGCTCTTTTTAATCGGGATCGATGTCCCTCTGAGAGCCGCTGGCAATCAGCTTTTTTTTTTCTCCTCCATTGATATGCGCTGATGAGGCGGCACTGGTGGGCACTGATATGCTGCATTGGTGGGCACTGATAGGCACAGATAAGGTGGCACTGATAGGCACAGATAAGGCGATACTGATGGGCACAGATAAGACGGCACTGATGGCCACTGATAAGATGGTACTGATGGGTGGCACTGATGGGTGGCACTGATGGGTGGCACTGATAGGTGGTACTGATGGGTACCACTGATAGATGGCACTGATGGGCACTAATAGGTGGCACTGATAGGTGGCACTGATGGGCACAGGTAGGTGACCCTGATGGGCAGCACTGTTGATGAGGCACTGATTGGTGACACTGATAGGTGGCACTGTGGGCACTGATAGGTGGCACTGGCAGGTGGCACAGGTGGGCACAGATGAGCTGGCAGCAGCTCTCTTTAATCGGGACCGATGTCCCTCTGAGAGCCGCTGGCAATCGGCTTTTTTTTTCTCCTCCATTGATATGCGCTGATGAGGCGGCACTGGTGGGCACTGATATGCTGCATTGGTGGGCACTGATAGGCACAGATAAGGTGGCACTGATAGGCACAGATAAGGCGATACTGATGGGCACAGATAAGACGGCACTGATGGCCACTGATAAGATGGTACTGATGGGCCCTGATGGGTGGCACTGATAGGTGGTACTGATAGGTACCACTGATAGATGGCACTGATGGGCACTAATAGGTGGCACTGATGGGCACAGGTAGGTGACCCTGATAGGCCGTACTGTTGATGTGGCACTGATTGGTGATACTGATTGGTGACACTGATTGGTGACACTGATAGGTGGCACTGTGGGCACTGATAGGTGGCACTTGGGCATTGGTAGGTGACGCTGGTGGGCACTGGTAGGCAGCACTGGCAGGTGGCACAGGTGGGCACAGATGAGCTGGCAGCAGCTCTTTTTAATCGGGATCGATGTCCCTCTGAGAGCCGCTGGCAATCAGCTTTTTTTTTTTTCCTCACGCTATCAGCGCATGGAGAAAAAATAGCCAATTACCGGCTCTGTTTACATCACATGATCAGCTGTCATTGGCTGACAGATGATCACGTAGTAAGGGGTCAGGATCTCACAGACTCGCTGATCACAGAGCGCGCCACGCGCTCCCTGCAGGGGGCGTGCAGGCCGCTCGGGTCAATAGACGTCCTCCCGGCAAAGTAGGTCCGCGATGTAGCCGTCATTCGGCTATAGCGCGGATCTGAAGAAGTTAACTATTGCGCAGTCATGCAATGCTGTGCCCAAACAAATTTTATGTCCCTTTTTTCCCACAAATAGAGCTTTCTTTTGGTGGTATTTGATCACCTCTGCGGTTTTTATTTTCTGCGCTATAAACAAAAAAAGACAGACAATTTTGAAAAAAATATATATATTTTTTTTACTTTCTGCTATACAACATATCCAATAAATTAAAAAAAAAATCTAATTTCTTCATCAATTTAGGCCAATATGTATTCTGCTACATATTGTTGGTTAAAAAATCCCAATAAGTGTAAATTAATTGGTTTGTGCAAAAGTTATCGTGTCTACAAACTATGGAATATTTTTATGGCATTTTTTATTTTTACTAGTAATGGCGGTGATCAGCGATTCTTAGCAGGACTGCAACATTGCGGGGGGGGGGGGGGGACAAATCGGACACTAAGTGACACTTTTTGGTGACCAGTGACACCAATACAGTGATCAGTGCTAACAAAAAATGCACTTTCACTGTACTAATGACACTGGCAGGGAAGGGGTTAACATCAGGGGCAATCGAAGGGTTAAGTGTGCTCCTTGGGAGTGATTTCTAACTGTGTGGGTGGGTGGCTTAACTGGAGGAAAAGACACATCCATGTTCCTGCTTAGCAGAAATACAAGATCTCCATCTTCCTCTCTGACGGAACGACGATCTGCCTTGTTTACATAGGCAGAACATCGTTTTGCCTCTCCTTTTAATGATCGGCCGGTCCCGGCGGACATTGTGTCTACCGAACCTGCTGATTGGCTCTCGCTGTGTCCAATCACAGCGGAAGCGGGTCGCCGGCGGTGCACGCCCCAGACCCAGAAGAAGCCACAACATACAGGTACGTTGCTTCGCACATCCATGCCACCCTGCCGCAGTAAATGTGTGGTGGGCGGTCCGGAACTGGTTAAAAAAGAATAATAATAAAAAAAAAAAACAGTATTTCGTAACAAATTTTTTTTTCGTTCATATGTGTGCTGGACTAATCAGTGTCTATTAGGTCCATAAACTTTTGTGATTTGAGGCAGAGCTTGTTTCAGATTGTCCTCTATGCCCCAAATGCTCCCACTTTTGATTTTCGCAAATCAATGTTGTTTTTATATTTTTGGTCTCATGTGATTGGACGGTTCACAAAGCGTAGGACGGGGCTTTGAGCGTCATTGTGCCACTTCCGGTTTCCGGCTTCTCGTCCGGGGCACACTGTGTATTGCATGCAATTGTTTCTTCTACATCCATGTAAGTGAGTTTTAATCACCTGATAAATAGCTATTTACAGTCCCGCACTACTAACAGTTTAATGTTTCAGTTTGTTTGCGCCAGCCGCCACTAGATGTTGTGTTTTCACCTTGAAGAGTCAATGCGTGTTTTGTCACATTTATTTGCATGCATTTTATACTTAAAACAAAAAAAAAAAAGAATAGGTTATATATAATATCTGCTGGTTATATGCTCTGCTGCGTTAAAACAAGATGTATTGAATTAACATGCATTTCTACACTCAAACGCTAGAGTGACCCTGTCAGTTTAATAAAATATCCAGATTAAAGCGACACTAAAGAATGTCCTTATTCTCCAAAAATAATCCATACACATCCACTACTTAAAGCGGTAGTAAAACGCTGTGGGTTTTTTTATTTTATTTTTTTATTTGGAACCTGCGAGGCAAAGCCATAATGTGCTAGCATGCATCGCATACTAGCACATTATGTGACACTTACCTAGAACAAACCCTTCCAGTGGCAAGCTGTCAAGGCTTATTTCTTCACCCATCTTCCTTCTGGGTTCGCAGACATCGGCTGCATGAGTGGCCGGAGCCGCGATGACGTCACTCCCGCGCATTCATGCCGGAGCCATCGCTTACGGCACAGGACTCTGAAGGAAAGGCTCGGGTGGCCGTTCATTCTGAGCGCATGTGCCGGTGATGTAACCAGCAGCATGTACAGTAAATATCTCCTAAACAGTGTACGCTTAGGAGACATTTACAGTACCAATAGGTAAGCCATGTTATAGGCTTTCCTATAGGTACAAATTATGCATGGGAGTTTACTCCCACTTTAATGGCCCTGTAACCTATTTTTTATGAAATAGTTTTATAAACCCGAGTTCAGTGTCACTTTAACCACTTCCTGCCCAGTCAATAGCTTATTGACGTCCGGGAAGTGGTTCTGTTATCCTGACTGGGTGTCATATGATGTCCAGCAGGATAACATGCCAGCACCAGCCCGCGGGGGCACGCAGTGCGGCGATCGCGAGTGCGGTGTGTCAGTCTGACACGCCGCATCTCTGATCCTTATAAGAAGCCTCTGCCAGAGGCTTCTTACCACGTGATCAGCTGTGACCAATCACAGCCGATCATCACGTGAACCAGGAAGTGCCGGTAAACGGCATTCCTTGGTTCGCGCTGACAGGGAGAGCCGATCAGTGCCGCCTATCAGTGCCTATCAGTACTGCATATCAGTGCCGCCTATTGGTGCCCATCAGTGCTGCCTATCAGTGCCCATCAATTCTACATATCAATGCCTCCTCATCAGTGCCCATCAGTGCCACTTTATCAGTGCCAACTCATCATTGCCCATCAGTGCCGACTCATCAGTTCCACCCTATCAGTGCCCGTCAGTGAAGGGCAAAACAACATTTTATGAAAGAAACTAAAAAAACCCTATTTAAAAATGTTGGCCTTTTTTAGTTTGTTTAGCAAAAAAAAAAAAACCGCAGAGGTGATCAAATACCACCAAGAGAAAGCTCTATTTGTGGGAAGAAAATTATAAAAATTTAGTTTGGGTACAGTGTTGTATGACCGCGCAATTGTCATTCAAAGTGTGACAGCGCTGAAAGCTGAAAATTGTCCTGGGCAGGAAGGGGCGTAAGTGCCTGGTATTGAAGTGGTTAACCACTTTAGCCCTGGAAGGATTTAACCCCTTAATGACCAGGCCATTTTTTGCGATACCGCACTGCGTTATTTTAACTGACCATTGCATCGTGCAACGTTGTACCCAAATAAAATTGATGTCCTTTTTTCCCCCACTAATAGAGTTTTCTTTTGGTGGTATTTGATCACCTCTGCGGTTTTCATTTTTTGCAGTATAAACAAAAAAATAGCAACAATTTTGAAAAAAGAAAACAATATTTTTTACTTTCTGCTATAAAACATATCCAATAAAAATATATAAAAATTCTAATTTCTTCTTCAATTTAGGCAAATTTTTATTCTGCTGCACATTTTTGGTAAAAAAAAATCCCAATAAGTGTATATTGATTGGTTTGCGCAAAAGATATTGCGTCTACAACTAAGGGATAGATTTAAGGATTTTTTTTTTTTTTTTTACTAGTAATGTTGGCGATCAGCAATTTTTAGTTGGACTGCGACATTGTGGCGGACAAGTTGAACACTAAGTGACACTTTTTTGGGACCAGTGACACCAATACAGTGATCAGTGCTAAAAAAATGCACTGTCACAGTATAAATTACACTGGCAGGGATGTCAGGGGCAATCAACATCAGGGGCAATCAAAGGGTTAAATGTGTTCCCTGGGAGTGTTTTCTAACTGTGTGGGGGATGCTGACACTGGACAAAGAGAGAGATCTGAGTTCCTGATTAGTAGGAATCACAGATCTCTCTCCCCCTGTCTGACAGAATGACAGTCTGCCTTGTTTACATACTCTGCTGATTGGCTCCCGCTGTGTCCAATCACAGCAGGAGTGGGTCGCCGGCAGCATGTACACCCCAGACCAGGGAGCACAAACAACATACAGGTACGTTGTTTCGCACAGCCGGGCCACCCTACTGCAGTATATGTGTAGTGGGTGGTCCGGAAGTAGTTAAAGTTCCCTGCATTAGAAAAAGCATTCCGTTTTGTTGTAGCAAAACTCGCTTTGTTGCATGAAAATGCATGTCAAGTTGAAATCCCATTATTTTATAGCTGAATTATTAATATTATACAGAATATACAGTATATAGTGCCAACAGTTTACAACATGAGGGCAGAAAGTACAATTACAATACAGGAGGAATCAGAGGGCTCTGCTTGTTAGAGCTTACAATCTAACAGGGAGGGTCAAGTGATACAAAAGGTAATAACTGTGGGGGATGAGCTGATGGAGAAAATAAAATGACAGTTGTTAGGTGGAGCCAGGATAGGCTTCTCTGAAAAGAAGGATTTTCAAGGATCATCTAAAAGCAGAGTAGGATATAATTGGACAGATTGAGGTAGGGAGTTCCATAGAATGGGAAAGGTTCTGATGGAAGGAATTGAGCAAGATGATCAATCAGAAATTCATACAAACTTTATTTCTGATAGCAAAGTCACAAGCAGTAGAAAATATATATCCAACTCCTTTTGCGGGCCAAGCTTGCTTGTTAAAAATCCAACAACTGTGGTATAACCTCCAAGCACAATCTATGTGATTAAATCCAGGGGGAGGAGCCATCCTGTGCATAGGTTTGCACGAATGAAGTAACGGCGGTCCGCCATCACTGACGCTCTACATGCCTGTTTTCATGCTTATATTTGCGGCAACACATGTGAGCGCACATCTTATCTAGTAAACAGTCTTTTAAGAGTGGTAACGAAGAGCACTTAGATTGGTTTAAGTTTTCTCTATATCATCCATTTGGTACTTCTTATCTGATTGGAGCGTTGGTGATCCCTGATTTCTCTCTTGTGGAGACATAAGCAAGTTTTACTTCCTTGTAATTTAGGGGTCCATCCGATTTGGTAAGCGCTCATCTTATAGCCGGTGGAGGGATTGTCACTTATCACAAAGAGAGGATTGAAGTCACCCTTCTCACATGGCTTTCATCATTATCTATTATGGGACTTGTGGTTCCTTATAGGATTGGTTGTTTTATAACCGATGGACATTACAGACATTGCGCTGCACTTATTTTTATCTTTACATAAATACAGTATACTTATCTCTTTGGTGACCCTGTTGCTTCCCATCTCTCCATTCCATGGCTGTAGCCTCTCTTTGGCATTTGACACTTCAGGAAGTGTCAAATGTTTGTAAACTCTGCCATGCACTGTGGTTCTGTTTTCCGACCCCTATGTCATTGCTGAGTCTGGTAGTGCCGTAGGGGATCAGAGGATGGAGCATGTAGATCGGTACCCATAGGCATCCAACACTCCTGTAAGTGTCAAATGCTGAAGACAATGATGAAGGCTACAGCAATAAATGAATACTGTTCTACCTCTTCTCTTGCAGAGAACTGTAAATTCAGCATGGCTGCTTTGCCCAGTTGATTTGTATGATACTTCTATGATTACTATGAAAAATTGAGAAGGGATAGGGAAAAGGGATTATAACGGTGCCAAGAAATATAATAGTTACAAAGAATACATAAAAAGATTTAAATTTTATTTGATACAAAAATTAAAACACAAAATGCATACATAGGTGTGTACATCATAAAAAGACAAGGAAATATACAGTGGTGTGAAAAAGTGTTTGCCCCCTTCCTCATTTCCTGTTCCTTTGCATGTTTGTCACACTTAAGTGTTTCGGATCAAACCAATTTAAACAATAGTCAAGGACAACACAAGTAAACACAAAATGCAATTTGTAAATGAAGGTGTTAATTATTAAAGGTAAAAAAAAATCCAAACCATCATGGCCCTGTGTGAAAAAGTGATTGCCCCCTAAACCTAATAACTGGTTGGGCCACCCTAGCAGCAACAACTGCAACCAAGCGTTTGCGATAACGTGCATGAGGCTTTTACAGCGTCCTGGAGGAATTTTGGCCCACTCATCTTTGCAGAATTGTCCTAATTCAGTTACATTAGAGGGTTTTCGAGCATGAACGGCCTTTTTAAGGTCATACCACAACATCTCAATAGGATTCAGGTCAAGACTTTGGCTAGGCCACTCCAAAGTCTTCATTTTGTTTTTCTTCAGCCATTCGGGGGTGGACTTGCTGGTGTGTTTAGGATCATTGTCCTGCTGCAGAACCCAAGTTCGTTTCAGCTTGAGTACAAGATGGTCGGACATTCTCCTTCAGGATCTCTTGGTAGACAGCAGAATTCATAGTTCCTTTTATCATCTTCCAGGTCCTGAAGCAGCAAAACAGCCCCAGACCATCACACTACCACCACCATATTTTACTGTTGGTATAATGTTCTTTTTCTGAAATGCAGTGTTCCTTCTACGCCATATACTTGGACACACACCTTCCAAAGAGTTTTTTGTCTCATCGGTCCACAGAATGTTGTCCCAAAAGTCTTGGGGATCATAAGATGTGTTGTGGAGAAATTGAGACGAGCTTTGATGTTCTGCTCAGCAGTGGTTTTCTCCTTGGAACTCTGCCATGCAGGCCATTTTTGCCCAGTCTTTTCCTGATGGTGGAGGCATGAACGCTGACCTTAACTGAGGCAAGTGAGGCCTGCAGTTCCTTGGACGTTGTTTGGGGTCTTTTGTGACCTCTTGGATGAGTCGTCGCTGCGCTGGGTAATTTTGGGCGGCCGGCCACTCCTGGGGGGGGTGTGATAATGGCTCTCACTGTGGTTCGCTGGATTCCCAAAGCTTTGGAAATGGCTTTATAACCCTTTCCAGACTGATAGATCTCAATAGTTCCTGAATTTCTTTGGGTCTCGGCATGATGTGTAGCTTTTAAGGATCTTCTGGTGGACCTTACTGTGTCAAGCAGCTCCTATTTAAGTGATGCCTTGATTGTGAACAGATGTGGCAATAATCAGGCCTGGGTGTGGCTAGAGAAATTGAACTCAGGTGTGGACAACCACAGTTATAGTATGTTTTTTCACACAGGGCCATGATGGTTTGGATTTTTTTTTCACCTTTAATAATCACCTTCATTTACAAATTGCATTTTGTGTTGTCCTTGACTATTTTTTAAATTGGTTTGATGTTCCAAAACACTTAAGTGTGACAAACATGCAAAGGAACAGGAAATGAGGAAGGGGGCAAACACTTTTTCACACCACTGTACATATGAAACAAGCCCTTTTTTGGGGATACAATTTATCCCAATGTACCTTATTGATATTTTTTTTTTCATTTCTGTGGGGGGGGGTGGCTGGGGGGGGGGGGGGGGGGGGGGGGGTCTCAGTGCTATAGCCGCCATCGGGGTTATTAGGGTAGGTATTGGGGTGTGCAGGGTTTACCAGCCATGGGGAGCAATTCACAGCAGTATTTATAAAATATGTTTTATTCCCTATATATATTAATTATCATCAATATGTAGTTTCTGTGTGCTTTTTTTCTGTTTTCTTACTTAGAATCTACATTTTGTACAGGTCAATAACACCATTTACCCTGAAGAAGCCAATGTTTTGGCGAAAACATGTAGGGACTCATTACCTGTAACTTACATTGGCCAATTAACATCCGGCTTGTTTCATATGTAGATTTCCTTGTCTTGTTATGGTTTACACACCTATGCATGCATTTTGTGTTTTAATTTTTGTATCAAATAAAATGTAAATCTTTTTATGTATTCTTTGTAACTATCATATTTCTTGGCACCATTATAATCCCTTTTCCCTATCCCTTCTCAATTTTTCTAAACAAAATTTGGGATGAGGTGCCTTACATTTTGAGGACTTTTCAGTCATACTTCATTTTTTTTTATGATTACTATACTTACTCTGCAGTAAATGATTGCATTATATCTCTGGGAACAGCTTAAAATGCAGCCAAACAACACGGCACAACAAATGCACTGTAACATGGCACAGATAAGCTGCCAAGACATGTTGGGTCTTGAAGTTGGTCAATAATAAGAGATTCATGGATTGTCTATGACATTCTCGGACAAAACGTTTCAGTGACATATCTACCCCTTGAACATTCTTTACAAATTTTGAAATGTTTGAAACTATAGATGGGTTGCAGAAAAAAAAAATCAATCAATTCAGGCCACGGAGCTAATGTGTTGTCCCGGCCAGAATAACATACGGTACTTACAGTGCCTTGCGAAAGTATTCGGCCCCCTTGAACTTTTCAACCTTTTGCCACATTTCAGGCTTCAAACATAAAGATATAAACTTTTAATTTTTTGTGAAGAATCACCAACAAGTGGGACACAATTGTAAAGTGGAACGAAATCTATTGGATTTTTAAAACTTTTTTAACTAATAAAAAAATGAAAAGTGGGGCGTGCAAAATTATTCGGCCCCCTTGCGTTAATACTTTGTAGAGCCACCTTTTGCTGCGATTACAGCTGCAAGTCGCTTGGGGTATGTCTCTATCAGTTTTGCACATCGAGAGACTGAAATTCTTGCCCATTCTTCCTTGCAAAACAGCTCGAGCTCAGTGAGGTTGGATGGAGAGCGTTTGTGAACAGCAGTTTTCAGCTCTTTCCACAGATTCTCGATTGGATTCAGGTCTGGACTTTGACTTGGCCATTCTAACACCTGGATACGTTTATTTGTGAACCATTCCTTTGTAGATTTTGCTGTATGTTTGGGATCATTGTCTTGTTGGAAGATACATCTCCGTCCCAGTCTCAGGTCTTTTGCAGACTCCAACAGGTTTTCATCCAGAATGGTCCTGTATTTGGCTGCATCCATCTTCCCCTCAATTTTAACCATCTTCCCTGTCCCTGCTTAAGAAAATCAGGCCCAAACCATGATGCTGCCACCACCATGTTTGACAGTGGGGATGGTGTGTTGAGGGTGATGAGCTGTGTTGCTTTTACGCCAAACATATCGTTTTGCATTGTGGCCAAAAAGTTCGATTTTGGATTCATCGGACCAGAGCACCTTCTTCCACATGTTTGGTGTGTCTCCCAGGTGGCTTGTGGCAAACTTTAGACGAGACTTTTTATGGATATCTTTGAGAAATGGCTTTCTTCTTGGGACTCTTCCATAAAGGCCAGATTTGTGCAATGTACGACTGATTGTTGTCCTATGGACAGACTCTCCCACCTCAGCTGTAGTTCTCTGCAGTTCATCCAGAGTGATCATGGGCCTCTTGGCTGCATCTCTGATCAGTCTTCTCCTTGTCTGAGCTGAAAGTTTAGAGGGACAGCCAGGTCTTGGTAGATTTGCAGTGGTCTGATACTCCCATTTCAAAATGATCGCTTGCACAGTGCTCCTTGGGATGTTTAAAGCTTGGGAAATCTTTTTGTATCCAAATCCGGCTTTAAACTTATCCACAACTGTATTACGAACCTGCCTGGTGTGTTCCTTGGTCTTCATGATGCTCTCTGCGCTTTCAACAGAACCCTGAGACTATCACAGAGCAGGTGCATTTATACAGAGACTTGATTACACACAGGTGGATTCTATTTATCACCATCAGTCATTTAGGACAACATTGGATCATTCAGAGATCCTCGCTGAACTTCTGGAGTGAGTTTGCTGCACTGAAAGTAAAGGGGCCGAATAATTTTGCACGCACCACTTTTCAGTTTTTTATTTGCTAAAAAAGTTTAAAATATCCAATAGATGTCGTTCCACTTCACAATTGTGTCCCACTTGTTGGTGATTCTTCACAAAAAATTTAAATTTTATATCTTTATGTTTGAAGCCTGAAATGTGGCAAAAGGTTGAAAAGTTCAAGGGGGCCGAATACTTTCGCAAGGCACTGTATTGCTAGCAGTTATAGCCGCTGGAAACAATCGCATGAAAAAGCTGTTATGCAGGTGGTACCCAAGTTTATTGATCTTGACTTGGGTACAATCAGCCTGCCCATACATGGTTCGAATCTTGGCCGGCCCATGCTGAACCTGCCGAGATTCAAACAGTCTATGGCCAGCTTAAAATGTCTGTGTTACCCCCAGTGAACAGTTTGTATTATTATTCAGTAATAAAAGCCAGGATTTAATTAATTAATATGGGCATCACAAACATTTTTTCTTGCTAGTTTTTTTTTTTGTGATACAAACCACATTACGATTCAAGCCTCGTACATACTACAAGTTTTTTTCAACCACTGGGTTGAACGAAAAAAACTGACAGTTCAGGTCGGAGCCACTGTAATAACAATCCGATGTTAGTACATCAATCTCCCCTGCTGATTTATTGTGTTCAAGGGGGCGCCATTGGCTGAGAGCACTGATCGGGAGTCGGTCGGTAGACATTTTTTTGGTCTTGCCCCTTTCGACAGAAGCCGACGGAACGGACCGGCTGCAGCACACATGGGCCGAATGTTGGCCGGTTACTATTGAACTGGCCGGTGCCACCTGACATATGGCTCATGTGTACTAGGCTTTGCTGTGTGAGATGATATTACCATGCTGAACACTGCTAGCAATAATCTTAACATTTCAAGGTTTTGGATAGTGGAGGTGGTGGTTAGTCCCCCTGTCAGATTTTTTTGGGCTCCTTGAAACATAGAGGATATCTCTCCAAAGTGGGGTGAAACCCCCTCCTAGATAATTGTAACTGGAATAGATGGTCCCTATTAGAAAAAATCCTCTTTCCTCCTATTCAGGTGACAATTTTCAAATGTTGGATTTCCAATTGTTTCTTTTCCATTAAAAATTGTTACCAGGGCAAATAGGAAAGCAATTTTTCCCCAGCAGGGACAAAACAAAAATAAAAAACTTAACAGGGGTTTTAACCCTTTTATTATTACATCAAAACTTAAAGCTGAAGTCCAAATATAGCAATGTTTACATTGTTGCATTGGTCCAGCTAGGACCAGTGTAAGTACTGTATGTATGTGCCATACCTGGTCGATCTCTGCGGAAACTGGAAATCACCACCACTATTACAGTGATTGGCTGGCTTCTAGGTCCTATGCCAAATAGCTGCCCTGCTGCTTACCGAACACAGGAGGTTGCCCACTTTGCACAGGTGCCATTAAGAGAACACTATGCATTTTCTCAATGAATGCAATATGTTCTCTGATTGAAGTGGAGATTGTGACATAACCACCCCATATATCCACCTCATCCAATCAGAGAATGCTTTGCATTCATTGATAAAATGCAAAGTGTTCCCTGAATGGAGGCTGGAAACTAGTATAAATCACCGGAGTAGCTATACCTACTAACGTGATTTCAAGCTTGAACGGGGTTCCCACATGTATGGCACATTGTAACTATGTAAAAATGCCAGATCTAAGCTAAATCTTTAAAGGCTAAATTCACCTTTTATATTGACCCAGGCAGAAAATAATATCTTTAGTTATCCTCAACAAAGAAGGCTTAGTGGTACTTTTGCTGTAGCTCATGTCTTGGAAATAAGCCAGGAAGTAGGAATGTAAACATTGCAAATATTTCAGCCAGGTTCACTGTTGACAGAAAAGGCCTACAGGTCTGGTATTTGCAATAAATCGTTTTTTTACAAATGGCACAGTGTATTTTAAACCACCGGAGACCCTTGTCTACATGGACTAGTTTATGAAAATGGTGACCAAAAAACTAAAAATGTTTTGGCTTGAGATACACTTTTAAAGAGAGTGATGATGAGCATACAAATAATGACAGTTTCTTGTTTACTGCAAATGTTTTCCAGCACACTGAATTGCTTCCCCTCAGTTCCATAGTTAAAGCCACAATGTGAAAAAATATAAGTTGGAAAGAAGAACTATAGTTGCCTATCCTGTTGACTGTGCCACCAACTATTCAAGACTTATAATGCCTGGAAAATCCTCTTTATCTAACACACTTGCAGAACAATCATATTTCTGATCTCCAGACTATAGACCCTACACTATAGACCCTTCCTGTGGCCCATACATGCATATGACCGTATGTGCAGAACACAGTGGTGATGAAGGGACTAGCATATGGAACCACATTGCGTCATGATGAACCAGGAATCTGACACTCCCATGACTAGGGTAGCCAGATAACTTACTACCCCAATAACACATGACCCAAAAAACATACCTGAAATAACACACGGACACCTGGTGGAAGTAAAATGGCCTTTCGGCCTTTTAATAACAAAAACTATAAAAATAACTCTTATTTCAAATTTTTAAACAATAAAATATTCGAAATATCAACTGTCAAAAACCATTAACCGGATGTTAGTCCTTGACGACCCCATATTCTTTTGTTGAGCCTGCAGTCCCTGTTGAAAGCATTAAATTGTCCCCAGCCGCCAACTCGCCTCTAGACTCGCTAACCTGACCACAGACCCCCAACTTCTTAACGGTTATTTCTGACTGACATCAGCCCAGCCAGAAGGACTCCATATCTGGGATGGGTCCCAACTTTTTACAGCCATTTTCTATATATAAGTCAATATATAAAGTATATGTCGCCAAGGACCCACGCCACTAAAGAACCCCCTATATCAGCAACTACCACTTAAAATAGGGAGGGTGGGAACTTCTCTCAATCCTGCTGACCACCACCCGACTGCTCACTCCACCCAGAACTGGACACCTATATACTACTCCAACCCGTTGAGAAAACGCCCAATCAGGTAAGTGCAGAACAATTCTTAACCTGAACAAACATTTTAACCCTTCCACTGCTTCCGTTCCTAGCACCCTGTCATGTATGCACTATGCCTACGCTGTGCTCCTGCTGCGTTCATGTCTGAAGTTTGTCGGATTAAGAGGATTCTCCAGGCACCGTAGTTCTTAAAAAGAGCAAAGATAAATGGCACAGATGGCAGGAGAGGTAAGTATAGTATTTTTTGCAACATGAGATCTTCAAATGCAAAGACCTTTTCACATGTGTAGAAATTGGATATAAAAGTAGGGTAAAGACTGGCAATCTTGACAAAAACATAGATCATACATTGGTTTATCTATGACTGGAGTATGGTTGACCATAGATGAGAGATAGTTATTAGATCCTACTGCCAGATAACTTTATTACAAAAGATCTCTCCATAAACATGCCTGGTGGTTTCTGCAGTCCACCTCTTTCCCCATTCCCCACTAGCTAATTTGAGGTAAAAAATGGTTTTAATTACTTTTCCTGCTACATTAATATGTTTATTGAAAATGCTTTGGCATTATCTAGTTAACACCAAAGGCTAGCCAAATGCCATAATTGAGAGGATTTCTACCAAGTTAACCACTTTAAACCAGCACTGGATTACAAAAAATACTAAAAGGGTCAAGTCAACCTAGAACCAACATTTTCAATCTCTTCATGGTTTTCACTGACATCATTGATGGTGGGGGTTCTTTAATTGGACACTTTTAAAGCAGTTTGCAATTGCTATGAGTATAGTCAACATTTGAAGGGTATCTATAAGCAAGAACAAAACATGTTTATATTGTAGCTTACCACTCAGGCATATCAGCTACTTAGGCCTGGTTCACATAGGCTGTGGCCGCAGTTCATAGCATGGGGTCCCGTGCTTTTTTCAAACTATTTTGATTTATTTTCACCTGGTAATCCTGCCAGTAAGGTAACAACGCTCACAAGATTTCTGGCAGGATCAACTGGAATGTTTTTGCACTTATCAAACAGATTTATCAATATGTTATAATATATTGTACAGACCAAACGGGACCAAACAAAAGAAGTAAATTTTTAGGGTTTACATACCCTTTAAGGCCTGTGTACACTGGTATTTGTGTTTTACTACTGCCCTGCTTACATTCCTAAAAGCATGCTCTGAAAGAAGTGCCAGCTTCAGACCAATACCCCTTCAAAAATATTTGTGTAAGCATTTAAATACCCCACTTGACATAGGATGGTGAAATAATTGGCAGTTCAGATTTTCAGGAAACCTTCTAAGCAGGAAAGTCCTGAATAGCTTAACTTTAATGGCCCCTTAAGTGCCAGTATCAACAAAGAATGGTTTACTCCTGTTTTGTCACATGCCTGGGTGACCTCTATGGCTTTAGTGGGAAGAGAGTTAAAGCATCAGTGGTAATTGTGTTACCTTTATTAAAGTGTATCTAAACCCAACACACATGGGGTTTGTTTAATAAAACTGGAGAGTGCAAAATCCGGTGTAGCTGTGCATGGTAGCCAATCAGCTTCTACCTTCAGCTATTCATTTAATCTGTGACAAAACGTGGAAGCTGCTTCTATGCGGAGCTGCAAAATATTTTACACTCTCCAGTATTAGTAAAACAACCCCACGGAATTTGTTGTTGCACATATTCCTGTAATGCTTTTTTTCATATGTCCTGCTTTCAATTAAATCATTCCAGCAAGGTGTAGGCACAGGCACTTCCTTCCCTAGGGTGACAACACTTAAAGTAGAACTGAGGGCAACACTTTTTTGAACATTTTGGATAGAGTAAGGAAGGTTTATAACTCATGTCAGTTTTTTTTGTCTCTTTGGAGAGATTTGCCTTCACTTCCTGTCCCATAGCCAAAGCAGGAAGTGAGGGCATTCCTGGTTGCCCCTGGGTCACCAGAACCAGTGTCCCCTATGGAAGATTTTCCCTCTATTCCTGTTCTGGTGGTTTGGAGTTTACTTTCATTCTCGTTGATAATGGTCACCAGGACAATTAGAGAGGGTCAATCTCCCTAATGGAGAAACAGACAGCAAAAAGAAACCTGACAGGTGTTTTAATCCCTCTCCACTCTATCCAAAACAAGAGAACTGCATATATTCCTCAATTTACGCTAAGCAGCTACATCTCCCACTGAGGCTATTGTACTCTGACAGCAGGCACCTGTAGCTGTCAGAATACCTGAATGGTGACTGCAGCTGATCAGCCAACATGTTATTGCCCAGCTCCTGTGATTTCCCAATCAAAGTATATTTAGCTGGTGGTTTTGGCAGGAGCTTTAAGCCTAGTAAACAGTAAAAGTTTTCAGAGGGCTGAACGAAGAAAAAACTGACAGCTTAGGTTGGAGCCACTGTACTAACAATCCAATGTTAGTACAGCGATCTCCCCTGCTGTTCTATTGTGTTCTGACAGAGGGGATGGAACACTTCGATCAGCGCCCTCAGCCAAGGTCGGTAGACAGTTTTTGGAAATGCCCCTTCAGCATAGTCTGCTTTCACAACCTGCTGCAGTTACCACAAGAAAACTTTACTTCTGATCTGGATGTAGCACCCTGGAGTTTAGGCAGGGTTGCTTCTCACAAATCAGTCAGGGGATCTGTGTTCTGTGCCACCTGGACAGCTGTCTGGGTGGACGTGCGTTGTATTGCCCGGGCTGCTAAGCTGGAGATTGAGCCTATTCCGGGCACATCTGGCTGCTAGGCTGTCTGAGGGCCTATCCAGAAGCAAGAGAGCCCAGCCAGAAGTGACGTTTCATGCCAGCCAGGGAACCTGTCAGTTGTCAGAGGTAGAGGGGAAGCTGTCGCCACTAAGGGGCCATCCACCTTATTACCAGGGACCACAATGGGTAACTGATGCAAGTACCGCAGCAGTATTCTCACCAACCGGGGAAGGTGAATAATCGGAAACTTCATTGGATATCAAGCCAGGGACCCAGCCAGCGAAGGTGACGCTTGCAGACCAGCCCTGTGTATCAAGCCAGGGACCGAGCAGGCAAGCGGGGGTGAAGCTTTAGAGGTATCTTGAGTGCCAAGCTAGGGACCCAGCAGAGAGGCGGGGGTGACGCTTGAGGAAGATACCACCGTGAAGATTGGAGGAGCTCAAGGGATTCAGTGTCAGTAAATCAGTGGGTCTAGTGAAAGACCGGGAGCTCAGTGGGCTGAAGAACTACAAGGAGAAGTTGTAGTGAAGGTGAAAGAACTGTTACGTTTGTGTTAGGAACCGTTAAAGACTGTTGCCATAGAAGACAGTATTCCCACACATGCAGATGTGGCATCTTGCTGGATGCCTTTCCCTGCATGGCTGTCCTCCTGTTGAAGTCTTGGAGTCTGCCAATTGAACTTGCAACTACCTAAGGGTGCGCTGGCCCTAACCCTCTTTCCCCCAAAAGTATGTTAAGAGAAATAAACTCTCTTTTGCATTCAAGAAGTGTCTGGCGCCCAATGACTTTAATCATCTTGCACCCACCATTCCTCACAACCCACTATACACAGAAGGATGTTAGCTGTCCCTGGCCCTGGAGGTTCTCATTAGACCAAAGGAGGCCTGGGACCTTTCTATATGTGTACAGAGCCCTGTGTGTATGTAAACACAAGGCTCTGTGCTGCGATTGGCTACAGCTGATCAGCAGGTCTCGGCCATAAATCGTTGGCCTGGACCTGCTGACAAAATCCCGCTGTAGCCAGTGACAGCGAGGATCAGGAGAAGGCTCATGCGCACCCCTAACCCGGAACAGACTGGATGACGTAAATGTACGTGATCCTGCCTGCCTGTGACGGCCTTCCGCAGTAAATGTACTGTGGCGAATTACAAGCGGTTAAAGAAATTATGGTTTTGTGTCCCGAAACTTAAGGTTGCCATTCATCCTCATTTCCCAGTGACAGTCCTCATGGTGAGGGAACTGTCCTCAGAAAACAGGGACCCCAGATTTGTCTCAGGGAGCCGGGAACCTTAAAGTTTGCAGTGTTCAGGCTTCAACTAGTCACACTGCTCAAGTGGCAATTCAAAAAGGGTGCCGATAGAGCACCCTGTGCAGACTGCTCCATCCATGCCATTTTGGATTGACATTTGTAGTGTGATGAATTTATAGCCTGCACGCTGCAAACTTTAAACTGCACTACCAGGCTCCCAGGGACAATGCTAAGCCCTGGTGGATGACTAAAACAAAACACAATCTGTAGGTAACTGCTGACCCGATCCCTGAACGCTTACTTCTGAGTTACCTAATCCTGACCCCTGCACTCTATGCTTTAGCCCTGGTTCACACTGGTGCGTTTTAAAATGCGATTTGACATGTCAAATCGCATGTCAAATCGCATGTCAAATTCCAATTTCAAAAAGTAGTTTCTGTACTACTTTTTGCAATTTCCATTGACATCTGTGCAGAAACCTGCAAGGATGTATGTGAAATCACAGCTGAAATAGAGACTGACATGCGGGAGTGGGCTTACCTTTTGAAGAAGACCTTCACCGTCTTCCTCAAGTCATCCAACCCCGCCTCCCTATGCGTGACACGCACACTGCCCGCTGGGCCTCCTGCGATATGCACATCACATATCCCAGGAAGTGTAGCATTTCATTCAAGGAAAGGAGGAGGGGGTGTGCCTATCGGCGTGTCATTGAGAGGCCTGCCTGCTGAACCTGGAAGAGCTGATGGGCCTCTCGATGATGTCATAGAGAACATGGCTGCGTGCGACGGAGCTGTGGCCGAGCGTGAGAGGATCTCAGTGGGACAACGCTGAATCCACTGGATGGGTGAGTATCTGAAATGTGCAGATACCACCTTCAGGTAAGCGGAGGTCCTCTTTAACCACTTCCGGACCACCGCACGCCGATATACGTCATTACTTTGAAGGGGGATATCATTGTTATGGCAGCATCTAGCTGCCATAACCTCGGTATCCTCTTCTTCGGCCGGCGGTCCGCTTTCCGATAAGAGTGGTCTCTGCTGCGGATTCACCGCAAGATCACTCCGGTGCCCTCCGCCACTTACCGGAGCTGTCGGCAGCAGTGGAGGCGAACGGATCTTCACCCTTGCTGGGCATGAAGACGAGTGAGGGGAAGATGTCCCCCACCCGTCTCCATAACAATGCAGGGCGGAAGCAACGTCAAAACGTCACTTCCACCCATAGCTCTTAAAGGGCCTTTTTTTTTTTTTTTTTTTTTTTTAAATGACAAATTATTATTTTTTTTTTTATTGCATTTAAGTGTAAATATGAGATCTGAGGTCTTTTTGACGCCAGATCTCATATTTAAGAGGTTCTGTCATGCTTTTTTTTTCTATTACAAGGGATGTTTGCCCTGTAATAGGAATAAAAGTGACACAAATGTTTCTTTTTTTTAAAACAGTGTAAAAATAAAAAGGTAAAATAAATAAGAAAAAATAAAAAAAATAAGTTTTTTTTAAATGTGCCCCGTCCCACCAAGCTTGCGTGCAGAAGCAAACGCATACTTGAGTAGCACCCGCATATGAAAATGGTGTTCAAACCACACATGTGAGGTATCGCCGCGATCGGTAGAGCAAGAGCAATAATTCTAGCCCTAGACCTCCTCTGTAATTTAAAATATTCAACCTGTAGAATTTTTAAACGTCGCCTATGGAGATTTTTAAGGGTAAAAGTTTGTCGCCATTCCATGAGCGGGCGCAATTTTGAAGCGTAACAATCTTTCGCAATATAAAAAAAAATTGGGCTAACGTTTTACTGTTGTCTTATTGTACTGTATTTTTTCCCAAAAAAAGTGCACTTGTAAGACCGCTGCACAAATACGGTGTGACAGAAAGTATTGCAACGACCGCCATTTTATTCTCTAGGGTGTTAGAAATTTTTTTTATAATGTTTGGGGGGTTCTAAGTAATTTTCTAGCAAAAAAAAAAATGTTTTTAACTTGTAAACACCACATCTGAAAAAGAGGCTGCCTGCCCACTGTTACTGCAATTTGGCCACACTCACAATTTGAATTGCAACGCTACAAATCTTTTCCCTTGTAACCAATTGTTTCAGGGCATGTTAAAAAATGGAGGCATGGTTTTGTTGGTGTTGTCAGTAGGATGTCCCCAGATTTCATTTTGAAAATCTGGTAACCTTAGAAAAACTGCCCCAGCTTTGCTTATGTCTATGTTCATAGGCAGAAAAAGTTCCCAACAGACTTGTAGCTAAAAGGGTTCATACTGTACATACGTATCCCAATGCCCACTAGTCTTTGCTGTGTTGCAAAGCTATAGTAGTTGGAAAACCTTCAGCTTCCAGCCCCCCTGGGAATGGTAGGTGCCTGGTTCCCCTACGTACACTGTGGTTGCTCCTGCTGACTCTGAAGTCACTACAGGTCAACGGGACAGAAAAAAATCTTTCAATGGGGGCACCTGTTTCAGTGACAACTGTCAGAACTGGAATGTCCTTATTTTGGGGCTCTTTCCAATTCTTGTTGCATCTCCTGGACAGGAACTGGCACAAATCCCCTAAAAAAGACGTAGATAAAAACCCGACAAGGATTCTAATGCTGCGTACACACGATCGGAATTCTCGACGGAAAAAGCTCTGACGGTTTTCCCGGCGGAATTCCGACGGAATTCCGCTCAAACTGTCTTGCCTACACACGGCAACACCAAATTCCAACAGCCAAGAACGCGGTGACGTACAACACTACAACGAGCCAAGTTCAATGCTTCGAATTGTTTCCGTGCATGCGTAGGAATTCTGCGCGTCAGAATTGCTACAGACGATCGGAATTTCCGATAGAAACCTTTTCCGTCAGAAAATTTGAGAACATGCTCTCAATTCTTTGCTGTCGGAAATTCGGCCAGCAAAATTCCAATGGAGCCTACACACGATCGCAATTTCCGATGAAAAGCTCTCATCGGTCTTTTTCTGGCCGGAATTCCGATCGTGTGTACGCAGCATAACTTTCCAACACAATGCAACATTTTTTTAAAAATGCTTTAAAGTGTCACAAAACCGAGGACCCTGAATATCTGGCCTCTCACAGTACACAGTACACAGAACATGGAAATGCTATTGTTTTAGTAAACATAAACTGCTAAATACCTTTTCTCATCAGCAGTATATAGCAGTCTTGTGACTTCTATCAGTGTCTTTTTTGTAGGAGGAGTTTTCATTCTACTCTGACTGTCCTATGAGGCTCCAGGACCCCCAACCCTCTGTCTGGACAGTGCTGATTGGCCCTGCGCTGATCACATGCACTCCCCCCCCCCCCCCAAAAAAAACTCTCTAGCAATACACACACCAAACTGAGCATGTGCACAGTGCCCCAAGGCTCTGTACTATCAGCAGATGGATAGTGAACAGTGGAAGAAGGGGAGGATCAGAGAAGACAGGACCAAATAGCCTTTTTAAACAATGCAGAGGATTAACCCCTTAGGTTCCATAGTAAGTATAACAACCATGCAGACTGATTTTATTGTTGTGGTTTTAGTAACACTTTAATGCTATATCTGTCTGCGGTTAGCCTTGGGGTTTCTTTGATGTCTCTGTGATGGAGTTAACCAGAAAGTAACTAAGAAAAAGTTGTAGCGCGTCATTTCTGGTCATGCATTGTGGTGTCTTTTGCATTATCTTTCATGTGCTAAGGTACTTGTATTTAGAGGTAATCCGCGACTCCCACGCCCATGGTTCACATGTCCCAGTAAAAAGGTCAAATTACGTCTCCTTTCAATGATCTTTTAGGAAAGTGGGCCACAGGGCATGTAGATAAAGGTGGGAGGCACTGCTCAGCCCCCAGCTAGTAAAGAAAAACCTGAAACTTGTCACATTGACTGGTGTTACTTACAAACACCTTGTCAGTTGTAACCAAACCTTTTCATTTCAACAACAATCTTCCCATATCTGCATTTAGCATATTTTATGTATGTAAAAGCCTCCCTGCTACTGGCTGCTGCCATTTGGATGTGGTATCAGAGGCCCCAGTCTCAGAGTTGTCATTTAGGTAACACTCTAGTATTCCCCTTCGCTCCTCCCCCATGTATCTCAAAAATCTAAACCATAGGACTTTATATACCCCTCCAGCGAACACAAAGAGAGACAAGAATATTATAAAAGTACACATATTCCACATAGCTCCCAACTGACCCTGATTTCGAGGGACTGTCCCTGATTTGGAGCAATGTCCCCCTGTCCCTCTTTCCCCCTCATTTGTCCCTCATTTTGGTTTGATCTATATAGTTGTATATAAAATTCACTTTTTATCTTTCAAAAAGTGTTTCCCAGCGCTAAACATTTCAACCAAATTCTAAATTGCTGCATTTGTAAATTGTAAAAGCCAATATAAAGGAATAGTAGTGGTAACAAAAAGCCCTTGTGGATTTGATTAACCTTTTTTGGGGTTAATTCTCCTTTAAGGGGGTGTGGCAGGGGGCGTGTCCTATGCCTACATACGTTTGGTAGTAGGTGTCCCTCATTCCCATCTCAAAATGTTGGGAGGTATGATTACACGTGGCTGTTTGCATTATAATACCAGCAGTAAACATCTACTGCCAACATGCACAGTTGTTAATCAGACTTAAGAGATCAGGTTGGCGTGTTTCACAGGGTGTTTCCGTTTCCTCAGGACCTCCTATCTCTTGAACAGATGTAAATGGGCAAAATTTGTCTAAGAATAGAAAATACACATATTATATGCAACATCTTCAACAGTTTGAATAAAGTTCACAATTCTTACATAAATACAAAATAGGTATTGGAGGAGACTCACCCCAACCCACCACTCTAACCCTCTGTATCTTTAAACAATTATAAATGTAAACACCATGTACTACATTCATATCATATACATTCATATCATCTCTAACCATATATTTGTGACTAGAAATATAGATGAACATAATTACCTCATTACAAAAATAAAAATATATTATAATATATCTGTCAAATATGAAGTTCAACTATGCCAGATCAAATGTGACAGTGCAATCAGTGGGTGACATCATGTGGTATGGCCCTGCTGGCCTGTGGGGGAATAACCAGCCCAAGATGGGCTTCTGAGGGGGACAGAAGACACGATCAAAAAAGTTAAAGAGTTAAAAAGCCTCTGATTGTATAAAAAAAGAGATTTTAAAGAAATTGACGTCAAATGTGAAATGAGCACCTTATGGATTATAGAGTGTGTGAGCACAAGATGGTGATATTTAGCATATTCAGTGACCAGCTGGTTGAAGCAAAGGAGGAAGGCAGTCATTCCAAACTGCAAGCAGAAGGTATATAAATGTAGATATGTAGAAACACCTATCTGCTATCATCAGTGTTGGTCATCTTACTTTAAAAAAGTAATTAGTTAAGTTACAAATTACTTTTCCCAAAAAGTAATTGCGTTAGTAACTCAGTTACTACATTGGAAAAGTAATTAGTTACGCAGCAAAGTAACTGACTTTTTTTTTAAATATTCTATACGTGTAACTAAGGGGCGGGTCTAGTATTAGTGTAACCAAGGGGCGCATTTATTATTATTGTTATATATCGTGTAACCAAGGGGCTGCTCTATTGTTACTCTAACCAAGGGGCAGATCTGTTATAGTGTGTAAGCAAGGGGCAGGTCTATTATTATATCGTGTAAGGGGCGGATGGCTACAGAAGAGGACGAATGTTAAATTAATGGGTGGAGCTCGATATATAACTAATAATAAATGCGCCCCTTGGTTACAGTAATACTAGACCCGCCCCTTACTTACACGATAGATGCCCCTTGCAGAGTAGCACGAGCATCAGAAGCGTGCGGCATCGCCTCGTACAATTACATGTCAACTGCACCTGCGCGGTGTAGAGTTCACTCAGAGCTGTTTAGGTTCGGCAATTTTCGGAAGCTCTGTAGTCCTTCGTACTGCGCAAGCCCTGCGCCTGGGGGTCCTTATCCGGCGGGGGAACTTTTTCGCCAGGACACCGGAATTACACTAATGCCATCTAGTGGCGGTAGTGTAATTGGGGTAACTAAGCCAAAGTAATGGGAACTGAGTTACCATGAGGGGAAAAGTAATCAGTTAGATTATTCGTTACCCTCTAAAGTAACTGCGTTAGGTAACTCAGTTTATTTTAACTCAGTTACTTACATCACTGGCTATCATATAGCCACAAAAGGTATATACAGTATCTCACAAAAGTGAATACATCCCTCACATTTTTGTTAATATTTTATTATATCTTTTCATGTGACAACACTGAAGAAATGACACTTTGCTACAATGTAAAGTAGTGAGTGTACAGCTTGTATAACAGTGTACATTTTCTGTCCCCTCAAAATAACTCAACGCACAGCCATTAATGTCTAAACCGCTGGCAACAAAAGTGAGTACACCCCTAAGTGAAAATGTCCAAATTGGCCCAATTAGCCATTTTCCCTCCCCGGGAGTCATGTGACTCGTTAGTGTTACAAGGTCTCAGGTGTGAATAGGGAGCAGGTGTGTAAAATTACTCTCTCATACTGGTCACTGGAAGTTCAACATGGCACCTCATGGCAAAGAACTCTCTGAGGATCTGGAAAAAAAATGTTTGCTCTACATAAAGATGACCTAGGCTATAAGAAGATTGCCAATACCCTTAAACTGAGCTGTAGCACGGTGGCAAGACCATACAGCAATTTAACAGAACAGGTTCCACTCAGAACAGGCCTTGCTATGGTCGACCAAAGAAGTTGACACAGTGTCATAACCAGAGGTTGTCTTTGGGAAATAGACGTATGAGTGCTGCCAGCATTGCTGCAGAAATTAAAGGGGTGGGGGTCAGCCTGTCAGTGCTCAGACTATATGCCACACACTGCATCAAATCGGTTAGCATGGCTGTCTTCCCAGAAGGAAGCCTATTCTAAAGATGATGCACAAGAAAGCTCGCAAACAGTTTACTGAAGACAAGCAGACTAAGGACATGGATTACTGGAACCATGTCCTGTGGTCTGATGAGACCAAGATAAAATTATTTGGTTCAGATGGTGTCAAGCGTGTGTGGTGGCAACCAGGTGATGAGTACAAAGACAAGTGTGTCTTGCCTACAGGCAAGCATGGTGGTGGGAGTGTCATGGTCTGGGGCTGCATGAATGCTGCCGCGGCACTGGGGAGCTACAGTTAATTGAGGGAACCATGAATGCCAACATGTACTGTGACATACTGAAGCTGAGCATGATCCCCTCCCTTCAGAGACTGGGCCGCAGGGCAGTATTCCAACATAACGACCCCACACACACCTCCAAGACGACCACTGCCTTGCTAAAGAAGCTGAGGGTAAAGGTGATGGACTGGCCAAGCCTGTCTCCAGACCTAAACCCTATTAGGCATCTGTGGGGCATCCTCAAATGGAAGGTGGAGGAATGCAAGGTCTCTAACATCCACCAGCTTTGTGATGTCGCCATGGAGGAGTGGAAAAGGACTCCAGTGGAAACCTGTGAAGCTTTGGTGAACTCCATGTCCAACAGGGTTAAGGCAGTGCTGGAAAATAATGGTGGCAACTATTGACACTTTGGGCCCAGTTGGTCAAGGAGCTCATGCTTGCTGCACAGCTTGTGAGGCTCTCTCTCACTCACTTCCTCACAGGTGCTGACTTCCCTCTGCTGCCTTTCAAGCCTCCCTCCCCTGGGACTTAACCCCTTTGGTACCAAAGTCCTGGTAATCAGGGTTTGAAGACTCTACAACTGTCCTTAAAGGGACCACAACTCAAATATTGGGGGAATGTACCTGCCATCCAGGACACATTCCCTGTGTCCTGTACATATCCCCCCGTACCTCGACGCAGAGGTGTCCGAGGCAATGTGAGACACCCTACAATGTACCCACGTTCTGGTGTTGCTTTCCTGGTCTGTGTTCAACTACAAATTTGAACTCTTGCAATGCCAAAAACCACCTGGTAACTGCGGCATTCATGTGTTTATTCTGTCTTATCCAGGTTAATGGGGCATGGTCTGACACCAGGCGAAACCTCCTACCAAGGAGAAAATAGCGTAGTGAGTCCAGGGCACACTTAATGGCCAAGCACTCCCACTCCACCACAACATAATTTCTCTCGGCGGCTGTCAATTTTCTACTCAGGAAAACTATTGGGTGTTCCTCCCCATTGACCTCTTGGAACAGAACAGCTCCCAAGCCTTCACTGGAGGCATCTGTTTGAACAACAAATTCTCTTGTGAAGTCAGGAGCGACCAGTACTGGGTACTGACACAAGGCTGTTTTAAGCTCCTGGAAGGCCTTTTCAGCCTTGTCATTCCATTTCACCATAACTGACTTTTTACCCTTGAGAGGGGCAGCAATAGTGGCGAAGTTGGGGGATAAACCTTCAGTAGTACCCCACGATGCCGAAAAAGGCTTGCACCTGTTTCTACGTGACTGGGCGGGGCCAGGCCTGGATAGCCTCTACTTTGTTCATCTGTGGCTTCACCAACCCTCTTCCTAAAATGTACCCCAAGTACTTGGTCTTCCATAGCAATGGCACACTTTTCAGGGTTCACAGTAAATCCTTCTTTCTTCAGAGATTCTAAGACTGCCTGCGCTCAGGGAAGATGAGATTCCCAGTCTGTACTAAAGATGACAAGGTCATCTAAATACACTGAAGTGTATTTCCGATGTGGGCGTAAGGTTTTTGGAAAGTAGCTGGAGCAGAATGCAAGCCAAACAGCATTCTTTTGTACTGGAAATGGCCATCTGGAGTAGAAAAGGCAGTCTTTTCTCGGGCTTCCTTAGTTAAGGGTATTTGCCAGTAGCCTTTGGTGAGGTCTAAGGTGGTAATGTATCAGGCTGGTCCCAACCTCTCTATCAGTTAATCTACTCTAGGCATTGGGTATGCATCAAGCTTCAATACCTCATTGAGTTTACTGAAATCTTTACAAAATCACAGAGTCCCGTGGGCTTTGGTACCAACACAATTGGGCTCGACCACTCGCTCTGCGATTAATCAATGATATCAAGTTCGAGCATTTTCCGGACTTCCTCTGACACTGCTTTCTTATGTGCCTCGGGATGCGATAGGGTTTCACTCAGACCTTCACATTGTGTTCCGTGACAGTATCATGTCCAATAACCCTGGTAAGACCCGGAAGTACTGAAAACTTCTCTCTATTCCTCTGTAAGAACTCTTTCACCTGCTGTGTTTGTGGCTTGGATAGGAAGGTGGAAACTGGGACAGAGTTCTCCCCTACCAATGGCTTAGACCTAACCTCAGCCAGAGCAACTTCCTGTTAACGGTCCTTCTAAGGCTTCAGGGGATTTACATGGTATATCTGATAGGGCTTCCTCCTGCAGGGGACAGTGGGTCTGGATATGGCCACGGGAGTGACACCGCCAGCACAGCACGCCCTCATTCCTTCGTGCCGGAGCAGAGTTCTGGGTCACTGGGCTGATTGCTCCTTGGTTCTCTTGAATGCTGACTCCCTGGTTTGTGGATGGCTTGGATTTCCTCACTGGAAAGGGTCCTTGAGGTTTGACAGGTCCCAGGAGATCCTCCACCACAGCATATCTCTCAACCATTTCCACTAGTTCATCTGCTGTCTTGGGGTCCCCATGACTCACCCAGCGCCGAATGTCATTTAATAGTGACCTCGGAGTCGGGATCCACCCAAATGTCTAGACTGACACCCAGCTCAGCCTCTCAGCAAGCCACTGAGAGCCTGAGCTGGCCGCTCCCGCCCCCTCCACAGCCCAGTGCTCCAGTGAGCGCGTGGGGGGGGGGGCAGAGCAGAGACCGGTGGCTGACAATCACCAGCTCCCTGCTCACAGAGCCCTGAGAACTGAGCAATCGGCAGTGTTTGATCGCTGAGTTCTCAGTGTTAGAGCTGGCGGGGGACAATGCTGCATCCAGCTAAGTAGGTATGATTCTGAAAAAAAAAAAATCCCATACATCTCTTTTAAAGAGTTCTAGGCAACAAGTAAGACAAATCAGTGAACAATGGCTTGTTTTCAGAAAGCACTGCCGCTGTACTATCAGTCAGAAATTATTTTCATTGTCTTTCTAGAGCAATAGACTTTTGAAGACACAGGTATTGACAAAAACTTGCAGGCTGTAATTGCTGATCTTCTTCTGGAAATGCTAGATACCTGAAGAAGGTCAGCAATTACAGCCTGCAGGTTTTTGTCAATACCTGTGTTTCAAAGTCTATTGTTCTAGAAAGACAAAATGAAAAGAATGAAAAGACCCCTGGGAGTCACTGACCTGGAACAGCCATGCAGAGGGTGCTGCCAGTTTGTGGTTTACTGCTCCTTCCACAGATCAAGTTCCAATTTACTAAAAACAACACCCTCCTTATGTGGCTGATTTTGTGCCTTCGTTTAGCAGGGAGGTAGAATGATTGTGTTTTAGATACAGAGCTCCCTCTAGAGAATCATCTTGAGAATAAATCTCCAAATGCAATACTAAAAATATGGCAGAGCAAACTTGGAAATGTGCAATAAAAAAAAAAAGACTGCAAAAATAACTTTAATAACTAAGAGCTGACCATGACACTAAAAAAGGCCATTATATAATAATGTGTATAATTACAGTAATGCCCGCACAGTATGTGATTCAGAAATTATTTTATAAAAAATAGTACATATACAGCAGAAATTGATATAGTCATGGTTTGCACATACACTATATTGTCTACATACACTACCTTGCTTTGTGCACTGGTCCAAATCATTTGGTGGAGGGGAGATTATGGCGTGGGGTTGTTTATCAGGGGTTGGGCCCCTTAGTTCTAGTGAAGGGAACTCTTAAGGCCTCAGCATACCAAGACATTTTGGACAATTTCATGTTCCGAACTTTGTGGGAACAGTTTGGGGATGGCCTCTTCCTGTTCCAACATGACTGTGCACCAGTGCACAAAGCAAGGTCCATAAAGGCAAGGATGAGCAAGTTTGGGATGGGGGAACTTGACTGACCTGCACAGAGTCCTGACCTTAACCATATAGAACACCTTTGAAATGAATTAGAGCAGACACTGTGAGCCAGGCCTTCTCGTCCAATATCAGTGCCTGACCTCACAAATGCGCTTCTGGAAGAATGGTCCAACATTCCCATAGACACACTTCTAGACATTGTGGATAGCCTTCCCAGAAGAGTTGAAGCTGTTATAGCTGCAAAGGGTGGGCCAACTCAATATTGAACCCTACGGACTAAGACTGGGATGCCATTAAAGTTCATGGGTGTGTAAAGGCAGCTGTCCCAATAATTTTGGCAATATAGTTTATATTAAAGCTTAACTTCAGGCATAAATGTTAATAAATAAATGAAATACAGATCTGAAAGCTTTATTACTTGCCAAAGTATTTGCATATTTGTCCATTCAGTCCTGTGAATTACACATCTCTGCCACACAGCACAGCTCTCTCTGGGAGGGTAGGAGAGCTGATTTGTTTTTGCTGCAGTTAAGTAACACTAAGGCCGCGTACACACGAAGGGACAATCCCGCGGGATTATCCTCTGGACTGAAGTCCAGAGGATAATCCCCTCGTGTGTGGGCGCCGGCGGACTTTTTGGCGCCAAAGTACGGCGGACTAAAGTTTCAGGTTTTGTTCTCAAATTATCCGCTGGACTTGGAAGTCCAGCGGACAATCCCGCCGTTAGTGGGCAAGTCCGCGGGACTTTTGAAATGAACGGACTTGCCGCTCATCGGCAAGTCCGTTCATTTAGCACGTGACTTCAGGTTACGTAGCTAGCGTAGGCAGTTACTGCCGCCGCGCTAGCTCCGTGACCTGGCATGGATTTAAAGGGAATCCCCACGCCGAAAAAACGGCGTGAGGGTTCCCCCCAAATCCATGTCAGACCCTCATCCGAGCACGCAGCCTGGCAGGCCAGGAAAGGGGTGGGGACGAACGAGCGCCCCCCCCCTCCTGAGCCGTACCAGGCCGCGTGCCCTCAACATGGGGGGTGCCCTGGGGAAAGGGGGGCCGTGCGGCCCCCCCACCCCAAAGCACCTTGTCCCCATGTTGATGAGGACAAGGGCCTCTTCCCGACAACCCTGGCAGTTGGTTGTCGGGGTCTGCGGGCGGGGGCTTATCGGAATCTGGGAACCCCCTTTAATAAGGGGGCCCCCAGATACCGGCCCCCCACCCTATGTGAATGAGTATGGGGTACGATGTACCCCTACCCATTCACCTAAGGTGTAAAATGTAAAGTAAAAAAAAAACACCCACACTTTTGAAAAAATAGTTTATTGCACTGCTCCGGGGGTCTTCTTCCGTCTTGGGGGTCTTCTCGCCGGACTCCCCCGCCATTTACCAAGCTCTTTTACCGAGCGAGGGGAGTCCGGCTACCTTCTTCGTCGTCGCCGCCGTCTGGGGGTCTCGATCCGCCTTCGGGGGTCTTCTTCCGTCTTGGGGGTCTTCTCGCCGGACTCCTCCCCTCTCTTCTGCTCTTTTACCTAGCTCTTTCACGAGGGGAGGTGTCCGGCTACCTTCTTCGTCGTCGCCGCCGTCGTCTGGGGGTCTCGATCCGCCTTCGGGGGTCTTCCGGGGGTCTCTTCTGTTCTTGCGGCGGTCGTCGTCTTCCGCGCCGCCGGCGCCTTGTCCTTCTTCTTGTCCTTCTTGTTCTTCTTGTTCTTCTTCTTCTTCCGATGTTGACCCGACGCTCTCTCTGCCCGGAATGCCTGTGCCGCTCTGAGCTCGGACTTATATAGGGACATGGGCGACAGGGTCACATGCACATGTCACATGGTGACCCCGCCCCCTTGTGTTGTCACAGTCCCGGAGGATGCTGGGACTGTGACATCGCAAGGGGGCGGGGTCACCATGTGACATGAACATGTGACCCTGTCGCCCATGTCCCTATATAAGTCCGAGCTCAGAGCGGCACAGGCATTCCGGGCAGAGAGAGCGTCGGGTCAACATCGGAAGAAGAAGAAGAACAAGAAGAACAAGAAGGACAAGAAGAAGGACAAGGCGCCGGCGGCGCGGAAGACGACGACCGCCGCAAGAACAGAAGAGACCCCCGGAAGACCCCCGAAGGCGGATCGAGACCCCCAGACGACGGCGGCGACGACGAAGAAGGTAGCCGGACACCTCCCCTCGTGAAAGAGCTAGGTAAAAGAGCAGAAGAGAGGGGAGGAGTCCGGCGAGAAGACCCCCAAGACGGAAGAAGACCCCCGAAGGCGGATCGAGACCCCCAGACGGCGGCGACGACGAAGAAGGTAGCCGGACTCCCCTCGCTCGGTAAAAGAGCTTGGTAAATGGCGGGGGAGTCCGGCGAGAAGACCCCCAAGACGGAAGAAGACCCCCGGAGCAGTGCAATAAACTATTTTTTCAAAAGTGTGGGTGTTTTTTTTTACTTTACATTTTACACCTTAGGTGAATGGGTAGGGGTACATCGTACCCCATACTCATTCACATAGGGTGGGGGGCCGGTATCTGGGGGCCCCCTTATTAAAGGGGGTTCCCAGATTCCGATAAGCCCCCGCCCGCAGACCCCGACAACCAACTGCCAGGGTTGTCGGGAAGAGGCCCTTGTCCTCATCAACATGGGGACAAGGTGCTTTGGGGTGGGGGGGCCGCACGGCCCCCCTTTCCCCAGGGCACCCCCCATGTTGAGGGCACGCGGCCTGGTACGGCTCAGGAGGGGGGGGGCGCTCGTTCGTCCCCACCCCTTTCCTGGCCTGCCAGGCTGCGTGCTCGGATGAGGGTCTGACATGGATTTGGGGGGAACCCTCACGCCGTTTTTTCGGCGTGGGGATTCCCTTTAAATCCATGCCAGGTCACGGAGCTAGCGCGGCGGCATTTACTGCCTACGCTAGCTACGTAACCTGAAGTTACGTTCGAAATGAACGGACTGCTCCGTGTGTGGGCAAGTCCGTTCATTTTCAAAAGTCCCGCGGACTTTTGGCCGGCGGATTATCCGCTGGACAAGTCCGTGCGTGTGTGGGCAAGTCCACACCCTCGGAAAGTCCAGCGGACCTAGCCGGAAAGTCCAGCGGATTGTCCGCTGGACTTAGGTCCGCCGGCAAAAGTCCGTACGTGTGTACGAGGCATTATGCCGCGTACACACGTGCGGACTTTTGCCGGCGGACCTAGTCCAGCGGACAATCCCGCCGGACTTTCCAGCTGGGTCCGCTGGACTTTCCGAGCGTGTGGACTTGCCCACAAACGTGCGGACTTGCCCACACACGCACGGACGGATAATCCGCCGGCTAAAGTCCGCGGGACGCTGGGACTGTGACATCGCAAGGGGGCGGGGTCACCATGTGACATGAACATGTGACCCTGTCCCCATGCCCCTATATAAGTCCCAGCGCAGAGCGGCACAGGCATTCCGGGCAGAGAGAGCGTCGGGTCAACATCGGAAGAAGAAGAAGAAGGACAAGAAGAAGAAGGACAAGAAGAAGGAGAAGGCGCCGGCGGCGCGGAAGACGACGACCGCCGCAAGAACAGAAGAGACCCCCGGAAGACCCCCGAAGGCGGATCGAGAACCCCAGACGACGGCGGCGACGACGAAGAAGGTAGCCGGACTTCCCCCGCTCGGTAAAAGAGCTTGGTAAATGGCGGGGGAGTCCGGCGAGAAGACCCCCAAGACGGAAGAAGACCCCCGGAGCAGTGCAATAAACTATTTTTTCAAAAGTGTGGGTGTTTTTTTTACTTTACATTTTACACCTTAGGTGAATGGGTAGGGGTACACCGTACCCCATACTCATTCACATAGGGTGGGGGGCCGGGATCTGAGGGCCCCCTTATAAAAGGGGTCTCTCAGATTCCGATAAGCCCCCGCCCGCAGACCCCGACAACCAACGGCCAGGGTTGTCGGGAAGAGGCCCTTGTTCTCATCAACATGGGGACAAGGTGCTTTGGGGTGGGGGGGCCGCACGGCCCCCCTTTCCCCAGGGCACCCCCCATGTTGAGGGCACGCGGCCTGGTACGGCTCAGGAGGGGGGGCGCTCGTTCGTCCCCACCCCTTTCCTGGCCTGCCAGGCTGCTTGCTTGGATAAGGGTCTGACATGGATTTGGGGGGGACCCCCACGCCGTTTTTCGGCGTGGGGATTCCCTTTAAATCCATGACAGGTGACGGAGCTAGCGCGCCGGCATTTACTGCCTACGCTAGCTACGTACCTGAAGTTACGTTCGAAATGAACGGACTGCTCCGTGTGTGGGCAAGTCCGTTCATTTTCAAAAGTCCCGCGGACTTGCCTACTAACGGCGGGATTGTCCGCCGGACTGCCAAGTCCAGCGGATAATTTTAAAACCAAACTTAAAACTTTGGCGCCAAAAAGTCCGCCGGACTTTGGCGCCAAAAAGTCCGCCGGCGCCCACACACGAGGGGATTATCCGTTGGACTTCGGTCCAGCGGATAATCCCGCGGGATAGTCCCTTCGTGTGTACGCGGCATTACAGGTCTTTATATGACCCCCCAGCCTGTGACTGCAAACCGATGATCTCATTGGTCTGCTCTCTTTACCTCTCAGTACTTTCTTTACACACATATCTATGGACTACACAATAAGAAGCGTTATTTTGTGCAAGTACACAACCCTGGCCCCTGAAACACACTTCTTCATATGGCGCTTTCTTGCTGAGCGTCTCTCCTTCCCCTAATTTTTTTACAGCATTGATCTTACCTTACAGGATATACATAGGATATTATGTAGAGTAAAGTGTCAGGTAAAGTCCCATCATCTCTTTTTGTTGGTTATTTGATTCAATCTTGCGGGATGTGGTGCACAAATTATCAATCGCCATACTCACATAGTATCCAGTAGAGGTCTGTCATAAGGATACATATGCCTTTAAAATGTTTACTTTATACAGGGCTTTTTTTCAGCGGGAACGCAGGGGGAACGCAGTTCTGGCACCCCAGCACTGGATGTATGTAATGGTAAGAGGTGCTGAAGTGTGCTAGATGGTCTATTGATGCTGGCTGCTGGGGAGTCTATTGTTTCTGGTGGGGAATCTATTGTTGCTGGGAAGGTCAATGTTTTCTGGGAGGGATCTACTGTTGAGAGAGGAATCTATTCTTGCTGACTGCTGGGAGATCTGTTGTATCTGGTGGCCAAATCCTATCAGGGTGTATGTTTGATGTGGTTGATCTATTGTTGCTGGGTGGTATCTTGTTGCAAAGGGTCTTTTGTTGGTGGGGATCTATTGTTGCTGGGCTGGTGGGGCGGGAAAATATATATTGTTGCCTGGTGGATGGGGTGATCTATTTTACTGCATTTCTTGTTATTAAAGTGGGGCTCCACTGCCTCCGACGTGTTTTTTTTTGTGACATTTATAAACTAATTAGGCTTTAAATTTGTTACTTACATGTCCCGTTTTTTTTACTTTTCCCATTGCTTTTTTCTCAATCAAATAATGCTTTATAAAAATGATATCCATAGTTGTCATCTTGCCGGTGGGCATGTGAAGCCCACAGGTATTCTCTTCCTGGATTCTGTGACGTGCATGTCCCAGAATTCAACGCCCGTTCTATCTTAGATCTCGCGCATGCGCAGTAAGGTTTATATTGGTGCGCTGTCAACAGCTTCGGTTGCCATCATCGTCGGAAGTCCCGCCCCACCCCTTGTGATGGCAACTGAGATAATGACGTCACTTCAGGGTTCTAAATTGCGCAAAACTCGCGCCAGGCTGCCGCACAGACTCCTGGGAACAAGCAAAAAGGATCCCAGGCGAAAGTGCGGCACAAAAGGAAGTGTCGACATAGCCGCAGCAACCCCGCCCATATCCGCAATCCCCAGAACCCGGAAATGGCCAAGATATCAATGAAAACAAAGGTAGATATAAAAAAAAAGGTCCGTTTGACATTTAAAAGAGCAAAATAATATTCGGGAGCTATTGTTTAGAAATCGGGTGGAGCTCCGCTTTAACAAATTCAATACAAATTACTTAGCACCACAAAATGATACTTGGCTCCATAGTCTCTAAAAGGGGTGATACTGGGAAGTGGGTAGGGGGTGGAACCAAGGAACAGTGCTCATAGGTGGGTAGAAGGCGGAGACAAGAGGGAGAAGGAGGGAATTACTGCACCTATTCTCAGAGAAAAAAACCTTTGACTTTATATATTGAATATAATTCATGATGTGATGTCCTTCTGGAAAATGAATGCACCTCTTGCCCTGCTTGAAGCTAAACTCCAAGAATTATCTGTATTGCATAATTACATTGGTCCAGTTTGGCACAAAGCGTGTATCTCTCATACTTGAAGCTGCAAATTACTGTATTAGTTGGTGCTACTAAAGTGACAACCATGATCTCCCAGGTCCTGTACTCACTTAAAAAAATATAAGGTTGTCTATAAGTCTATAAATGGTGGCAGTGTCAGGTGAGTGACCACTGTGCTTGGGGAAGCCACCCGCAAAGAAGCCAAGCAGGTCTCAGATATTGATCATGGCTGTCACTGTAGTAGCTCTGACTATGCTAAATTTCATCTACCCTAGCAATCCATTAGGTATGAGTGATGCATACTTACACTGTGCCAAGTTGGACCACCATAAGTAAATAATACAGATATAAAGTATAAAACAGCGCTGGCAGCCTATATCAAACAATATACATCCTAATAAAATTATAGAGAAGGAACCACTATGGAGAATGAGAAAACTCAAATTTTTGTTGCCAACATCCCAAATATATGGTTAGAGAAAGAAAGTACCCCCCGGTACTATGGGACTTTAAGTGCGAACTTTTAAAAACACAATATTTTGAAACGTAGATAAATTTATTATTTTATATACTATAAAATAATACATTTTTCTATGTTTCAAAATATTGTGTTTTCAAAAGTTCGCCCTTAAAGTACCATAGTACCAGGGGTACTTTCTACATCCTAATAAATGGTGCCTTATACATCAATATAATTGTGACATAAGAAACACAAAATCTAAAAAGTGCTTGGTGCTTTTGTAAGAAGTGCAAGGTGCTCCAAAACTGAATGAGTGAGGTGACTCCCCCTTTCGTGACCCCACTCACCAGAAATATTAGATCCTCAGCTTCACAGTCTGGGATCAAAAAAGCAGTGATCTAATGATCTGGGGATATGCAGGATGGTTCCTCAACACACTCTTCCAAGAAGATATTTTATGACTGGAGGGATATACCACACTCCATAGATGGGAAAACAGAGAAAGAACTCATAGTGAAATACCATTTAACATGAGTTATCAAGTGCAATAAATGCACAACTAACAGGATATTTGGCAAAGACATCCGACTTTGCCGAAGTGTGGTGTGCGTTCCACGGAGACGGAAATTTGCGTTTTTTTACTTGTTTCGCCCCTCCTCCAGGGCGTCATCAAAGGATGTCTGGTGAGTAGGGTCACCGAAAGGGGAATCACCTCACTGGTTCAAAGTTTTAGAGCACCTTGCACTTTTTACAAAAGCACCAAGCACTTTTTAGATTTTGTGTTTCTTATGTCACAATTATATTGACGTATAAGGCACCATTTATTAGGATGTATATGTTTGATGTAGACTGCCAGCGCTGTTTTATACTTTATATTGCTTTAAGGCTCTAGCATCTTTGTGCAGCAGCTGCAGTCTCATCATTGTCTATTTGTATTCATTTTACATTTGTATTTATTTTGACTTAACACTTCAGCGCAAGTTTTTGAATTCGATTTAAAATAATACAGATAATTCCTGGTGTTCAGCTTTAATCAATGTATATAAAGCGCACTACTCCCTTGGGAGCTGCTAGTTAGTTCGTTACAGTACATGCTGGTTTAACCCCTGCTTTAGTAATGCACAGACAAGTTAAAACAGTTCAAATGGTAACTTTTATTCTTGATTTGGCAGTCAGATTACTTGAATGGTGCAAGAAGATATAAGTTGCCTCCTGACGAAGCTGCATGAGTAGTTAGAATTTTTCCTTAGTGAACTGGCCCATGAAAACTGAAATACTGGAAGTCCCAGGCCTCACCTACCTTCTCACCTCCTGACATTTATTCCCAGGCCAGTTTAGGAAAGTCCAGGAGCCCCCGGTCTACTCAGGTCGGTCTGCAGCCACTTCTTGTTTCTTGATTGGTGAAACCTTCCAGATCTGGAGTCTCTGAACCTCCATGCCTTCCTGCGAAGTTCCGTGGCTTTCCAGCTCTGGAGTCTCTGACCCTCCAGGCCTTCGAGCCCTGATCATTAAGGTCACATTTAGCGGCCTTTCTGGATTAACGCTTGTCCCATCTCCCCCAGCGAACATGTGACCCCAGTGTATATGTATGGATCCCGCCCCTGCCCAAACAAATTAACGATTCGACAAGGGCCATACACACTGCCTGTCCTTCAGGCCCTGACCCGCCTCCTTTCCAGATACTTCTCTGGAGAAGTAAGGGAGGGTTTTTCCAGGGTGATGAACAGGTGGCCATACCCCCCTCTAACCTATAACTCTAACCCTAACTCAAACCAAACCTCCAGGCCTGTACAAAAAGAACAGTAAGGCACTGGCAATTTAACCTGACGTTACCTAATAGCACCCACTTAAAGTGGTAGGCGCTACATATATTTCAATCAGAATGCATTATACTGTTGCAAAATAATAGCTATCAGAGACATAAAGTCAAATCTTACTACAATGTTCCTCCATGCACATTTGTAAATTCCTTGTGGTCAGCCTTACCAATAAAAGCCCTATTTCACAAGGTAGATTGCATTTACTTCGCTTCTACGTACTGCAATTAATGTGCATATTGTATAACTATTCTGACTCCTTCAATTGGATGAGAATGTTATTTCAGCTGGTATGCAGGTTTTTTAGGTTTTATATTTAATAGAGTTTACCTATCCAGAGCCCTTTTCTACAGCTTTTTTAGGTACAGAGATTACTATATCTCGTTTGCAGAATGGACTTGGTTTTTCCCCTTTATACTTTACACAGACTATTCACCTGTGCTCTTAATGCAACATATTCCAACAATTTGACTGTAAGCGAGTTCCAATTTCAATTAAAGCACACAAACCAATGTTATGTCTCTGAGCCCTCAGAGAACTCAGTCAAGTCATAGCAAGACCGCTATTCCAAATCTTTATAGACAGCATACTGATGGGAATGGTACCTGCTGATTGAAGAAAAGCCCATGTGGAACCAATATTCAGAAAACGGCAGAGACATATACCAGGTAGACATGTGCGTGGCGAAAAAATTAGTTTAGTTTTGTTTTGATTCGTTAATCTAGTTATCTCGTTTAGTTAAATTCAGTTGATTCGTTCAATACATTTTTGAAATTTGTTTTCGGAATTCTTATTCAGAATTTTCTTTGAATTTACAGATTTTCTTCAATTCGAATCGATAAATCTTCAAACCGGTCGAAAAAAAAATGTTATATTGTTTTCGATTCGAATGCAGCAAAGTGAACAAACAAAAGAAAAATCTTCATCAAATAATTACAATGACTCTTTAGAGCCGGTTCACACTACCGCAACTTGGGGGGCGACTTGTCAGACCAAGTCGCTTGACATCAGAAATTACATGCAAGTGAATGAGAGCTGACTTCTAGGCGACTTGTACCTATTGATTTCAATGGAAGTCGCCTCCAAGTCGGATCTCCATCTATATGGACGCGACAGTGTCGCCTTGAGGGGGAACTCCACGCCAAATTTTAAATAAAAAAACGGCATGGGTTACCCCTCCAGGAGCATACCAGGCCCTTAGGTCTGGTATGGATTTTAAGGGTAACCCCCTACACCGAAAAAACGGCCAGGGGTCCCCCTAAAATCCATACCAGACCCTTATCCGAGCACGCAGCCTGGCCGGTCAGGAAAAGGGGTGGGGACGGGTGAGCACCCCCCCTCCTGAACCATACCAGGCCGCATGCCCTCAACATGGGGGGGTGGGTGCTTTGGGGAAGGGGGCCCCCCCACCCCAAAGCACCTTGTCCCCATGTTGATGAGGAAAAGGGCCTCTTTCCGACAACCCTGGCCGCTGGTTATCGGGGTCTGCGGGCGGGAGGCTTATCGGAATCCGGGAGCCCCCTTTAATAAGGCGCCCCCCTTTAATAAGGGGGCCCCCTGATCCCGGCCCCCCACCCTATGTGAATGAGTATGGGGTACATCGTACCCCTACTCATTCACCTGGGGAAAAAAGTGTGAATAAAAAAAACACAACACAGGTTTTTAAAGCAATTTATTAATCAGCTCCGGGGGTCTTCTGCCGTGTGAGCGCTGCGCGATGACTTATATAGGAATGGGGCGGGGGCCACCGGGTAATGTCACACAATGGCCCCGCCCCGTATGACGTCACAGTCCCAGCATGCCTCGGGACCCGACGTCATACGAGCGGGCCATTGTGTGACATCACCCGGTGACCCCGCCCCATTCCTATATAAGTCATCGCGCAGCGCTCACACGGCATTACAGCGGGAGAGAGCGTTGTGTCAACAGCGGAAGAAGAAAGAAGAGAGAAGAGGGAAGAAGGACGGAGGATACCGGCTCCTCAGCTGGTAAAAGAGCTGCAAGAAGGTATCAGAGGAGCCGGCAGAAGAGCGGGAGATGACGCCGGAGAGCGGGAGAAGAGGCCGGACACCGGGAGAAGAGGCCGAACAGAGCGGAGAAGTGTGAAGAAGGCCCCCGAAGTCGGAAGAAGACCCCCGGAGCTGATTAATAAATTACTTTAAAAACCTGTGTTGTGTTTTTTTTTTTATTGACACTTTTTTCCCGAGGTGAATGGGTAGGGGTACGATGTACCCCATACTCACTCTTATAGGGTGGGGGGCCAGGATCTGGGGGCCCCCTTATTAAAGGGGGCTCCTGGATTCCGATAAGCCTCCCGCCCGCAGACCCCGACAACCAACGGCCAGGGTTGTCGGGAAGAGGCCCTTGTCCTCATCAACATGGGGACAAGGTGCTTTGGGGTGGGGGGGCCGCAGGGCGCCCCCCTTCCCCAAAGCACCCACCCCCCCATGTTGAGGGCATGCGGCCTGGTACGGTTCAGGAGGGGGGGGGGCGCTTGCCCGTCCCCACCCCTTTTCCTGACCGGCCAGGCTGCGTGCTCGGATAAGGGTCTGGTATGGATTTTGGGGGGACCCCCACGCTGTTTTTTCGGCTTAGGCGGTTCCCATTAAAATCCATACCAGACCTAAGGGCCTGGTATGCTCCTGGAGGGGGAACCCATGCCGTTTTTTATTTAAAATTTGGCGCGGAGTTCCCCCTCGAGAGCTGATTATTCTCTGATTGGCCACGGCCAAAGTCACCTGGCCTGGGGTGACTTAAAGTCGTGTCGTAAGTCGCCCCAAGTCGTGTTGAAGCCGCTCCAAGTCGCGCTGTTATTCACACTCAAGTCGTGTCCAAGTTGCCTCTAAAAGTCGCGCTGGAAGTCGCCCCTGTGTGAACCGGTTCTTAGTCAATAGCATTATTTCAAAATGGTACTCTAATAACACACACAGTCTTTGATTTCAGCAATATGTGTATTGAGAATTCGACTGGAGTTCAATGTAAAATTCGATTTGAATTTCAGTCCGAATTTCATTACGTTACTTGGAGCATTCGGTAAAATTTGGTTATATTGTAAGCTGGGTATTCGTATATATTCGAATCTCTGAATAACAAAAAATTTGTTTGAATATTAATTCGGAATGAAACGAACCGCACATCTCTAATACCGGGAAACTACAGGCGGCAGGCCCATCGGGCTAACATCAATAGTATGTAAATCTATTGGAGGGAATGATAAGGGACTATAGCCAAGAATTTGCTGACAGAAACAGTATCATTAGCAGTAATTAGCATGGGTTTATGAAGAGTCGTTCCTGCCAGACCAATCTGTTAACATTCTATAAGGATGTGAGCTGCCATCTAGATAACAGAAGGCCTGTTGATGTGGTGTACCTGGATTCTGCAAAAGCATTTGATACAGTCCCCCATAAACGCTTAATCTACAAACTGTCTGTAGGCATAGACCATAGAGTTTGTTCCTAGATAGAAAACTAGTTACAGAGGTGTGTCCAAATGGTGGTGATAAATAACATGTACTCAGAATGGTCTGAAGTGGTAAGTGGGGTACCCCAAGACTCTGCCCTGGAACCAATTCTGTTTAATTTATTCATAAATGATATAGAGGTCGGCATAATAGTTCGATCTCAGTTTTTTCTGATGACACAAAAGTAGGGCAATAACTTCACATCAGGATATAGAAAGTTTACTAGAAGACCGGAATAAAATAATGGGGGTGGGCAATTACATTGCAAATGAGGTTTAAAGTTGAAAACTGTAAAGTAATGTATTTGGGGGCTAAAAATATAAATGCAAATTACTCACTAAGGGGAGAACCTCTGGGGGAATCCAGGATGGACAAAGATCTGGGGGTCCTAGTAGAAGGCTGAGCAATAGCATGTAATGTCAAGCTGCAGCAAGCAAAACCAGCAGAATATTGGCATGCATAAAAAAAGGGAACTTAATCCAGAGATAAAACTATAATCCTGCCCCTTTAAAAAACTCTGGCTTGTCCACATCTGGAGTATTCCGTCCAGTTCTAGTCACCAATTCTCAGGAAGGATGTGCTGGAAATAGAAAGCGCAGAGAAGGGCAACAAAATTAATAAGGGGACTGGAGGACTTCAACTACGAGGAACCGCTACAAGCACTAAACTCCTTCTCCCTGGAGTAGGGACGCTTGAGAGGACATATAATAGCGGTATATAAATACCTCAATGGTGAGCCCAGTATAGGAAGAAAACTATTCAGTCTCAGGGAGTGTAAGAAGACAAGGGACCACACATAGAGATTGGAGGAGAAGCGGTTTAACCTTAAGCAGTGTAGGTTTTTTTTTTTTACTGTCAGGGCAATAAGAATGTGTAACTCTCTTCCACAATTGGTGGTGTTAGCGGGGAGTATTGATAGTTTTACAGGAGTATGGGAAATTCAACACACAGTGCCCCTAGCAATCACAGCCCCCCATGAAACTGCCCCTTGCAGTCAATACGCCCCCCCCCACTTTTCTTCCCCCCCCCTTCTACTCTCTGCCTCCCCTGCACAGTCCTACCTTCGGCAGAGCAGAGGCAGGATTCAGCCCTCTGGCCCCCTGCTCTACTGATAGGATGACGTTGTTGGCGGAACCAGGAGAGGAGACACAGGCATGGCTGCATAGCATGAGTTTTGTCACCTCATCCCTTTAAGCCCGAACACATGAATTACACAGGTTCTGTGGCTTATTAAGGTGGTAATCAAACTTACTTAGTGCCTGCATCTGCATTAAATTAGCCTCAGAACCTGTGTAATTAATATGTGTTCAGGTTTAAAGGGTTGAGGTGACAACCCTAGCGGCAATGTGTTGTGTGTTGGCCCTGTCTGGACCATGGACGCTGCCTAACTCCCACTAATCATCTCCAACTTTAACAGGCCACGGACCGGTACTGATCCGCGGCCCGGGGGTTGGAGACACTTAGCCAGCTCTTGTCAGGACATGCAGCCTGGTGGGCTCTATGGCTAGTCCTGGCCTGTTTAATCCAGACAATAATGGGTTAACTCAGTCCACTCTCCTTCTCACATCCACCTTCTCTTTCCTTGAGACAATGCACAAAAAGCAAACAGGTTCTGAATAGTGTAAAATCATTTTAAACATATAAAAACATTTAAAGGGTAACTCCAATTTCACTGGGAAAAAAATAAAGAAATTGAAATTTTAAAATAAAAATTTAAAAATTTATTTTATATTAGAGCGCTGTAAATTTCTGTAAAATGCAGTATGGCTACCTGGAGGTGTTCTGTACACAGAGGGGCTGATTTACCAAGATGAATGCGCTGCGCCGGTTCATACCACAATTGGTGCGCCAGATAAATTATTGATGCGCAGTTCCATGTGTCAGAGGGGGCGGGGTCACCGGGTGGCCCCGGCCTCCGTTATATAAGACCTGTCAGAAGAAGAGACGCATCACATAGTGGGAGCCTCCTATTGCGCGGAGCGGCCCACTAAAGAAGAAGAGACGCCGTGGAGGAAGATGCCGGACGAGAACACCGGATCAAGAAGCGGATTGGAGGAAGAAGAAGATGGAGGAAGAAGATGAAGAAATGGAAGGATGAAGAAAGGAAGAAGGAAGAAGACCAGAAGAAAGAAGACTTTAATAAAGGAATTGTCAAAGACTGTCTCCTGTCATTTTTAACTCTTTTGTCAACTTTTTTGGTGAAATGGTAGGGGTAATTTTGTACCCCCTTACCATTTCACACAGGGGGGAGGCCGGAATATGGGGGTCCCCTTGTTAAAGGGGGCTTCCAGATTCCGATAAGCCCCCCGCCCACAGACCTCCACAACCAACGGCCAGGGTTGTGGGGATGAGGCCTTTGTCCTCATCAACATGGGCACAAGGTGCTTTCAGGAGGGGGCGCTCTCTCGCCCCCCCCTCTTTCCCTGCGGCCTGCCAGGTTGCGTGCTCGGATAAGGGTCTGGTATGGATTTTGAGGGGTACCCCCACGCCATTTTTTTTTTTGGCGTGGGGTTCCCCTTAAAATCCATGCCAGACCTGAAGGGCCTGGTATGGATTTTGAGGGTGACTCCCACGCCATTTTTTTTTTTTTGGCGCAGGGTTCCCCTTAATATCCATACCAGACCTGAAGGGCCTGGTATGGAATTTTAGGGGACCCCATGCATTTTTTTTTCTTCATTTTTTTAATTTCTTAATGCTAACATGACCTGTGTTCAAATAGCCTTTAAAAAACCCATAGAAGTGAACCAGCGCAAAAAAAAAAAAGTCAAGTTGAGATGTGCGCCTCTTCAACTTATGCAAATGAACCTACGTGGCTTGACATTTACTAAGATTTTGCCGGTGCAGTGAACCAGAGCACATGAACAGGCGCAAATGCCGCTCGCGCATGCACAGTACATAAATTGACCTCACATAGTTACAAGTGTATTTGCAGGCCTGCTCAGAGAAAGTTAGTTTTCCGCTCTTTTTTTGGGCAAATTTGTTAGTTGGACAGTCATATCTATACTTCCGCACATCACCCACATCACCCCCATAATATTGCCACTTCCAGATTCTTTTATTTTCTGAGTTGAAGATGCCGTGCGCCAGGTCTATAGCGGTGCACAGATCGCGGCCGCCCGCCCGGCCGGCAACATTATAGTGAATGGGGAATTGCGCTGAGTTACAGGCGCAAATGCTTTGTAAATACGAAAACGGCCGTTGCGCAGTGGCGTGCGCCGCAACTCAAGGCGCAAATGCTTGGTAAATCAGCCCCAGAGTGTATACAGAGCACCCCCCAGAAACATAATTTCCTGCTTGTGTAATTGGCTCACTGATTTTCCCAGAAGTCTGCACTAAGATACAAGTCACATTTCAAGCTTCCCCTGCAACAAAAATTTAATTTTTGGTAAGATAATCCAGATAGGAAATTATGTCTAAAGGGATGCAGGCCCTACCACTTTCCTCATTAGAGCCCTGCAAGTGCAGCAACTGATTAATAATTATGAAACCACTCCTTTTAGATTCACTTTTCACATGGACACAGACACAGAGGGATTTCTTCAGAATTGGCGGAGGGTTTTTTTCTCAACAAAAGTGGAGTTACTCTTTAAAAAAAAAAATGCACACACTAAGGTTCATATCGCATGTATTCAGTAGTACAAAACAACAAGCTGCGAACAGACAGACTGTCCCTGCGGGATGACTTCACTCCCAAACTAACCCTGCCCTACATGCTTTGCCCTTCCGGCGTCTTCTGTCCCTGTAGATTCTCTTCTCTTGCAGATAGGACCCAAGTGGAAAGGCCTGTCTCCTGCCAACACGCTACAGAGAAGTACACTTCTTCTGTGGAAGCAGTGTTCTCTTCCCAGAGGTCCAACATACCTCCTGCTGAGTTAGATCTTGAGCTCTCCAATCAGCAGTGAGCATGAGCTTTGGCCTCACTCAGTAGGGGGGGGTGTTAGACCTCTGCAGAGAGACCTCTGCTTCCTCAAATGCTGGCAGGGGACAGGTTGCAGTTGCTTTCTAAAGAAAACAAAGAGCAAGACATTGCACCCCTTTTATTTTATTGCACCTGGAATGTGTTTAGCTGAGTCAGTTTGGAGGGAGTTGCAGTAGTCGAAGCATGAGATGACCAGGCAGTGAATTAGGAGTGTCGTAGTGTCATTGGTTAGAAAGGGGCATATTTTGGAGATGTTGTGAAGGTTGAGGTGGCAAGCTTTGGAAAGTGAGTGGATGTGGGGCCGAAAGGAGAGTTCAGAGTCCAGGATAACACCTAGCACCCTGGCATGCAGGATGGGATGATAGTTGAACCATTAATCTTGACAGAGACGTCAGATGAAGGGACATATAGGGGAGGAAATATTATGAGCTTGGTACAACCCTCTTCCACTCTCGACACTTCTTCTTCTGGAGAATGGTCATTCAGTGCTGCAGTCTGTGCCCACCATCGACTGGTCCACTCACTGCTTCTGCCTTAGAGGCCCCTGCTGATGGATAACCAATAGAAGTGTCCATGCCACAAAGGCAGCAAAATGGGCAGCCTAAGAAAGGCCGTAATGCTCTGCAGTCTAGAAGATAGATAATTGGCCAGAGATTTAGGCGAATAAAAGTGGCGTTTACAATTTTTTTAATTGATGCAGCAAAAAGTTGGAGGAGAGTGGGGGTATTTTTTGTAGGGGATCCCTGGCTGATGCAAAGTTTTAATTTTACCATCATTAAAGATGAACCACATGCACTTATAAAACTAAAATATTTAATGTGATAGTGGGCCTTTAAGGCCAGAGCATTAGCAAAGCTGTGCAGATCTTGTTTAAGCTGTACTGTTATCTTAGAGGGATTTGATTATCATTTCTGTGTGGCGGCAATGAAGTGAGAGAAAACAGATGTGTGGGGCGGAGTGAACTTCTCTCATCCACAATACTCATAAAAAAACACACCTCTGATCCATCATTGCAGCTGCACCATTTTCCTGACATCCCCTCACTGGTACTGTGCATTGTGTAATATTGGGGAGGTCTACAGGAAGCCAGGATGAGCGAATGTATGTGGGGGATAGGGTGTGGAGTGAGTGTGTGTGCGTGCATACATGTGTTATGGAATTATGGTAAATGTCAAGATTGCGTACATCTATATGATATTAGATGAGCCAGAATTCACTGAAAAATCTAATGTATGGAGCAAGACTGGCAAATTATGATTTCTGGGAGCTGACTTTAAAGTATAACTTCAGACAAAACAGCAGTGGAAAACCTGACATAAGCTCTAACCCTTTCCCACCCTACCAAAAGTAAAATGAAACAAAGTTTTGGCTGTACATTTAACTCCAACAAACAAGTAAATGCATAGAGGTTTTGTACATGTAGCCAAGCCCCGGGCCTCTCCAGGCCTAATGGTGACCTCCAGAGTTAGGGATAGATGACATCCTTCTGTGTAGAGTGGGTAATGAGGTATGGTGAGTGCAATGTAAGGTAGATTCATGGGTGCATTCTTAAATGCAAAGAGATTAATTTTCTCTTAAACAGAACTGTAAAAGAGAGGGTTAGGGCTAAAACACCCTTTAGTAGTAGTTGTCTCTCTCTATGTGAGAAGTGATCTCAAAGTGATTGTAAAAGAGGACCTAGTTGATGGAGAGTGTGACAAGTCTGAAGCATTATGGGTGGAGCTGTACATGGGTGTGCATACTCCAAAGGTTGTCATTGGAGTTTGTTATAGACCTCCCAGTGTTATTGAGGAGGTGGAGACTCAGCTCCTTGCACAGATGGCAGGGCTGCAAAGGCTGGGACAGTGATAATAATTGGGAATTTTAACTACCCAGAAATTAACTGGAGTAATGTCACTGCTGGGACAGTTAGGCCCCTTTCACACCTAAGCGTTTTTCATGCGGTGCAGCGCTAAAAATAGCGCCTGTTCACCGCATGAAAAAATCCTGCCCCTTTTAACTCCAGTGTGAAAGCCGGCGGGCTTTCACACTGGAGCGGTGCGCTAGCAGGATGACAAAAAAAGTCCTGCTAGCAGCATCTTTGGAGCAGGATAGGAGCGGTTTGTTCACCACTCCTATACCGCTCCTTCCCATTGAATAGAATGGGACACCGCGGTGAAACCGCGGCAATACCGCCGCAAAGCGCCGCTACGGCGGCGCTCTGCGGGGGGTGTTTAACCCCTTTTCGGCCGCTCGCGGGGGTTAAAACCGCACTGCGAGCGGCCGAATACCGCGGTTAAAACGACGGTAAAGCAGCGCTAAATATAGCGCTGCTTTACCGTCACCGCGGCTCCCCGCCCCAGTGTGAAAGGGGCCTTAAAGGGCTAAAATTTACAAACCTATTACAAGACAATTTTATGGTCCAGTTTATTGAGGCCCCAACTAGGAATGACGCTCTGCTGGAAATGGTAATCTCAAACCATGCAGCGCTTATTACCAATATTCATATAAAAGATCATCTGGGTAGCAGTGACCATAACATGATTTAATTTAATGTTAGCTGTAAGCAACAAACACATACTAAAAAGATAAAAACACTTAACTTTAAGAGAGCAAATTTTCCAAGGATGAGGGCTGCTCTCCAGGACTTAGACTGGGAGATTATATTGGCATCAATGGACACAGAACAGAAATGGGAATTCTTCAAAGTGACTGTAGACTCACTGCAAAGTATATTCCCATGGGCAATAAGTTTAAAAGGCTAAAAATAAAACCTATGTGCCTCAAGGCCAAAGTTAAAATGGTTATAAATAATAAAAAAAGACCCTTTAAAAAATATAAAAATGAAGGAACGCTATCATCGTTTAAATGTTACAAAGAATATAACAGAATATGTAAAAAGGAAATCAAGGACGCAAAAATTCAAAACGAACGATATTAATAGTAAAAAGGTCATGTCTGAGCATGTAGGCCCTTTACAAAATAATCTAGAGTGGGTGACCAAGAACAAACAGAAGGCTAATATATTAAATACTTTCTTCAGCTCTGTGTATACAAAAGAGCATGGGGGAGCTCATGTCCATAATGGGGGTGGTATTGACACAATGTCTCAATGGCTCAAAAGAGATATGGTCCAGAAATATTTAGACAGAATAAAAGTGGATAAAGCACCTGAACCAGATGACATCCACTCACGGATCCTAAAGTAATTTCAAGGCCATTGTTTCTAATTTTTAGGAACTGGAATGGTACCACATAATTGCTGCAAGGCCAATGTGGTGCCCATATTTAAAAAAAGGGATCAAAATCTTTACCTAGTAACTATAGACCTGTTAGTTTAACTTCTATAGTTGGGAAGATACTGGAGAGTTTAATAAAAGACCACATAGATGGTTTCTTGCTGGAAAAAAATATTTTAAGCAACAGACAGCATGGATTCATGAAAGACAGAAGTTGTCAGACAAACCTGATTTCTTTTTATGAGGAGGTAAGTAAAACCTTGGACAGAGGGGTGGCTGTGGACGTGGTATACTTGGACTTTGCAAAAGCATTTGACAAAGTTCCCCACACACGGCTAATGTGTAAGGTAAAGTCTACAGACTTGGAAAGATCAATTTGTAAATAGATAGAAAACTGTCTAAAAGACAGAATTCAGAGTAGTGGTTAAAGTGGAGTTCCACCCACTTTTACAACTCTTCAGCATCCCTCACTAAACTGTGCACTGTAAACAAATTGGATATTTTTTTTATTTTTTTTTCAGCACAGACTGTATATCTGCTGTATTCATTTTTCACTTCCTCCTCCCTGGCCGCGGCCCATCGCATCATTTCCTGTTTGCAATGCCTCCTGGGAAGGGGCAGCAACTTCCTCTCAAACTGCCGTTGCTATGGAAACCTGACCTGAAACCTATTACACTGCTTATGCTGCACTGAGCATGTATGAGATCTGCAAGGATGAGATCCAGGAAGAAATACAGTCTGGCTTCAGATGCCCACACTTAAGATGGCCACGGCCTGCTGCAAGTTTATAAAATAACAAACTACTGCTAAAAACTAACAAAACAGACCTTAGTTTACAGACTAACTTTACTAGAATACATTAAGCTTGTGTATTATAGGGGTATTTTTATTTAAAAAGTATAATTTCGGCCGGAACACCGCTTTAATGATTCATACTCTGAATAGTCTAAGGTTATCAGTGGTGTACCTCAAGGTTCAGTGTTGGGACCCTTACTTTTTAATATCTTTATAAATTATATTGGGTCTGGGATTAAAAGTAACATTTCTGTCTTGGCAGGTGACACTAAGCTATGCAGTGGAATAACGTCCTTACAGGATGTCTCCAATTTACAATGCACTGTCTAATTGGGCAACTAAGTGGCAAATGAGGTTTAATGTTGATAAATGTAAAGTTATGGCGTCATACATACTAGGGAGTTTTGGTAGATTATAAGCTCAATAATAGCATGCAATGCCAAGCTGCAGTTTCCAAAGCAAGCAGTCCTTTCTTATATTAAGAAATTAAGAAAGGTATAGACTCCAGAGAGAGGGATATAATTTTGCCACTGTACAAATCATTAGTAAGACCTCATCTGAAATATGCAGTTCAGTTTTGGGCACCAGTTCTCAAAAAGGATATCTGGGGACTGGAAAAAGTGCAGAGAAGGGCAACCAAACTGATAAGATCAACATGTGCAAATACATAAGTGGTCCATCTCGTGAACCTGGTGTTGAGTTATTCACTTTAAGGTCATCACAGAGGACTAGGGGGCACTTTTTTCGTCTAGAGGAAAATATATTTAATCTCCAAAGATCGAAAGGTTTCTTCACAGTAAGAGCTGTGAAAATGTGGAATAGACTCCCTTCAGAGGTGGTTCTGGCAAGCTCAGTCGATTGCTTTAAAAAAAGGCCTGTATTCTTTCCTAAATGCACACAATATAACTGGGTACTAACATTTATAGGTAAAGTTGATCCAATGAAAATCTGATTGCCTCTTGGGGGATCAGGAAGGATTTTTTTCCCCTGCTGTAGCAAATTGGAGCATGCTTTTCCTTCCTCTGGATCAACTGTGGGTGTAGGTTTGTGTATTTGGGATTGTATTTTCTTTTTTTTTTTTTTTTTTGAACTTGATGTCTTTTTTCAACCTGACTAACTATGTAAAAATCTTGAACAGTTTGTAACAAAGGTTGCAATGAACTCGTTCACTTCCTCCACAATCTCCTTTTTAGATCTTCACTCAACTGAGCTCACAGTCTATCACCTAGACCCGCTGATCCACTGCCACTGGATCTCCTGATCTCTTCCAATCTTCTCACTGAATATCTTCCTCAGGCGTCACCCCCGCATCCCTGCTGGCTCCCTAGCTTGGCATTCAGGATACTCCTCAAGCGTTACCCCACTAGCCTGCTTGGTCCCTGGCTTGGCACACAAAACTGCTTTGTAAGCGTCACCTGGCTGGGTCCCTGGCTTGACACCTGCTGAAGTTTCTCAATTCTTCATTGTCCCTGGTTGGTGAGAATACTGCTCTGGTACTTGCTTCAGCTACTCACGGTGGTCCCTGGTAATAAGGTGGATGGTTCCTTAGTGGCGACAGCTTCCATTCTACCGACCACGACAGGTTCTCCGGTCAGCAGAACCATTTCTTTTGGTTGTACTGCAAGCCGCAGTCCCAACCCTGCGCTGCTCTTGTGCTTCTGAATAGGCTCTCTGACAGCCTATCAGCCAGATGTCCCCGGGATAGGCCTCAGGCTCTGGCCTAGCAGCCCGGGGCAGTACAACACACGTTCGCCCAGACAGCTGTCCAGGTGGCACAGAGCCCCGATCACCTGACCTCACCCAAATAAATAGGCTCTCCCAGCAGGCCAAGGGACCCAAGAAAATCCCTGCTCATTAGCTGACACACCCCATCTATTCCTAATCTGTCCTTGCAATGCCCTTGTCTTATCTAATGCTACCAGATACCCGGCCATCTAGTGACAGAAGAGAGAAGTGCAGCAATTTCAGAATTATGGTGGAATTAATTGATCTCCTATCAATTGGCCAAAGCAACTATACTTGGCAGGTAAATTTACTAGCAACCCTGCCTAAATATCAGGGTTCTACATACTCAATTTCCTTTATATTCTCTATCATATAGCCTGACCATGATATCCTTTACTATAGTCAAGATTAAAAAAACTTTTAAAGGAGAAATACAGCCAAAGCTTGTTTGGCTGTACTTCTCCTGTGGATCACAAGAGTGCAGTTCATTCTGCACTCCTGTGACCACTTTTCTGCCGACAGCGGGCTGTCACAGAGCTCAGGCTCGGGCAAGATCATGACATGGAAGGTCAGGATCCACCCACATGCCTCGACCTGCACCCAGCTCAGCCTCTCAGCGTGACGCTGAGAACCTGAGCTGGCCACTTCCGCTCCCTCCTCAGCCCAGCGCTCCAGTTAGTGAGGAGGGGGCAGAGCAGAGAGCGGTGACTGACAGTCACCAGCTCTCTGCTCAGGGAGCCCGGAGAACTGAGCGATCAGTGGTGTTCAATCCCTCCGTTCTCAGTGTTAGAGCCGACGGGGGACAGATGCAGCATCCACCTACCTAAGTATGATTCTTAAAAATAAAAAAAGTCCATACTTTTCTTTAAATATTTTTTATTCAGTCAGGTAAATACAACATATGAATTTTTTGCATTCTTCTTTTTAGCCAGCAGGTGGCACTTTAGGCTCCTATTCATGTTTTCTACAGGCTGTCAGTTTTCTTCTTTGATAAAAGCTGGTTGTTTACTAAACTCAATAGCTTAAAACGGTAGTAAACTCTTAAAACAAAAACGAAAAAAATTTCCCCTGCAAGTTAGTGTCATAATATGCTACATTACATACCAGCACATTATGAAAGTCTTACCTTAAAACAAAGCCCTCCAGTGGTTCGCTGTCACCAATGACAGGGCTTCCATCATCACGGGTCTTTCTTCTTGATTCGCAGACTCTGGCCTCTTGAATAGCCAAGTCGTGATGATGTCACTCATGCGCAGGGGCGGCCCGTCCACTACGAGCGCCCGGGCGCCACCCCCTCTTTCCTCGCCACCCCCTATGGGGTAATAGATAGATTCATGCATAGCATGAATCCATCTATGGCCGCGGCGGCCGCCCCCTATTTATGTGTCCGGCCCCTTTCGGGTCACTGGGTGCATGAATTACAACGACCACGTTTTTTTTTGAAGCACCTGATTAGAGCCATAGGCTCTAATAGGCTTCAAAATAGGGTGGGCTTGGGACACTGAGGATGCATCTGGAGCCCACCCAGGTGTGTTGCAACAGGGAATGAATATTCCCTGTTGCAACACTGATCCTCCTCCCAGCCAATCGATAAGCAAGAGTGATACCCGTCACCGGATTGGCGATCCTATTGGACGCCTAGGAGGAGGGGAGGAGACACACAGCGGAAGCGAGGAGGAGAAGAGCCGCCGGTCCCTGTCGATGCCTGGATGCCCGGTCCCCGTTGCCGATGCATGGATGCCCGATCTCCGCCGCCACTCCATGGATGCCCAATCCCTGCTGCCTAGATGCGGTAAGTGCCAGTGGACTGACCGTGGACAGACAGCAGGGGGGGTTTGAGTTGCCGCGCGGGGGGGGTTCGGTTGTTTGCCGCCCCCCCAAACAAAAAAACACCAGCCGCCACTGCTACTGCGCATGCACATAAGAGTCACAGCTGCAGCACAGTGGTCTGAAGAGAAAGCATGCCGTTCCTTCAGAGCGTATCGCACATGTGCCAGTGACGTCACCAGCTGCAGAAGTACAGGGTGATTCATAAAGAAGTATACCGTTTCCAGATGCTGTAAAACCGTAACAGTTGAAGACACAGGCCACAACTGCAAACTGTTACGTAGATGTACTCATAAAGTTTGTGTCCCACTACTGAGGGAAATGACAGAGGCCATAGCGCGTAGACGTGTGTGATGTGACTTGTCAGTCAAAATGGCAGCGTCTGCAGTGGAGAAGGCGTTGTGCTCTTGAATTGAACAAAACGGAATCTGTAACTGTTGTGCAAAGGCATTTTCGATCACGGTTCAGAAAAGAACCTCCAACCAGAAAATCTATGTGTTAAGTCTTTGGTTGATGCCACAGTTGGAGGACTACAGTGAGAACTTTATTCTCCAATTGGATAGTGCACCAGCACATTGGTCAGGCGATGTGTGAGATTACCTCGATGAACATCTTCCTCACCAATGGATTGGACTAGCCACGGACTACAACATGCCACTGACCCAATGGCCACCCAGAAGTCCTGAGTTAACATCTTGTGACTTGTTCCTGTGGGGGTACATAAAAAGACAAGGTATTCGCCCCTCCCCTTCCTGTTAAACTAGCAGAGCTGAAACAGCGTATTACAGCCACTATCACTGCACTTGATTTAGATATCTTAACTCGCGTTTGGGCGGAAATAAATTACCGATTCGATGTGTGTCGCGTGACTATAGGTGCCCACATAGAACATCTGTGACTGTCTCTAAAAAACCTGAAACATTCCCCTACAATTCTGTTACAGGTAACATAAAATATCTTACATTGCTCTTGTTTTATAGTGCATTGAAACTGTATACTTCTTTATGAATCACCCTGTAGTGAATATCTCCTAAATGGTGCATGTTTAGGAGATATTCCTTGTACCTACCGGTAAGCATTGTTATAGGCTTACCTGTAGATACAAGTGAGGAAGTGGTGTTAAAGTGCACCTGTGCCAAAACTATGGACATGAAACTATTTACATATTATTAACAGGTAGCAAAATAGCTTTAAAACAAGTCATCACCAACCTCTCTAGCTTATTTTAATGTGACGTTATTCATTTTCTAATATCCTTAAAGTAAACAAAAACTCCAAATTTGATTTCCAAAAACTTAGAAACACTCACTGTTTGTGTACAGTAGAAGGCTGGCAGCCTGCCAGAATCTGTCTGTGTTGTGAAATTTGAAAAATAACTTCTTCACAATACATAGATACAGGAATAAATGGGAGACTTGTTTTTCTGGTACAATAATTTTTATTTTAATAAGTATAACACCTTGACAAATGTTCACCTGCGCAGGGGTATAGTGCAATGAGTACAAAAATTAAGTAACTTTTATAGGTAGTAGCTGTCTACTGGGCGACCGAATGGGATAACCCAAAAGTCCATATAAATCTCCAGAGCATAAGTGCCGACTAACTAGGGCCCTAGATGCAGATGAACTGGATAACAGCGAAGGGTATTGCGTGTACTGGTCCAATGGATACCCAGGCACAGGTCAGGGTGAACATTCAGTAGAGAGATACAGAAAAATTTGTGATGTAGCAACGATGGCCGCTTGTCGTCAAGAAGTAGCCCTAAATCCGAGGATCTGGAGTCACTTAAAGCAAGGGAGACCAAGGGCCGCCAATATAAGGAAATCAATATTCACAATCGGCTTCTGGCGTCTCAACCTGATCAATCAGGACAGGAGGCTAAACACAGAAGCCCTGGGTATCCGTGACCGCTGGTGGGCTCTGTTTGTAGGGTGAGTGCGGACCTGGAGGGGTTCGCGCCCCAAATTTTTTAGCACCAGCCGCCACTGGATACCTTCCTTCACACTAAGACCTCTTCACCTAACCACAAAACTGTGTTTTTGTTTTCAAACAAAAAGTAGACAGTGATATCTAATCTTCCTTCCAAATGGAGCCCTAATTGGTGACTTCCTACCACCATGTATCCCCCATTACATTATGAAAAAGGTAATAGATACTTACCTTGGACCAAAGCTAATGGAACCCTGGGCTAACTAAGGATCCTGAGTGTCACCAGAATGTGTTCTTGCATTGCTGTCCAGTTCCAATTTCAATTAAATGCACCTTTAGTGGATTGCCTCATTCTCGACTTTCTTCTAAAAGTCAAGATTTGCATAGGAATGTTGCTGGCTATTAAGAGCCAAAGAGAGGAAAAAATCTGACATCAAAAGCTTTACCTATAAACTATGAAAATCTACTTCAGTGTGCCTAGATTTACATCAAAGTTTGATAGGTTTATATGTGATCACCACCAATTAATGTTACTACAACTACATTCTAGAATAATTTGCTAAGTATAGCATTCTGCATTTTCAGTCTGTTTAGTTTGTTTATGCTAATAAATAACACACACATGGCCAATAATGCGAATACTAGAATGCAATTATCTGTCACATAAAAAAGCTATAGAAAACAAATGTGACAAAGTGAGTGTATAAGGCATGTCAGTACAGTTACTGTTTAACATGTAATAAAAGTTTACTCATGTCCCGGGGTTATTACTACTAAATAGAGTCTGCTTTCTATTTCCTTTGTTGTTTTTAGTGTAATGCCGCATGCACATGATCGGATATTCGGCTAGCAAAAGACCGATGAGAGCTTTTGGTTGGAAAATGTGACCGTGGGTATGCTCCATCGGTCTTTTGCTGGCCGAATTCCAGCCAGTAAAAGATTGAGAGCATGTTCTCAATTTTTCGATCAGAAATTCCAATCGTCTGTAGCAATTCCGACGTGCAAAATTCCTACGCATGCTCAGAAACAATTTGACGCATGCTCGGAAGCACTGAACTGAATTTTCTCGGCTCTGTAATTTTTTATGTTATACATATGTGGCTTTGATACTCATAGGCATTGTCAGGAGTGGGGAAACAGTTACCGTACTAAAACTGGAGAGTGCAAAACCAGGTGCAGTTGTGCATGGTAGCCTATCAGCTTCTAACTTCAGCTTGTTCAATTACGTTTGGACAAATACAAACTGGAAAAAAAAAAAATGTTATTTCTTGTGCATATATAGAATAACTTGGTTAAAGTACAAATTATTCCATATGTATAGGTGCATCTCAAATAATTAGAATTTCATCAAAAAAAAAAATGTATTTCAGTAATTTAATTCAAAAAGTGAAACTCATATATTTTATATAGCTGCATTACACATAGAGTGATATATTTCAAGCATTTCTTTATTTTAATTTTGATGATTATGGCTTAAAGCTAGTGAAAACCCCAAATTCAGTATCTCAGAAAGTTAGAATATTACATAAAACTAATTAAAAAATAATAATTTTTAATACAGAAATGTTGGCTTACTAAAAATAAAGCCATGTACAGTATAGTATGCACTCAATACTTGGTTGGGGCTCCATTTGCATGAATTACTGCATCAATGCGGCCTGTGGCACTGCTGAGGTGTTATGGAAGCCCAGGTTTCTTTGATAGTGGCCTTCAGCTCATCTGCATTGTTGGGTCTGGCGTCTCTCATCTTCCTCTTGACAATACCCCACAGATTCTCTATAGGGTTTAGGTCAGACGAGTTTGCTGCTCAATCAAGCACAGTGATACCATGATCATTAAACCAGGTATTGGTACGTTTGGCAGTGTGGGCAGGTGCCAAGTCCTGCTGGAAAATGAAATCAGAATCTCCATAAAGCTGTCAGCAGAGGGAAGCATGAAGTGCTCTAGAATTTCCTGGGCTGCGCTGACTTTGAACTTCATAAAACACATTGGACAAACACCAGCAGATGACATGGCTCCTCAAATCATCACTGACTGTGGAAACTTCACACTGGACCTCATGCAACTTGGGTTCTGTGACTCTCCACTCTTCCTCCAGACTCTGGGACCTTGATTTTCAATTGAAATGCAAAATTTACTTTTATCCAAAAAGAGGACTTTGGACCACTGAGCAACAGTCCAGTCCTTTTTCTCCTTAGCCCAGATAAGACGCTTCTGATGTTGTCTCTGGTTCAGGAGAGGCTTGACACAAGGAATGAGACAGTTGTAGCTCATGTCCTGGATAAGACTGTGTGTGGTGACTCTTGACGCACTGACACCAGTCCGCTCCCAGTCCGCTCCTTGTGAATTCCCCCCAAATTCTTGAGTGGCATTTGCTTCACAATCCTCTCAAGGCTACGGTTATCCCTGTTACTTGTGCACCTTTTTCTACATTAATTAATCCATTTGGTGTCTGAATCCTGAAGAAGCCATCTTTCTTGGTGAAACGTCGACCATATAGATTAATATCGATTAATTCACTCAAACCTTGTATATCTTACAACCACTTACTATGTCTTATTATGTGTATTGTCTAGTCTCCCCTTTTCTTGTGGGATGAGGACACTATATTTGTTGGTGATTTTCAATTGTATAAATAAACTTTGTAAAATATTTTTTAAATATGTCTCCGCTTTATGGCTGTTATAGTCTGCCTTTGTAGGGTTCAGGGGGTTTTTACGATGGGGTGACAATGCAGGGGAACAAAGCGTTGTCACCCTATACCAGGTCCTTTTACTAAGGGAAGTAATCGATTTCATTCCCAGCTTTGCAGGGAAAGTAAATCCATTACTTTCCTGCTGACAGGACAAAGCCCTGTCCTGTGTGTGTTATGGACGATTTTGGGCGGTATCTGCTGTGTAAAATCACAGCAGAGCTGAGTCGCTGGCGGCGTGTGCCCCTTACCCAGAAGTGCCAGATCACATACTAGGTATGTGATCTGGCGCAGCAGGGCTGCCTTGTCGCCATATTTATTTCTGTTTTAACAGCTTGCCGACTGTATAACATAGATATGTTATACAGTTGGCAAGCTGTTAAAATAGCAATGAAAGGCAAAACATTTGTATATAGATATAAAAGACATTATGAATTCATTTTTTTCCCCCCTGTTCTCAGCTGCATAAGATGCTCAGAGAGCTGGGGGAGGATAAACAGCAGTGCATTGATCTTCCCAGTGAATGCCTGTGCATGGGGTGTGTCAGCATGTGTCTGATCACTGTAGGAGAGCAGAATATGAGTTCCCAGCATAGCCATAAAACTGACCACGCTATGCTCTCATGTCCAGTGTGGTCAGTTTTTAACAGGAATGCAGAGAGACTGTCTGGAACACTAGGGTTTTCACACAAGTGAAGCATTATAAAGCGAACAGGATACTTTCTCATACAAGTACATGGTACAGCAGGCACATATCAGGAATATGAAATGTTGGGGTAACATATTCTTTAACATGACACTAAATGAGTTCCTTCAAAAATAATCTAGTCGCCGCGGTATGTCTGGCAAATGCTGCAAAAATGCAATATGTATGTGTGTTTTGAAGGGCCTTTGGGTGCGCATCTAAAACCGGAAGTGAAGGAGCGTATATGGAAGGGTGAGTATGTGGAAAATGTATTACATTGTTGCCATTGGAGAAATGTAGACCAGATAGACGTAAGAAGGAGGAAGAAAACGGCGGTATCGGTTGATCACCCGTACGTTCTCAAACTGGTTGCAGGCGTGTGCAATTTTAGCTAGTATCATTGGGGAAAAGGCCCCTGAGAATTGCCCCCCCCTTTTTTATCTTGTTATCTGGACTCTATTGGCGAAGCCCAGCAAGTCTACACTGGGGTTGCTTGGTTTCGCTATGAAGAGCAATTTTGTCAGCGCAAGGCAGTCTTTACGGTGGGACCACAAAAGCATCATTCTCTGTATGAAACTGAAGTTGTCTCCACAGAGTTTGGTTCCTCCCTTTCAGGGTGGGGCCGAGGGTGCGGCAGTCTCTTCACAACCGGACGCAAATCACAGAGGGTTATGTCAGCAATTCAATGCCGCATCTTGCAAGTTTGGCACCGTGTGCTGTTTCTGTCATCAGTGTTCAGGGTGTTGAGGGTCTCATGCAGTGTCCAGATGCTTCAAGCAAGGAAAAGGAAAAGTAGGTGACGCTGGAAAGAGGGAAGTGAAGGCAGAAAAGATGGCGCCTTTCCTAAAGTGTTATTCTAACAGAGAGGCAGCTCGTGTGTTGCAGCTGGGATTCTCTAATGCCACGTACACACGACCGGACTTTCCGGCAGACTAGGTCCGACAGTCTTCCTGACGGACTTTCGGCTGGGTTCCGACGGACTTTCTGAACGAACGGACTTGGCCACGCACAATCACACCAAAGTTCGACAGATTTGAACGTGATGACGTATGACCGGACTAGAATAAGGAAGTTCATAGCCAGTAGCCAATAGCTGCCCTAGCGTCGTTTTTCGTCCGTGGGACTAGCATACAGACAAGCGGGTTTCTCCATAGGAACTGGGTCCAGCGGAGTTCCGGCAGAAAAATTTGAAACATGTTCTATTTTTAAAGTCCGTCAGATTTTTGGACAGCAGAAGTCTGATGGAGCCCACACATGATCAAATTTTCGGACGGATTTGTTTCGTCAGACCTTTGCTGTCGAAAAGTCCGGTCGTGTGTACGCGGCATTATGGTTTTTCTGATACCCTGCCAGTTGCTGGTTGTTCCTCCTATGGCAGATAGCTTGCAGTCATCTTGTTTACATTCAGTGGTCGTTTTCAGGAAAACTTTTCAAAGTAGTTGCTTTGGGTCGCATGGCTGGCCCCTTTTGATTCACCGCCAATATTTCCCCTTTGGGTATTATCCCCAAAAAAGAACCAAATAAGTTACGCCTCATTCATCACTCATCGCATCCTAAAGGGGGTTCAGTGAATGATGCCATTGATCCGGAGCTTTGCGTTGTGTCTTATACTTCTTTTGATATGGCAGTGTTGTGGGTTCGTAGGTATGGTAAAGGTACATTGTTGGCCAAAACTGATATTGAGGTGGCCTTTCGTTGGCTGCCTAGTTGTTGCCATCTGCTGGGGTGCAAATGGCAAGGGTAGAATTTTGTTGATAGATGTTTACAGATGTGCTGTGCCATTTCTTGTTTGAAATGTTTTGTTCCTTTTAGGAATGGGCTGTTTTTTTTGTGCATAGGCCCTGCTGGAAGTACTATCTATGCCTCTCTTTTGTCCACGGTCCATTATGTTTTACAGTTTTTTGGTGTGCCATTGGCCAGTGACAAGACGGAGGGCCCGGCCACTGAGTTGTGGTTTCTTGGTATTGCCATCGACACCGTGGCGATGCAATGTTGTTTGCCTTTGGACAAACTTGAAGATCTGAAGGGGACGGTTTCTGCCACCGGGCAATGTAAAAAAATCTCTATTTGGCAAGTTGAATTTTGCTTGTTGCAAGATGCCCATGGGCCACGTTTTTTTGTAGACGACGGCATTAAAGCGCCACATTCTGGGGCAGGATCAGCGTGAGGACTTCATTTCTGGTTTCTTACAAAGGTCTCTCGCTTTGGCTGGAGCAGGTGATTTCAAATTTTGATCTAGGACTATTCACTGACGCGGCGGGCACTGCTGGTTATGGAACCTACTGTCAGGGTCGTTGAAGTGCTGAGAGTTGGTTGGTTTAGTGCATAATTTGGCTGTTCGGGAACTGTTTCCCATTGTACTCTCCATGGAATTGTGCACGTTCCAGGAGTTGATAACTCCTGGCTGATGCTTTGTCTCATTTCCAGTGGGACAGATTCTGTCAGTTGGCACTGGAAGCGGAGCAACGTGGAATTCCATGCCCCAAGCAGCTGTGGAGCATTGCATTGCCGCTTCCAAGTTCTCAATTGGTCATTCAGTATGTGTGTCAACTTGGTCCTCATACTGCAGTCTGTCAGGAATGGAGTGATCTGGTGAATGAGGATGGGGGGTGTTTTCGTAAGGATGATGATGTACACGTGGTTCTTCCACCTATGAGGTTGCCTTGTTATGGGCCGTCTTTATGCTGGTCTTTTCTTTGGGGGGCTGTTCGAGTGAGGGAATTGGTAAGCCGTAAAAAACGTGGTGAGGGTGGTTTGAGCATACAGGATGTGTGGTTACGGGACACTACATTGGGTATTCTGTTAAGAAAATCTAACACTGATCAGTCGAGGAGGGGTTCTTGGATTGAGTTGTGGTGGTTCCCTCTTCTCCAGTTTGCCCTGTCTGGGCTGTGGGTTTTATTTTTCACAGTTTTGGCAAAATCTCCCAGGAGTTTTCTTTATGTATGTGGATGGGACAGCAATGTCTCAATTCCAGTTTAGGGCGGTGTTCAGGAAATGCCTGTTGTCCGCTGGTTGGAGTGCAGACAACTGTTCTTCTCATTACTTTCAGATTGGGGCGGCAATGGAGGCGATCCGATGGGGACTTAATGACCAGGTCATTCAGGTCATTCAGTATTTATTATAACTTATAAGGTTTGCTATCTGTTGTGTCGGGCTAAGTTGTGTGGTCTGATATATTTGCCAGGTCTGCATGGTGTATGGTTTGCTCTGTTGAAAAGATCAACAAAGCCAGGATAAAGGTGAACTAGGAGGTAGCAATTTTTTTTTGTCCGAAATGGGGACCTGGCAATACGTCTTAAGAGCTGGAGAATGAGACCTGGTGATATCCGAGAGGAGGTGGTGTGCATCTGAATGCCATCGGCATTGCTTTATGACATCTAGGATTGCAGAAGGATATTCAGCGGGCCTTCTGGTTTGGGGGATAACATGTGCGTAAGGTGTCACGCTCGTGTGCTGTGGCAGGGGGTCTATTGGGTCTTTGAAGGCGGTTCTGGTTAAATAATTGTGGAAAATTGTGGGTTGGGCCCATCTGAGGTATGGATGTCCCTTCCTAACAATACTGGGGGCCTCTGATTGGGTGGCAGATAAAAAACAGTTAATCGTGAGTATATAGGCCTTCAAAGACCTTAGACCGGGCGTAAGCTGAGGTTGGTTTATTTGTTATGCATTGACTGTATTATATGCATTAAACTTGTTTTCTTGGGGATGTTGTATTTAATGGTTTGTAAATAAAGGCTGCTATAGCCATTCAAATAAAATGTGTAGTCTGGTCATTTTAGAAGGGGGGATTGGTCAAGTGTTTAATGTTTCATAGATAATCGGAGCCTCTGCATTCTGCAGGTCCCTCAGTCATGAACGCAGCCATCCTCTAACAGAAAGTCAGATCACAGCAGCAAAAGAAAAGGGATTTGGAAGTAGCTGAGTGCATTAGAAATAACTTTTTTGAGTTACAAATACATACTGAATAGAAGTTTATTTTTCTTACCAGAGTTTAGTGTCACTTTGGGGTTCATTTTCTAATGAGGTTCACTTCCGCATAGAAACCAGTCAGCTTCCAGGTTTTATTGCCAAAGTTTAACTGAACAAGCTGAGGTTAGAAGCTGATTGGTTACTATGCAGAAGTGAGCCTGATTTTGCACTCCGGTTTTAGTAAATAAGCCGCAGGAAGTAATTGTGTTTACATTTATTTTAATAGTTTATATTCCATTGTTCTTCCTATAGGCTTTTGCCAACCCTGAGGATGCCATGAGACATGGAGGTCTTGAATTCTACCGTGAAGACCCTGACGTTGAGCGATATAGAAGGTGAGCTCATATGGCACCGGGTACCAAACTCAGTCTTCATCTGAAAGTGTTTCATCCTATTATTTGTGAAACAAAGAGCCTGATGTATCAACATAAAGTCACTAAGCCCTAAAACGTATTCAGCTGCTAATCCAATTCAGACTTTTAGAGAAGAATCTAATTGGTGGGGAGGAAGAAGCTCCAGTTCCTAAAGTATAAGTAAAGGCGTTGTATAGAGTGGAGAGGGATTAGAACTCCTGCCAGTTTTTATTGCTGTCTATACCTCAGTTTAAGAGATTCACCCCCTATTTGTATTACTTACCATTATCATTGAAAGTGAAAGTAAAAGAAAACACCAAATTTTGGGTTGTCTCCAGAAAAGTAATAGAGGGGAAATCTTCCAATGGGGACACAAGTTCTGGTGACCTGAGGGTGATCCAAGGAATTCCCTTAATTTGCAGGGATTTCCTGTTTGGCTATGGGACAAGAAGTGAAGGGAAATCTCCACAATGGGACACAGATAGCGAAACAAAAAACAAAAAAAGACGGGGGTTAAAACCCTCCCATACTCTATCCAAAATGAAAAAAAAAAAAAAGTTTTGCCTATAGTCCTACTTTAATAATATATAAAAAAATGAAAAAAGAAGAAGAAAGAGTGATGAAATCAAGGGATGTCATGTAATACACTTGCAATCACTTCAGTGGAAGCATGTGGGTAATGAGGTTTCTCCTTTTATTATGAAAGATAAATGCTGAATAAGCCTGCCACTAAGACTCAGCTTCCCTTCCTATTGGAAAGGAAGGAGAGAGCAGATGTACCAGCCATTGGGGGTGTATTTAAAAAAAAATGACAGAGCTATTCATCCTTTAAACCTTAAAGTGGTTCTGCACTCATTTCATTTAGTAAATCTCTTTGCCTTCCAAATCAGGCAAAGAGTACTAAATGAAATGTTTTTTTTTTTTTTTTTTTTTTACTTACCTTGTAATTGAAGACTTCCGGTCTTCTCCCTCTGCGGCGGCGGGCGGGGTCTCGGCGTCGATCGTCGTCACGCCGCACTGTCTCCTGGGATCTGGTGTCATTGATCCCAGGAGTCAGTGCGGGCATCTTCCGAAATCTCGCGAGATTTCGGCCACATCTTCCGAAATCTCCCGAGATTTCGGCCGCATCTGCCGAAATCTCGTGAGATGTCGGCAGATGTGCCGTTACTGCGCACGCGCGAGTAACGGCGGTGCATGCTGGGCCATCAACAGTGCCTGTGGGGTTTCACATGCCCACAGGCAAGATGGCCCCCAGCACTAAAGAAGAAGACGAGGAACTTCAGCGGACGAAAACCGGCGGCGATCGAGATGGAAGATGGAACAGGTGAGTCCCCTAATAAAGGTAAGCATACTTTATATTACGTCCTTAAAAAAAAAAATTTTTTTACAGAGTGCAGAACCGCTTTAATGTGCATTTGTTCTATGTGAATGGGGCCAAAACTGAATGTTATTAGGCTATTTTCCCTCCATATCTAGAATGCTGTGATCATTGTAAATAGGTATTTATTTTCCATAATCTTCAGCTCCATCTAGAGGCTAGAATGCTGTATTTTCCTGATTCATTCTATTTTGTGTGAATTACATTCAATCTACAGACACAACAGCCTAATAACATTCAATTTTGACCCTATTCGCTCAGAACAAACGTACATGTGATTTCACAGGACGAATAACTCTGCAAATTTTTATAAATGTAGTGCTCATTCAGATTCTAGCCATCTTCAGGGACAGAATACATAATTTCTTCTCCATTACGAAACTCCATATAGCACTAAGCTCTGTGTTTTGTATTGAAATCCCTTTCTCCTCATCATGTTCTAGATTTTTTATTAGCAAAAAAGTTTTATTGAGCTTATGAATTAAACAAATTGCATACAGTGTACAATAAGGCCATTATGCAAAACTCAAAAGCACATTGCCCTTATCCAGTAGCAGTCAGTAGTAATACCCAGTATATGAAAAAAATAAAATGCAGAGGCATCATTATTTTAGGAATATTTTATGGCATGTGAACAATCAGCAATCAGTTTAATCTGTATGATGGGGTTAGCAGCTTCCCAAGGCGAAGAGGTCTACAAGGAGATGGGATAGTAGGGAGAAAGGGGAGAGAAGGAGGGAGTAGAAGTAGGGCAATAGGGGGACAAAGCAAGAGGGTATCAAAAGAGGGAAGGGTAAGAATATTAGGCACTCCAAACATATGGACAGTATACCCATCAAGGGAATTATGGGGCACTATCCAGCTTATTCAATTAGTAGTGTAACTGTAGTGTAATATGGGCACTATTCATCTTATTCAATTAGTGAGCACCAGTTAAAGTGATTGTAAACCCTCACATTGTAAAACAACCCATTCAGTTCAAAATAAAAGGCAAAACATTTGTGTATTGATATAAAAACATTATAAATACCCTTTTTCCCCTTTTGTTTTTAAAAGTAATCACATTCCCTCTATTCTCAGCTGCGTAAGAGCTAGGGGGAGGAGAAACAGCAGCACACTGAGCTTCCCAGTGAAACGCTGTGCAGGATGGGGGGGGGGGGGGTGTTTCAGCACAATTCTGATCATAGAAGCAAAGCAGGCTGTGTTGCCAGCACAGCTAGATAACTGAACATGGTGTGTTCTCCTGCTCAGCGTGGTCAGTTTTTAATAGGAAAGCAGAGGGACTGGCAGGAATACCATTAATTTTACACAATGGAAGTAATACAAAGAGAACAGGACACTTTCTCATACAAGTACATGGTACAGCAGGCAGGCAGGAATATGAAATGTTGGGTTTACATATTTTTTAAGGATCAGAAGTATCGATCCAAGCATTCCAAATCGTATAACATTTTTGGGACAATTTCAACTTTTATAACTTAGTCTGTACATAGGCAGAACATTATTAATGCGTTATGCCAGGCGGTCAAGGTAGGTGCTTTGGGTGGCTTCCAGTTAAAGGAGAAGTCCAGCCTGAGCTTAGTGGCTGCACTCCTCCTATGGATCACAGGAGTGCAGTTCATTTTGCACTCTTGTGACCCGTTTTCAGCAGAGAGCGGGCTGAAGTCCGCTCTCTAACGACACGGGTGTCAGTCCAAGCACTGCGTCATTGGGACAATAAAGTCTGGGTCCGCCGGGTGCCTCGACGGACACCCGGCTCAGGCTCTCAGCGAGCCGCTGAGAGCCTGAGCCAGCCGCCCCCTTGCCCCTCCACAGCTCAGCGCTCCAATGAGCGAGGAGGGGGCAGAGCAGAGAGCTGTGACTGACAGTCTGCAGCTCTCTGCTCGGAGAGCTCTGAAAACCGAGCGTTTGGCAGTGTTCAATCGCTCAGTTCTCAGTGCAGAGGCACTGGGGGACAGATGCAGCATGGGGCCAATGCTGCATCCACCGAGATAAGTATGATTCTAAAAAGAGAAAAAAAAAGCGGCATAGATAACAAACAATTTGACATATCAACCCACTTCCGAGACATTGATAACACCCAGCAACAATATCATGGGGTCTAGTTCCAGGGCCAGATCATACGTTTTATTGATAACATCAACCACTGCCTCCCAAAAGGTACGCAATAATGAAGTTACATAGTTACATACAGTTAGCTAGGCTGAAAAAAGACACAAGTCCATCCAGTTCAACCATAAAAAAAAAAAATAAATAAATAAAAATAAAATATATCGTACAATCCAATAAACCCCATTCTATACCCACAGTTGATCCAGAGGAAGGCAAAAAAAAAACCCAAAAGAGCATGCTCCAATCTGCTACAGCAGGGAAAAAAAATCCCTTCCTGATCCCCCTAGAGGCAATCGGATTTTCCCTGGATCAACTTTACCTATAAATGTCAGTACCCAGTTATATTATGTACATTTAGGAAAGTATCCAGGCCTTTCTTAAAGCAATCTACTGAGTTAGCCATAACCACCTCTGGAGGGAGTCTATTCCATATTTTCACAGCTCTTACTGTGAAGAAAAATTTCCGTATTTGGAGATGAAATCTCTTTTCCTCTAGACGTAAGGAGTGCCCCCTTGTCCTCTGTGTTGACCGTAAAGTGAATAACTCAACACCAAGTTCACTATATGGACCCCTTATATATTTGTACATGTTGATCATATCCCCCCTTATTCTCCTCTTCTCAAGAGTGAATAAATTCAGTTCCTCTAATCTTTCCTCATAGCTGAGCTCCTCCATGCCTCTTATCAGTTTGGTTGCCCTTCTCTGCACTTTCTCCAGTTCCCCGATATCCTTTTTGAGAACTGGTGCCCAAAACTGAACTGCATATTCCAGATGAGGTCTTACTAATGATTTGAACAGGGGCAAAATTATATCTCTCTCTCTGGAGTCCATACCTCTCTTAATACAAGAAAGAACTTTGCTTGCTTTGGAAACCGCAGCTTGACATTGCATGTTATTATTGAGCTTATGATCTACCAAAACCCCCAGATCCTTCTCCACTACGGATTCCCCCAGTTGTACTCCCCCTAGCATGTATGATGCATGCATATTCTTAGCCCCCAAGTGCATAACTTTACATTTATCAACATTAAACCTCATCTGCCACATAGTCGCCCAATTAGACAGAGCATTGATGTCAGCTTGTAAATTCGAGACCTCCTGTAAGGACGTTATTCCACTGCATAGCTTGGTGTCATCTGCAAAGACAGAAATTTTACTTTTGATCCCAGACCCAATATCATTTATAAAGATATTATAAAGTAAGGGTCCCAGCACTGAACCTTGGGGTACACCACTGATAACCTTAGACCATTCAGAGTAAGAATCATTAACCACCAGGGGGATAGAAGTGATCCATACTACGGGAAAGAAGGTGCCTACAGATGTACAGCATCTCGTACACAGGGGGATAGAGGTCGGGTAAATGTTAGCAAGTGTCTGTGTAGTGTGATAGGCTTGGTGGAGAAATTTATGTTGGTTAAATCTGTCTTTGGCAGAAATCACATGAGTAATATAATTTTTGCGGCCAATCATCCTCTGTAAGATCAGTCAGGTCTGCACTTTATTTTTGAAATGAGCGAGACAGTTTGGTAGCATTTAGTTGGAAAATCCAAGATAAAGAGAGGACAGTGGTTTCCCCATCACGCTTGAGGTAAGCAACCTTTTAAGATGACCTGATTCTAAATTAAGGGGCATAGAGAATTGTGCAGAGGCGGCATGTTGCAATAGCAAGAATCTTAAAGAAAACATCCAATTAGGTAGGTTACATTTAGCCTTGAGGCAATTAAAATACATTAATTTTGACTTAATTGTAATATGTTTCAGGTTCATTATGCCCCGGATAACCCAAAGTTAAGGGGCTGGTATCTGTCTAAAATGGGGGAGAGTGGGGTTTTCCCAAAGAGGAGTATGCAGAGAAAAAGTCTTGAGGGGGCGGTACTTTGCTCTAGTATTATGCCACACTAAGTGAGTAGTGCCCATCAGACATGTGATATTGGGGTGGGAACGAGGACCTCTGAACACCAAGTTGCTTAGAGCAGCGTACAATCCCATAAAGACTGCTTCCAATGCCACTGTAGGGTTGTCCATAGGCTGAAAAAAAAACCAATGCATAGCTCCCAACTGTCCCTGATTTTGAGGGACTGTCCCTGATATCCAACAATGTCCCTCTGTCCCTCATAGCTCCTCATTTATCGCTCATTTTGGTCTGATCTATATAGTTGTATATAAAATGTGTTTCCCAGAGCTAAACCTTTCATTCAATTTCTAAATGGCTGCATTTGTAAATTCCACAAGCCAATATAATGGGAATAGTAGTGGTAAAAAAGCACTTGTGAGTTTAACCAATCAATTTCTTTTGTACAGGGGTGTGTCCTATGCCTTCATACTTTTGCCAATAGGTGTCTCAGAAAGTTGGGAGGTATGCCAATGCACCACTACTAAAACTGCCTCCGCTAGAAATTTGTAGAGGGGGGGGGGGGCAAACCTCCTTAGGCAAGCGGTAGCTGCAAATTTGACTTGGCAAGTCCGGGGAACTTAATATCCTAAACAAAGGGAGAATAATTCCATCAAATCGATCGAAAAGGATTTAGGTATGGGGGCAATTGTATTTCTAAAGAATGACACATTTTGGTAAATAAACAATGTTGATAAAATTGACTCTACCAACAGGGGTTAGTGGAAGTAATCATGCCCCTCTTGAAGGTCTAATGTAATAAACATAAACATGCCAAAAAACTGGATACAAATAGATGTCGATAAATGCATCTCTGTATTCTTTTGAAAATAGTTGAATGTATTTTTAAATACCACTACCTAAAGTATCTGTATTTGCTTTGATATCCACCATTGACATCCTTTGTGCCATCAGAATGCATGTACTGACAGGGAACATACTGACAGGAGGAGGAATTTAAAATATATAAAAATAAAAAAAATTGCGCTGGACAGTATGCAAAAATGTTTTCAAATAAATAAAAACACAAGAAATCTTAAAACAAGTTGTGTAGTATGGGTGTGTATTCAATTCAGAGAACACAGTGTGCATGCAGCATCATACAACAAACCATAACGTGTTTTACACAAATAATTCTTGCTTATAAAGGTCTTTAGTTATACATAAGGGTTTTCTACCGTGACTGCAAACAGGTGAGCTTCATAATTGCACCCTGAATTTTTGAAGGACCCTACCAATGCCTCATACGACATTTAAATATGCCAGAAAATGGGTTTATTCCTTATCATACAGTTCTAAGAGTTTGGTAAGGCTAATCATACATCAAGATAAGCCATGGTGCTCCAGAAATCCTTTGTCATTCATGAAATAATTATGTGTGTATACTGTATACAGTAAAAACAGATGTGTCCTGTAGTAATATAGAGATCTGAGGAAGGCTGCCAGGTGGGGAAGACATGCATCTGACACTCCCGAAAAAAAAGACACTGATAGAGGCTGCAGCACTGGAACAGAGCAATGGTAGATGACATGGCATGCCAGAGAGGTGAGTTTAAGTGCTCCTCTCTTGCAGAAAACCTTCTTTTAGTATGTTTTGCTACACAGACAGGTTCCTTTTAAATTACATGTTCCACTCATTCTGAGTTTTACCTGTTTACTGTGCACAGGCCCTATCATTGATAGGCTTACCATAGATAAAAATGTAACATTTACTGTGCATGCGCAGAACAACTAGGAGGCTTTTTTGCAAAGAGGCTGTGCAGCACCCAGTGGCCCCACATCAATGATCTACATAATTTATTTTGTTTCTTACATTTTAAACACATCATGAAAATTATACTCTCTCAAGGAAGGTTCCATTTAAAAGAAAATGAACACTTGACAGGTGGCAAGTTTGCCTCTGCTTACCACAGTAGGACATCACTGACAGGAATGTTGCACTCTCCTAGTTAGGCTGATAGATACATTTTGTTTATGACTCTTTTTGTAGTCAGGAGAGCAATGCTTGTTTGGTCTGCTCTGTTCAGGGCTTAACAGGCTGGGAGTTTGATTTCTTCCCTCTGTCCCTAGAAGACGTTTTTGGAGCTTAGGGAGGAATAATTCAAATGACCAGCCTAAATGTTAAACAGGGAAATAGTCTGGAGCCCTGAGGAGATTGTCCTTTTCACTCCTGAGGGAATGGCTCGGTGAGCTGAGAGGAGTGTGGCTGATTGCCCCTGAAGCCCTTTGGACTGAATGCTGGACTACTCTACAAAAAGCTGCACCTATGGATGGTCCTATTCCAGGACTCTTTGAGTAGAGCCTCCTTGCTGTTCTCAAACCTACTTCATGGTCCCCAGCCATGGACCTGTGGACTGTTCCAGTCTGCCTTTACTTGTGCTAAAGCGACTTAATGGTCCCAGCTGTGAACCCATGGACTGTTCCAGTCTACCTTTACTTGTGCTAAAGCTACTTCATGGTCCCCAGCTGTGAGCCTGTAGAGTGTTCCAGTTTACCTGTTATGCTTTGTACACACAATAAGAATATCGGATGAATGATTGTCCATTTTTTTACATGCTAGTCTCACGTCGAAAAACAATAGGTAACTAAGGTTACAAAAATTCTTATAAGACAAACTACAACTTTTGAAGTCATGTAATGTATTGTATAGTATTGTAATGATTTCTTTCCTTTCCGAGCATGTCTGGTCTTGGTCACACGATTTTTTTGTACAAATACCATACTAATTATATGAAAATCGTTCGTTCTGTTATCGTACAAGGACAAATTTTGTGTGTTGTCCCTTCAGATATTTTTGCATGAACTGTCGTGATCGGCTCTCGAAAGCTGCGTACTAATGATCAGATTATCGGGCGATTGCTCCAATTTTCTCATCGTGTGTACTAGGCATTACTTGTACTGCTGTTACTGAATGAGAAGTGTCCTCTTCTAACAATACCTATTGTTTTGGAGTATACCATACCGCCCCAAAACCCCCCCCCCCCCCTCCGTTACCAGTTCTACACGCAAATAACATTTAAAAGGATATCCCATAAACCAGTGTTTCTCAACCTTTTTTCAGTCAAGGCACCCTTTAAAATTATGGACAATCTTAACCACTTTCAGACCGGACCATTTTCCTGGCTTAAGACCAGAGCACTTTTTGCGATTCGGCACTGCGTGGCTTTATCTGACAATTGCGCGGTCGTGCGACATGGCTCCCAAACAAAATTGACGTTCTTTTTTTCCCACAAATAGAGCTTTCTTTTGATGGTATTTGATCACCCCTGTGGTTTTTATTTTTTGCGCTATAAACAAAAAAAAGAGCGACAATTTTGAAAAAAACACATTATTTTTAACTTTTTGCTATAATAAACATCCCCAAAAAATATATAAAAAAAACATTTTTTTTCCTCAGTTTAGGCCAATACGAATTCTTCTACATATTTTTGATAAAAAAACAAAAAATCGCAATAAGCAATTATTGATTGGTTTGGTGGCATTGATTGGTTTGGTGATAGTTTTATGGCATTTTGATTAATAATTTATTTTTTACAACTAATGGCGGCGATCAGCGATTTTTATTGTGACTGCGTCATTATGGCGGACACATCGGAAATTTTTTGGGACCATTGTCATTT